>CAMTDV010000008.1:83294620-83894620 GCA_947069175.1 Scalesia atractyloides
TGCAAGTTGAACTTCGCCGGGATTCTCTGTAAGTCGCCGGAATCCCCAGTTACTCGCCGGAATCATCACCGAAGGATTTCAATTCGACTCTGATCGGTATAATCTTTTGACCCATGTCCTTTATCATTTAATTTACTAAAGTATACCAGAATTACTGATTAAACAGTCGTGTTGATTTCTCTGGTTTCATAAACTGAAGAAGATGAAGCACTGTTAATATATAAGTTTAATTTAAAACGGATTTTTAAACGGGTTAGACACACAGTCCAGTGGTGGACTGTGTGCAATTTTAAACCACACGTCCCGAGTTCGATTCGTGCACTTAACCGGTTTCCTGTGATAAATCTCAATTTTTTTTTTGAAAGGCCCCAGAACACCTTCCAGTTAGTATTTAAGTTTAATAAAAACCAGTATTTTAACCAGGTTAGACACACAGTCCAGCGGTGGACTGTGTGCAAAGTTAAACCACAGGTCTCGAGTTCGAATCCTGCTTCTGTAACCCGTTCGACATAATAAAAATTCTTTTTAAAATAAATGATTTCTAAATAATCTAAATAGTATATAAATATAATTAAAAACAGAAATATTCCGGGTTAGACACGTAGCTCAGTTGGTAGAGCTGCGTGCACACGTACGGGAGGTCACGAGTTCGAACCTCACTAAGCGCACATAATAAACACAATCAGACCGGTCAACGGTCAAAGTCAACGGTCAACATTTTTTTATTTATTTATTTAATCAGAAAATTATTTAAAAATACTCAAAAATAACATTTTTAAAGTTAGAAAATGTCCTTAAACTCACAAAAATAAATCTAGAAATCCTATTAAGGTTATGAATTAAAATTATTAATCTCAAATAGAATCCATTTATTTACCGAACCATTATGTTATTATTTAGGTTAGTTTCTCTCGTGGTTAAATCCAAATTCGTGCGCATTCATCATCAATCCAAGAAACGCAACCACTGTGAGTGAATTCTTACAAATTCTCCTTTTTATTCATGTTTTGGGGTGTATCATGTGTCGCTTAAATTAATTCGCTTATTCAAACTCGTGATATACCATTATATGATCTAAACTTAGAATGTAAATATTGTTTGTTGTGATGTATTACATATTGTCAAGTTGTATGCAAATTATTTATTAGGCCCATCAGTTCCTCGTGGGAGACGAGTTGAACAACGCGTGCCTCAAAACTCATTCATTAGGCCCATCAGTTCGTTGAACAACGCGTGCCTCAAAACTCATTCATTAGGCCCATCAGTTCCTCGTGGGAGAAGAGTTGAACAACGCGTGCCTCAAAACAATCAATTGTTATATGTGTGTGCAATATTTAATATTATGTGTTTTGTGAATAAATTTACATCTACATTTACTCATATGTGGTTATGCACTTTATTTTATAATCAATACAATAAACACGTTTAAATGTTTTCATAGGATTCACTCGCCAACTTTTTGTTGACCCAAAAACCATTTTTTACACATGATAAGGTGGACAGGATATAAGCAAGAAACACATAGGAAATTGTCTTAGAAGAAAAATAATGAAGTCTAGAAAGATGTATAGAACATGTTGTACTTGTATGATTTGATTGAATGATCTCCTTTAAATTGTAATAATAAATATGAAACATTATAATAAATGTCATGAGCTTTGATGAAAACCAAATCATGCCCCGATCACCTTTTTCCGCTGCGGGTCGGGGTGTGACATTACGCTTTTACTCATTGTTCCTAAACATATAATTCGCTCCATAACTTCACGAAACAACACTAAACACTTAAACAAAATAAAAAATCATTTGTTCAACCATAGTCCATAATTTTTAATTTTATTTTCAAATATTCATGCTAGTATTAAATGTTGATTACTTGTAACTAATCATTTAAACAAACAATGCTATAAATAAAACAACAAAATCATTTAACTACAAGTCTAGAACAACAAAAAAAAATAAAAAAAAACATAAAAAGATCAAACCTTTACACATCTATATTTTCTCCTAATCATAACATAAAACAAAAAAAATCAAATAAAGAAACCATACTAGTTCTATATCGGAATTCTGGCATAATATGGGTTGGTCCAGCTGGAATTTTGGTTTTTCCGACAAAAAAAGCCATCCGGTCGTGAGTGGTGGCGTCAAGTCGCTTGGAGTTTTTATGGGGGCGGGATTTGGAATGGAATGGGTAGATGGGTTTGGGTTATTTTATTTAGTTCAAATTTCTTTGGGTTGGGTTTGAGCTTGAGTTAATAAAAATATATTGTAGATTGGGCTTTGATTGGGTTATGTAATTAAGTGAATAAGTGGTAAAAGAATAATCATATAAATTCTATTATATACTTATGTATTAAATAATAATCAATGTTTAATTTTTTTTATAAATTTATAATATTTTTTTCTACGTGGGACGTTTGAAAATTTTCAAGGGGTGCGGGTGAAAATTTCAAGAGGTGCGGTTGGGATTTCCGGTGAAAAATAACACTAAAAATATTTTTTCATATGGTGCGCCCGCCCACCCTTGGCTTGGGGTGGGTTCGCCCCTGACAGGAAATTCCTAATAATTCTTGCCTCTTGCGAGACTCGAACCCGGTAGCTCTCTCTAACCTCAAGACTAGTTTCATTGATGTGACCAACTCCACTAGACCATCATTGGCGTTTGATTCAAGGATATGTCTGCACTTTGATTATCTCCATAATTTCATCCGGCTTTTGTGATCATTTGTTAAAAAGTCTCTCGTTTCTTGCTTTCCATAACGCCCATATAGTTGCCATAAAGACCATCTGGAGGATTTTTTTGTTAGTCGGTGAACATGCGAGGGAGTGTGGGATTTCGAGTAGGGAAGCTATCGAGTTAAGTAGCGTTGGCAAAGTTTGCACCACCTCCCCACCATCTGCCAAACCTCTCTCACTGGATCAATATGAGATAACAAGTGGTTTACCAACTCCAATGAAGAGTTACAGTTTATACAAGCTGACTTGAAGTCCTCTTCTTGTTACATCATATCTAGTCGGGTTATATATGCGTGTGCGTGCATATATAATTTTTCTTATGTAAATATGCGACGGATATAAATATGATGGGTTTTGGAAAGCTTGCCTATTTATTTTTTTCTCTATATTTAAAGCTCATGTAAAGGTGTTAGATAAGTTAGAATCTTTAATGAAGAACTTCCTTTGGGGTGGTTCGGATGATAAAGTGAAAATACATTTCGTGGCATAGGATAATGTAGCCTTGCCTAAAAAATTGGGAGGATTAGGCTTGAATAAACTTAAAATGGTGAATGAGGCTATTTTAGCAAAGTGGTACTGTGTAAGAAGATAGTTGATTGAGAAGGTGAAACCCAGGTGTTTGTATTTTGAAGCGACTATGTACTTTGAATGTGTTAACTACGAGTGTTTGTTGTTATACAGGTAAACGCATAATTCGGCAAAGTTGGAAAGCTTAGTGATGAAACGGAACAAGCAAGGATGATAATCAAGACACCTCACATCATTTGGTATATGTTCCGAGTCACAAGAATTATGAACGATTGAAGTCAAGGGGCCTTTGGGTAATTTAATTGAACGTTGAAATCAAACAAATGCATGGAGCCACAATACACGATGTAAGCTAAGGTTGTAAAAACGTAGCCTACGGTTGACATATGTGAGACAAGAAGGGTCCAACAAGTTTGGACCGTACCTACGGTCTTAACCCGTATGTTATGGTAGCGACAACAATAGAAACAGTGGACCGTAGCTTACATTCCGATTCCGGAAAAAGATGCATATGCAGGATTTTGGACGTATAAAAAGGATTTTATAACCCTAATCGATATCATCACTTTTGGGGACGATTTTTGGAGCACAAGACACACTTTGGGAGCCTAGTTTCCATCAACAACCATCATAAATCTCATCACTTTATCCTGATTGAAGATGATTTCATCCGTATATCAAGCTATTGAAGATCAATCGAACAAGATGAGCGGCTAAATTTTTTATGGTTTCCTTCGGGTGGAGGATTCTTTTAAGTGAACGGTTTTTATGTGTTTAAACTTATTCATGAACACAGTAATCTAATCATTCGATGCTTGTTACCATTCGATTTGATGGAATGATTGTAACGATTGATTTTGTTTAAACTTTATTTTCGATTCATTCAGTTCCTGAGAGTTCTAGTAATTGGGATAGATTTGATAGCAATTAGGGTCGGTAATTTCTGTTGATTGCTTATATGATAACCTTTCGTTGTTTTACAATCGAAGTAAGTAGTCTTTAGATTATCACAACCAATCAATTGAATTGAACAATCATGTCTATGTGTTGTTACGATTAAACACATAATTGACGTTTGCTATGAATATAAAGTCCAGAAGAACCATTGTTTCTCTAACTGTTTACAACTTCGTTTTAAGTAATTCGTTAGTTAAATCAAACTCTCAAACAACCAAGTTTATATTTTTGCAAGTAGTTAATTAGGTTTTTGCATGACACTCACGATAGTCATCAGAATGGCGCCATTGCTGGGGAGTCGTGCGTAAAGTGTTTTGTGTTAAGCGTTTTTAGAAAATAGTTAAAAAACCCAAAAATAGTGTTTATCTTTTCTTGTTCAGAACTACGCGAGGTTTTCTTGTTCGTACTTGTGTAGGTGATTTTGGACATATATGCATCATACTCGGGAATCCGGGACATCGTAGCCGCTAGTCTTTGATCCAAATATAGATCGTAGAGATTTGTGTTTTTCAAACAAAAATCTGATAAATGGTTTTTAGGCAACATGTGTTAGTGTTAGACTCGGCAGAAAAAAGTGTCACAGGGGGGTTCGAGTGGTGAGTGGAGGAGGTAATAACGCAAGGGTTCCATGGTTGTGCAGGCATTTGGAAGTGGTTATTGTGATGGGGAGCATAGGTGATGGTGGGGGTGTTTGTCGGAGGTATGTGTTGAAGTAATGACGTAGTGTTAGAGACAGGGCGAGAGAGGGCCGTAGAAAAATGGAGAGATATATATATAGAGAGAGAGAGAAGATGGGAGGTGACGGTGGTGTATGGTGGCGGCAGTGGATGTGATGTGGTGATGTAGAGGGAAGGAAGAGAAAGTGACTGTTTAATATAATAATAATTAATAATAATAATAATAATACAAATAATAATAATAAATAATAATATTTGTTGAAAAAAAATCTTGGAATTAAGTGTCATTTACGTCCCAAGATTTTAAGTGTCATTTACATCCTTGAGCTAATGGAGTTACGAGTTTTTTTTAACTGAAGTTAGTTTTTTGGCTGAAATTGCAGTCTCGAGAATGTCACAGAGGAAAATGATACAATTTTGAAATTTGTCCTGTAATGGTAAAGTTGACAACCACAGAGACGTAAATGACACTTAACACTATAATATTTCTATGTAAAGATTATTATGACTTACTATATATAAAAAATATCATTTATCAATATTGTTTTAATTGTCGTATGGTATGATCGTGACCAATGTTGTTATATTCTATAACTTGTGGTATATCAATCTATAGCAAGGTTGTTGATGTGATAGTGGGAACCATTTGTGGCATATCACACTATAAATTATTGTTACGACAAATAAAAAGTGTCACCAAACTGAAAATCAAGTCACTAAATATGTTCAGATAGAAAAGTATGTGTAAAAGTCACGTGGGTAAAGTTGTATAGAGACTCAAAAAGTGAGGGATAGATTTGACCTTGGTTTCTTAATAAGCAAGTAAAATTCTGTAACAATACCTTTTAATCATATATACTTTTAAAACTTTAGCCAATGAATATAACTTTTATCTACTTTCTTGACACTAAATGATGCTTTGAATGAGGTGTAAAGTAATGCCTCTTTGGTTCCCTTTGCCGGTAATGCCTCTTAAGGAATTTCCATTAATGATATTGATGGTTTGGGCCAACCTGAAAATACTTGGAGATAGACATCTTTAATGTTTTAGGAGGTTATATGTGCCTATGTGGTCCTCTATACTCTCTCTTCAGATATATTACATACATTTCTATGTGTTTGCTTGATGTGATTGACTTGATTGTCGGAGTGTTCATTAGACTTCAAGCCTGTGGACCTTTTAATTGGTATCTTGTGGTTGCAGTTTGTATGGTAACTTGAGAAGAGGTAGTTGATGCCGCATCCACACCAACATCTCTCTGAATCGGATATGCCTTCTCCTAGCAGTGTTACCCGAGTCCTCAACTACATACCTTGGATGCTTATTATTGAAAGAATTGTCTACTTAAAACCTTTTTAACCAAATGCAAGATAATACATAACTATTTCTGTATGTTTTGGAAACTAGGGATGTGTCTAATTATATATATTACATTACAATTTGAAGTTGCAAAAATAGTGGAATCGTTGAGTTTCTAGTATTAACCACAAAAGTTTTCAATTAAACTCTCATTTTGATAACATATTTCAAATGAAAAAAAAATACTACACTCATCTAAGTGAGGGTTTGAGTTTACAATTTATTATATTATATATATATTACAATTTGAAGTTGCAAAAATAGTGGATTCGTTGAATTTCTCGTATTAACCACAAAAATTTTCAATTAAACTCTCATTTTGATAAAATATTTCGAATGAAAAAAAATATTACACTCATCCAAGTGAGGGTTTTAGTTTACAATTTATTCATTTTATTGCTTTAACCACAAAAGTTTTCAAAACTCTCATTTTGACAACATGTTGCAAATGAAAAAAATACCCCCTCATCCAATGAGGGTTTTCGTTTTCAATTTATTCATTTTATTATTTCAACAATTTATTCATTTTTATCATTTCAATTAATACAAGTGAGTTATATATATATTTACAATTTGAAGTTGAAAAAATAATGAAATCTTTGAGTTTCTCTTATTAACCATAAAAGTTTTCAATTAAACTCTCGTTTTAATAACAAATTTTAAATGAAAAAAAAATACTACACTCATCTAGTGAGGGTTGTAGTTTACAATTTATTCATTTTGTAATTTTAACTACAAAAGTTTTCAAAACTCTCATTTTGATAACATGTGGCAAATGAAAAAAAGTACCCCTCATCCAATGAGTGTTTTAATTTTCAATTTATTCATTATATTACTCCAACAATTTATTCATTTTTATCATTTCAATTTCAATTAATACAACTGAGTTATATATATATATTATAATTTGAAGTTAAAAATAGTTGACTCGTTGAGTTTCTCGTATTAACCACAAAAGTTTTCAATTGAACTCTCGTTTTGATAACATATTTCAAATGAAAAAAATACTACACTCATCCAGTGAGGGTTTTAGTTTACAATTTATTAATTTTATTGTTTTAACCACAAAAGTTAAACTCTCATTTTGATAACATGTTGCAAATGAAAAAAAATACTACCTTATCCAATGAGGGTTTTAGGTTTCAATTTATTCATTTTATTATTTCAACAATTTATTCATTTTTATCATTTCAATTAATACAAGTGATTTAAAGATATTTTGTTTTTCTTTTATAATTTGAAATGTACAATAATTTATAAAACTTTAAATAAACTGCTAGGACATTTTATTTTTGACTACTTTTCTTTATAAATTTTATTCAAAATGAAGTCAGGTCAAATTTAATATATATATATATATATATATATATATAATATATATATTGGGGGAGGGGGTCTCTTTCGATTTTTATAGCAAATGCCAGTATCGCAACGAGCCGAAACAAAAACAACCAAATTCCCGACGCGTAGTGCGAAGCCGAGCTGGCTCAAATATGACATATCTTTTTTTCTTTTCTCTTTTAGTTCATATATAGTGAGTGTATGTACCGTAACAAGCCAAAATAAAACGATCAAAAGTAATGACTGAAAACGAAATCAATCAAATCCCGCCATGTAATGCGGGAAACTCCATTGGTTAAAAACATATGACAGAGGGCAAAAGTAGTGACTCGTACTTTTGTCTTCCCAACAAATCATATGACATGAGTTCCTTGATGGCTTGATTCAGCTCAAGTCTATTCCTAGAACAAACTTTTTAAACATTAAGGTAAAAGGAGTGTCTTGACTTATCTATTACTTTTCTACACGTGAAAATACTTTTGATAATTTACAGGTTGTTCATTTAGTTTTTAACGAGTTTCTTAATGGATCAGACCTCTTACTAGTTTAGCATTTAAGGGTTCAGGTTGTTTGTTTCGCGAGCAGATGTCTGAATAATTCAGACATTTGTCTCTGAACGGTTAAGCATTATACCTAGTCTGAATGGTTAAGACCTCTTATCTGAATTGGTCAGACATTTGCCTCTGAACGGTTAAGCATTATACTGGCTCTTAATTATTCAGACATTTTACTGGTTTAACACTTAATGGTTTAGACCTCTGGTTCAGCATTTACCGTTCAGAAGTTGCCAAACAGCCCATAAGTTAAGAGGTTTTTATCAAATCGAAATTCAAGTTTCTCGAGTTAAAAGAATCGGGTTATTTGAAATTTTAAAGTTAGATTCGAAATTGAACAATCGATTTCGAGTTAGCTCAATTCGATTTGACTTGAAAAATAACAAAATTATAAAAAACTCAAAATATCATATTCACATTTCATTTCCAAATGTGTTAAAACTAAAAGTTGGACATAAACACAAACAATATATTCGTTACACTAATCCGGATTGCAACATATGAAAGATATATTAGTTAAATGATAAAAAAGTTGTTTCGAAATACACTAGCAACATCGAAGTTACCAGCTTCATATATGTAAAAAAGATGTAAGACATAGACTATGATGTGTAATGTGGAAAAAGAAGTATGAAACAGGCGTCACACGTGGACATTAAAAGCTTTCACATTTCACACAAAGGAAGGTGTGTCGTGGTGGATCATGCCCTAGCGCCCCCCCCCCCCCCTCTACCATTGATTTAGCACCAACATCGAGGCACGCCCATTGTTACGCCTGTGGAGCCAGCCATGACCAGCCCTCGCGCCTCTGTTCCACGCCCGCCTGTGATGATGTTCACATTTGCGCCCGTCTGACACCTAGGCACGCCTAACAACAAATGGTGTTATGGAATCAACCCACACTCAGAAGCACATGTTTGATATCTGTTTCCTATACTAAAGCAAAACAACTTTGCCCCTCATTTAGGTTATTACTTTGATGATGTGACATTGCTAATAAGGCAAATAATTGAGATTTGAGCGGCAATAGTTTTCTCCTTTTTTTTCTTTCACGTTAATTCTCCAAAGGTCGCCCTCTCTCTTCAATCAATCTAACCTTGCCAAAATTATGAGATCATTTCCTTTATCAATTGTATTTCAACTAAAAAATCCTAATTGTTACTCAATCATCTAACAATTTCTTTTCTTTTTAATTTCAAGAACCCTAGATGGCTAAAATCGTTTCCGCATATACTCTCTGATCATCTAGCTTCATGATTTCAAGCTGTCTACGAATATAATCTACATGATCTACGTAAGCATTTGTCGACTAAAGGTATTTTATGATTTGATTTCTTTTTAAACGGAGAAAAAGTTAGGGTTTTACGCCAATCGAAATGGATAAATTTTAGGTTTTATAATTTTTTTTCATGGTAAAATAAATTAGGGTTTCTTTGGTTTTAAGTACAATCCAAATGAATGATATTTAGATTTTCATTTTCTTTTTATTCATCGAAGAAAAGATGGTTTAGTAATCATGCCATCAAGGATTATTTGGATTACGACTATTGCTCCCCAAATAATGTTCTTTACACATTACTAATTCATGGACTCTAAAATTCTAAAATCTAAATTTCTACTGTAATAGGATATTTAGTTTTGTAGCTTAAGGCGTACTTTTATGTATAACTATTTTTTTTTACAATTTGTATCGAATATTGACATATTGATGTGGTTATCTCAATTTGATATTTAGTTGGATAGACAATGACAATGATAAATACACACCACCACTATTTAAGATTTGTCATTGACTTTTGGCCTCAACCACCATTACAACCGGTTGATGAATTTTTGGATGCTAAGGTTTAATTAAGTTAGAAGTTTGTGATAATGATTGTTATTTTCATGTGCGAGTCTTTTTCATGTTACGTCCGAATATTGATTGTTGTGTAATGAAATTTTTTTTTCTTAAAACTGGTTGCAATATGAGTTGAATCTTTAGTTTGTTACTATAGTTCGATTTAACTCATAATAACAAAAAGTTTATGGTTAATAGAAATCCGTAACCGATCATTACAGTTGTTTTTGATAATAAGAAGCCCCTTCGTGTTAAAGAGTAAGAGGATGTTAAAATCTGTTAATAATTGTAACACGGGAACCAATTGTTAGTATAGTAGCATCTAAATGTGTGAGTTATCTATTAAATCAATAGATTTATAAGTGGTATTTTCTTTATATGACCCGTGTAATACACATGCACTTAAACTAGTGATATATTGTATCAGACTAAATTTCGGACATCTAACGGGAAGTTTATCAGGTTTTCAGTTGTCATATCTAATCCGTTAATTTATAGGCCGTGTTTGATAATTTATAAACCTCTTTCATTTGGCAAAACAAAGCCTTTTAAAATACTTAAGTGTGAAGCCTTGTGGTCAAGTCTCACAAAAAGAAAAAAAATCGCTGCTTAAAAAAATTGTTACTTATATGATCGACGGTAATTATCCAATTGTCAAGTTCCTAGTTCCTTGCTTCGTTACCATATACATAAGTTTGAGGATGGAATTTTTCTTTAACACTATTGTAATAACCTGAATATTATTAGCTATTAATAATAACAATTAGTGAAATTTTCACGTAATTAGCGGCAAGAATTTGATTGGTATCTCTTTGGTTCATTACAATATCAGCACTCGCTATAGTTATTGAAAGAGAGCTCACATCGTTCTAAAACAATAAATACGAATATTGAAACCGGTAATGTTGTTCAATTGCATCACTATAACTATTGTATCAAAACGATCCGAAACCAACGATACAACATATGTATCGGTACCACTTTTATTTTTTATTGTTTTTTTTATTTCAATAATTTGACTTCATGTCGCTACCATACCGCACCTAACCTAACATAATCAGTAAGGATATGCATTCGCTTGTTTGATAACGCATATCGTATCGCTGCCCTAGTGAAACAAACTAAAAAACTTAAAAAATAAATAAACATATATGTGAATTTAGATTTTTTATTAAAAGTCAACAAATAAAAGTTATTACTAAAAAATCAAAGTGAATGATAACTAAAATCTTATAAAAAATAAAAAGAACAAATACTTGAACGTTATCAAAAAAATATATCCATTACTAATAAATCAAATAAATAACAAATAAAAGACTAAAATACAAATATTAAAAAAATATCATTACTATTCATCAGTATCATATGTATAAAAACACTTCAGAGTTATCAAAAAATATATCCATTACTAAAAATCAAAATAAATAACAAATAAAGACAAAAAATTAAAAAAAAAAAAAACAAATACTAAAAAAATATATTACTATTCATCACCATTTTTGTTTCATATGTGTAATATGTATATAACTAGTAAAACACCCGCGCTACGCAACAGTGTTTCAGTCGGTATCACTTTGGTTTCGTATGGTACTGGCACTCGTATAAAAATTGAAAGAAATACGCTCAATTTGATATGGATACGTGTGGTATATCGATCGAACTAAACAACATTAAAAAGAATGTGTAAAGCTCACAATTTTTAAAACTTATAGGCCTTAGTTATTTAAATCATTAAGGAAAAAAACACTTTTATTTTTAGTATCCACAACAATTCGTCACTGGAAAATAAAAATATGTTGGATAAGTAACAGAGCATGAAAATATAAACAAAGCATAGAAGAAGGAAAAAGAAAAACTAAGAACGGACGTTTTGGGAAAAAAAAAATTAAGAACGGACGTTTTCGTGCATCGAACTCGTGGTAAGAAGAAAACAAAGAAAGTCCACACCAGTAGAGCACTATGAACTTTGGTTTTAAATTTTATTAAAGTGTTATAAATATTTATGAAACTGAAAAACAAAAAAGATATATAGAAAGTTGATGGATGCCATCTGGCACCCACATATTGGCTCTACCACCCCTATTCAACCAATCAAAAATAAGAGAATACCGTAGAACTCTTTGTGAATGTAAGGTATAAGAATGTATCATATGATCTAATAATGATGATAAAATAATAAATCTCATGATTTTATAGATTAAAATTACTCATGATATTAAAAATCCCAAGTAGGCCGATTAATTACTAATTAATCTCGCTTAATTGCAAATCAATAACAATTAATCCATATTAATTTCAATTAATTCTGATTAATAACTAGTACTCACCTCTCACCGACCGACTAGCGATTTCTACAACCATAATATTACTAGAAACGTGTTGAATGTGAAATAGAAAGAGGTTTAAACAAAATAGAATTATGGTATTCAAGATCCAACTATATAAAACATAAATATTTAAATAACATTTAAACATGGAATTAAGTAAAATAAAGTTTAAATACAAATTATGTGAGTTTATGAAAAATAAAGAGATTCAAAATGAGGTGTAATAGATGTTTTTGTCATGAACCCCATTTGTTTTTGTTTTCTTTTGGTTGTGCACCACCGATCACCATCAAGTTGGGCAAACGTCGATCTCCCGATTTAATATTCAGTAAAAGAAGCCGCCCTACTTGCAATTCCTCTGTTCAAATTGACAGCCACTACGTGTAGATTTCGTATGTCATTGTTTCAAATATGTTCTCAATAGCTTTTTGAATCGTGGGTCACTCATTTTCAAATTAAGGTGTTTTATGGGTAAGAAATAAATAATCAGATCGAACGTAAAGTTTGTGTAAAGAATGAGCGTGTTGTTTTATATGAAAAACAAAGTTTGTAATTGTGTCTAGAACAAACCAAATGATTTCGTTTATATAGAGGGTGAATCATTACGTTGATTGAGGTGAAGTATTGCAACTCTTCATGAAAGAGTATGGTATAATCGTTGATAGTTACGTGAGTGGAAAACTTTAATAAAAACTTCATTGGTTAATATTGCCCCGATTACGTGCAATTAACTAAGTTACTACCTTACTACTTCTTGAAGGTAATTTAGTATCAGTTATTTATTAGTTAGTACTTAACTTGCCTATTTATGACTTAATAGTAACTTACTAGAGGATTAAATGGCATTGGTTATCCAAGTTAACACTATAGATAAATTGTAACTGATAAGGAATTTCCATTGATGATTAATTTTTACTAGTTTTAGTTATAACTAATGATCATTAGCTCCAACTGATTATTAGTTTCCATTGACCACCATTGTCCATACAACTTTTCACCAATGATATAACTTAGTTCCATACTTGCGAAGGGCGTTGTCCCTTGGACCCTACCAAATGTGCTCCCCAAACCCCTGCCCCCTTGGAACCCTCATGGTCTAGGCGTGTTGCCCCTTAAAGCCATTGAGGCTCATGGTGTTCGAAAACAGAAAAGTTTTGATCAAGTATGTACTAAACAACTCATAACTTGAGTCAATGTTTATTCAAGTTCCCAGTTTGGTGTTAGGTATATACAGTTGCACTAAAATTATATTAATGACACGAGAATCACTAACCTTACACCCCGTCGCAACTAGTGAAGTCCATACAAGTATTTAACACCGAGTTATGCTACGTCTGTATTTTAATTTCTTGTAAGCCATGAAATGTGATTGAATCTTAATTATGAATTTAGGATTTAGCTGTGGAAAATGAACATCGAAACTAATGTCTCGTAATTATTGGGGCTCTAGCCTTGACCAACAAATAGGAACTACAATATATTTTTTATCTTGGTTAGGACGGAAGGGATATCTAAGGGTATTACTCTAGCCTCATCCAATCCTGCACTATCATGCCAACTCTACATCAAAGTATTTTAGAACTATCAAAATAATGGTTACGTCTATCCATAAGTACCCTAAAACTATAGACTCCACCCTTTTACTCCATCCATCAATCACACACACCCTAAAGAGATGGACCCCACCTCCTCACACACACCCTTAAGTGGCAAAGATTTGCCATATAAACTACTCTAGCTGCAACCCTAAGGGGTGGCGGCAAACTACCGTAGGGGGCTTACTCGCATGGTGCCTCATCCACCCTTATAGATTGTTGAGAATGATTTTTGTATAAATAATTAAATATGTATCTACTCTAATAACTCTGAACACGAAAATTATGAAATGTAGTAACTCTTGTTATTTAAAGATATTAAATATACTCTTTAGGGTCTCAAACTAACACTATTAGGTAGGCTGGGGCACTCGTGGGTAAGTGACTCATAGATCCGAGCCAAAACACCGTCGTCATCCATTCGAGTTAGGCAGGCAAGTTCGCTAGCCACAATCATAACCCGTGTGAGATTTTATTTTCAAGGTCAATATGGCCGTTAACATAGTGTTTTACTGTTGCTTATTGAAAAAATTCAAAAATCAAATAACTTTTTTCTATTTAATCATCCCATTTCATTATTTTAATTTACCCCATCACATAAACTCTCAGTTTTTTATTTCTATCTACAAAAATTCCTCTCAAAATATCAAGGAATTCGTGGACCGGTAAAAAGATATTGCGTTGGCTACGTCTTGGGTCACAACCCATCATGAACGATCGTCTACTTGTAGAAGGGTTTCGCTTTGAAACCAGGTTTTCTCTAAAAAATTTGTTTCCATGTTAGGGAGACCAACCGAACCGTGAATCAACTTAATTAAGTTTTATCTTTTATTTTTATGTAATCTTTTAAGTTTTATGTTTAATTTATGTAATGTTAAATTAAATTTGAAAAAAAAATATATTTAGTTGGGGCAAGAGTACTACCCTTGAATCGCCCTTCCTCCCTAAGAGTTTTAATTTTTTTCAACACCATGTGAACATTAATAACTCGGGATTCTCAAAAAAACTCCGTTGCCGGACACATACTTAGACTATGGGGTGTGGAGGGCCTTGGCTTGGGGGCATTGCTCGACACGTGGCAGGTGTAGGGCTCTAACAGTCCACACAAAAAAATTGGGGTGTGGAAGGGGCGTAGAAGGGGCGTGGCTAGGCGGCGTTGGGGTGCCATGTGACACCTAAATTTCTTTTTCTTACATTAAGCATAGAATTTAGTAAACTAATTTTTAAAAACACATTTTATTTATATTAAATAACATTACATTCCCAAAAAAAAATCAATCATCTTAATCTTCATCTTCAATGGAGTCGAATCTAGAAAGTGTGGAAACATGTTCTACCAAATCAGCCAAAATGTTTGAATTTATTTATCTTGACTCGATTAGATTTTGGTTTTGCGTTCTCTCTTCGTCGTTAATGTCTTCGTTGTTTGATTCGAGCTCCTCGCCATAATATTCAACTATTGCATACCCATCATACTCTAAAATCATGTTGTGTAGAATGATGCACGCGTATATCACGTTTCTTATTTGATCTTTTTCATAAAATCGACAAGGCATGCTTAAAATGTGTCACCTTTTCTACAAAACACCAAATGCTCGCTCGATGTCTTTGCCTGCCGTCATCTGAATTTTGTTAGACTTTATTCTTTTAGGATCTAGGGTTCATATGTTGGTTCGGGTGAGAAATAATCGCTTACTAGCAAATCGTTTGCGGTTTCGCATTCACGAACAATATACTTCCTCCATTTGGATTGGGGTTGGGAAGTCCCTTTATCTGAATCTTCAACAATAGCTTTCACCATCATCGTCACTGTTAATAATAATAATTCCGCCCTGTCGTCGGATGAGAATGACAAAACAAATTTATCATACGAATCGCTTGAACTTGAAGAATCCATTTTTATTTTTTTTTGGAGTTTGATAGTGGTTTTTGAAGTTTTTGATAGTAGAGTAGAAATATTTGGTTTATATAGAAAATAATTAAAAGAATTTATTTTATTAAATAGTCGTTGGCCAACGGCTTTGACAAATGGTTAACCCAATGATCTTATCGCACTAGCCATGTCACCTTATCCCCCCTTCCCCGTCCCACGCCAGCAGGACAACGCCATTACAAACATCAGTCTGGTGTGATTTAGCCAGCGTTACTTGGCAACATCCACCCCAACCGACTCTCAACACCCCGGGATCTTAGGATTCCTTACTATTATATTTTCTCGCTAGGAAGGTACATATTGTGATATATTTTATTTTTATGTTATATGTTACGTTCTTTGGAAAATCTTATTCAAATTTTTTATGCGTAGGATATAATTATTAGAATTATACTCAACCATTGTTCTGAATTTTATGCATAGGATATAATTATTAGAATATCTTATTCTGGTTTTTTATGCATAGGAAAATCTTATTCTGACCTTTTATGCATAGGATATAAAATCTTATTCGGATTTTGTATGGGTCGTATTATTGACACACCTTGCAAAACTAAATTGACACAATCAATATGGGTCGTATAGGCCTATATGGCCCGTACTAAGATAAGTCCATTTCCAAGGTCAGTCAAAGGCTGACACTATCTTCACGTGCGTGACTAATACGCATCGTATAGGCCTATACGATACGTATTAGTAAAAGGTTGTCTGTCACACTGACAGATAGGGTTCACATGCAAACCCTATATGGATCGTATAGGCCTATAGGATCCGTATTGGGTACGAGGTTACTTTCTATCACTCAACAATGACATAAAGTGATTGACAGTAACATTACGTCAGCCCCATAAGGGTCGTATAGGTCTATACGACCCATTTTGGTCTATAATTTTGCGTTCTCTTTGCCTTTATAAACAGGGAAGAGGAAGACGCAAAAACCATTCCTTCTTTTCGTTCTTTTCTTTATATTCGATATTGAACAATGTCTTGATTCAACCTTAATTATCTTTTTTGGCGAGTCGTCAGACACAAACACGAGCACGTTTATACCGGGAAGCAGTGTGATATAGCTTTTTTAACTTGTTTTGTTTGTTTTGTTTATGAAATACTTAGCATACCCTTTGTATTAGGAGGGGCCTGTTGTCCCCGATTCTTACGATGGGAGAGGAAATGATGATCACGCGGAGTAGGTCGTGTCTGGCTTTTGTCCCCATGATAATCAATCGTTGTTGCCAGACCTCAACGAGGTATGTATTTATTTAATTTTTTATATTTGCGTTAAATTTACCATTACCTTTTACCCGTTGGTTTTTTTAGTTTGTTGTGCCCCGCCAACAGTTGTTTCCAGATCTGAATGAGGTAAAAATATATTTACTTATTATTAAGAAGGTTTTTAGATGTACAGTTATCATTTAACCGTTGGTTTTTTTTTCAGGTTATTATGCCTAGTGATGATCATGGTTACGGGTGTCCGAATTATGAAGCTAGTTTCGATGCCTCGTATGGACAAGAAGACTATGGCAATAACTTTTTCGTTAGTGGTGCATCGGGCCTACAACAAGAAGTTGGTGCGCCTTCTTACGCGCAAGAGTCCCTTTCCCTGAAGTTTCGTACAAAACTGATAAGGTACGAATGATATAGATTTTATTAAAAATATTACTCTGAACATTGTATATTTTTTAAAATGTATTATAATGTTATATTTGTTTTGTTAGCAAATGTATTATAAATGTTATATTTGTTTTGTTACAAAATTATTATAAATGTTATATATATTTTTAGCTTAGGATTTTATATCCCGCAATGATTTAGAAGGTTGGGTAAAAAGAAGGGGTTTAGCCAACGGATACGTTATTGTTACTAGACGCTCCAAGAATCACAAGACATGGCTCTAATGTTGTCGTAGTGATGAGCATGAGAGTAAGGCCACGATTAGGAGAACCGGTAGTAAAAAATGCGCATGCCCTTTTATAGTGATAAGTCGTTTCGACCAAAGTCGTCGAGCTTGGCGGATAGATTACCTGCACAAAAATTTTAACGAAAAGAATTACCACGGCTCCGTTGAACATCTGGAGGGTTACGCGTATGCCAAGAGACTTACTCCTAACGATTTTAGACTAGTGCAAGAGCTGATAAATCAAGACATACAACCCCATACAATCTGGAAAGCCGTAAACGAACACAACTCTGAAAACAAGTGTGTTCTGAATGATATACACAACGCTCGCCAAAAGATTAGGGCCTCGAAGTTCGATAAAAAAATGACTCCCATGTAGAGATTGGAACAAATTCTCTAGGAAAAAGGATGATGTATTACATACAGATGGAACCTTCCACCAGTATCGTTCAGAATATATTTATCTGTCACGACAAGTCCTTTGAAATGTGGCGAGCATTCCCGCATGTGCTTATGGTGACCTACAAAACTAACATGTACAATATTCCATTTTTGCAAGTTGTGGGTGTGACCACGACAAACCAAACCTTCTGTGTTGCGCATGCATTTCGTTCAAACGAGCAGGAGGTAACATGTCTGGGTCCTAGAGAGGATTAGGTCCATGTTGAACAACTGTATGGAGCCGCGTGTAATTCTTACTGACAGAGACCAAGCACTGATAAATGGATGTAAAAAATATTCCCTGCCACACACAGATATCTGTACAGGTTCCACATCTTATAGAATATCGTAAAGCACTGCAAGAATTCATTTACTCAACCAGATTGGGAGGACTTTGTTCGTCAGTGGAAAACAGTGTGTGATTCTGCTAACGAGGAGTTATACGATTACAACCTCACTAACCTTCATAGACACCTTATCGATCAACAACGTAAACATACGTTTTCTCTTAAGTTAATACATTCATTTAAATAGATATATAATTTGAATATGTTTTTATTTTTAGATGTTTTTGATTACCTGTGGGAGAACTGGTTAAACACATCTCATTATAAATTTGTATCTGCATGGACCAATCAAGCGCTAACATTTTACCAAACTACGACAAATAAGTTGAAGGCGCACATGCTGCATTAAAGAAACAACTCAATACACCGAAATGTAGTCTGGAACCCCTAGTGAAAAATGTGTAAACCTTGGTACTAAAACAATATACGCAATTAAAAAAATGTTTGGAAGAAAGTCACACTAAGTTGTGGCACTTGCGTTACAGCAGATGGAGGGCCGGCTGCAGGCGCAGATTGACGCCCATCATTCCCGTACTGAGGCTCTTATCAAGCGGGCGATCCAGGGTGATATACAGGCGGCTATTGAGCGTGGTCATACCCACACTGCCGATACCAACATTGTTGCCTCACCCTGGAGAGGATCCTGGGTCGTTAGGCGCGACTCACGGGGCGGGGTCCTTTGGCACGACTCAGGATGCGGATCTAGTGGTTTTGATTGTACTTTTTTTTGTATTTTGACCGGTTATGTATTTTGAACGATGTCATGTATATATACAAACTTATTATTTAGTTAAATTTGTAGTTTCAATTTATTTATATATGTGATTGTTTATTTTCACTGTTTAGATTGTATTGTTTCATTACGGATAATGTATAATGTTATAAAATCAAACGTCGTGAAATACGTCAACATAAAAAAGTTAAAAATGTGATACGGTACGCCAGATACGATACAAGGATGATACGATACGTAACGACACGATACGATACAAGGATGATACAATATCATACGACACGTCACTATAAAATATTAAAAAGTTAAAAATGTGATACGATATGCCACGATACACTATAATACTATACGTAATGATAAAAAATAATAAAGATTTTAAAACTCCTTAAAATAAAAATGACCAACAATAAACACCAATAACCAACCCAAAATACAAAAAACCAAACACAACACACCAAAATTTAAACCTCAAAAATTCAGAGCTTCAAGACGGATCGTATAGGCCTATACGATCCGTATAAGCCAGCCGTTAGACATCCCTTGGACCTGTCAGTCTGCTATGTCTTAACTTTATGCAATATGGATCGTATAAGCCTATATGATCCGTGTTGAAATATCAAAGTATGTAGATAGATGGGCCGGTGTGCCAATAGAATTCTCTTTTTTATGCATAGGATATATTTCTTTGGAAAATCTCATTCTGAATTATACCAAACACCTGGCGACAGCGACGACAACAACGATGATGGTGGTTTCAAGACGATAATTCTTTGGTAAATCTTTCTTTAGTGTTTATTTATTTATGCTATGTTTAATATCTTAGTTTCAGAAGTTTAATTTTTTTAAATTCTACTTAGTTATCTTAACTATATTTAAATATATATAATTATAACAAATATAGTTATTATTTAAAAATATTTTAATAATAGAAAATCTGTATCATTTATAAAACAAAAGAGCTTCGGTATTAAATAAATGTAAAAGATGATGAAATAGAAATTTAAGTATTGCAAATATATTTGTAAGGTTAGAAAGAAATGAGTGTTTTTTGTTATATTTATAAAAATCTAATATCACAAGTGATTTAAGCATATTTTAAAACACATTTACTTTTTGCATGGATGATGATAATAGGAGTATTCGCCTGTTTGGACTGTTTTCAAACTAACATGTTCTAAATTTTTGGATCCAATGATTTCTTTAATGGAGACACTCGTGATGGGCATGGTGGAAATAATGATTAGATGTGCATTATTATCCATATTATTCTTTATATATATATATATATATATATATATATTGCTAATCATAGCTAATATATTAACTCACTCACATATATGAATTAAAAAATCGTTTTGTTTTTGTTTTGTTTTCCTGATTTTCATTCTATGTATATTTTACTTTTCCTTACTAAATCATTTCTAAATAAAAAAATGACATCATTTTTTTCGCATTACGAATATAAAGACTCTTAAAAGATTGGTTATATCTGTCACAATATATATATATATATATATATATATATATATATATATGTATATATATATATATATATATGTATATATATATATATATATATATAAACGCTAAATATTGCGAGAATTGTGAGAACAAATGAGAAAACCAATCAAAACCATTTTTCTAATACAGTCATCATTTTAATTAAAATACAACATCAAAAAAAGAAATTACAACATCAAATAATTCATTTCTCCTCTCAAAATCACTCTTATTAGATTTTTATGCACACGTGTAAATATAATAAATTTACACATGTGTAAATGTCAAACTTTCACATGTGTAAATTTTCTTCATTTCCGAATTCACGTAAATTTAAATGTGTAAATTAAATTTCTAGAATTTTATTCGAATGATAATGACAAGTGTAAAAAGAAATTTTGAATTTCACTTATTCTTGATCAAGTTCTAGTGAGTTTTTTTATTGGTTTTCACGGTTCTCGCGATATTTTAGCGTTCTCATACGTTCCCTATATGTATATATACAGGGAGAATATCATTAAAAAACTACATATAACTCATAAAACTAAAAAACTAACTATAAAAGCCTAAAAAACATACCAATTTTTTATAATTTTTTTAATAAAAAAACTTGTACTACACATGTGCATTATATGTTTAGATTTAGCTTTTGAGTTTAGTTTAGCTTTTATGGTTAGGTTTTTGGGGGGTTTAGAATAGGATTAGGTTTTTGGGTGTGGGGGGAGGGTGGGGGTGGGAGGTTTAGTTTTTTAGGGGTACGGGTGGGGGGTTTACGTTTAGGGTTTAGTTTTAGGTTTTTTTTTGAGAAGTGGAGTGGGGGGGTTAGGCTTTTGGTGGAAGGGTGGATTTAGGTTTTTGGGGGTGTCGGTGGAGGTGATTTAGGTTTTTTATAATAATGCACATGTGTAGTACAATTTTTTTTGGAAATATATATATATATATATATATATATATATAGCGATTTTTATTAAAAATTCAAAACATTTTTTAGGTTTTTTTAGTTAGTTTTTTGGTTTTTTCATTTTAAATAGTTTTCTCATGATCGATCCTCTATAATAATTAAATAAATATATATATATAGGGGGAGGTTCATTTAAGAAAAAAATATAAATTGAGAAGAAAAGAACAAAGGGTACAATTGTAAAACATTAAATAGTTTTTTCTCTCTCATCTCATCTATTATTATATTTGACTAATTAATTAGTTATAAAGTCCTTCACACTAAAATTTTTGCTACACACATCAAAATTTATCCTACACTTTCTGAAATTTATCCTATACACCTCGTAATTTATCCTACACTTTAAGTTAATTTTTTTTCTTCTTTGAAAAATATATATTTTTGAAAATAAATTACAAATTAAATGTAGTTACCTATTAAAAAGGAAGACTACCAATTAATGATATCTAAGTTTACCAATATATCCTTACACTAATATTAAATACAAAAATTAAATGAAGTAAAATGAAACATTACTATTGGTTGAAATTTATTCTTTTTATTCTTACAAAAAAATTTCTTCTCATTTGAACCCTCCACTATATATATATATATATATATATATGGGTAAACTATTATAATCTACACTAATTTTTTTTTCCTACACACATAAAAAGTTATCTTACACATTTCAAAATTTATCATACACAACTCGTAATTTATGGTACACACCTAATAATTTGTCCTATAGTCTAAATCAAATTTTCTTTACTTAAAAAAAATATTTTTCAAAAATAAGTTAAAATTTAATGTAGTTAATTATTAAAGAGAAAGAATATAAATTAATGATGTAAATTTTCAAATACACCCTAACATTAAAATTGAATGCAAATATTAAATTAAGTAAAATGGAGAATTCTTATTGGTTGGAACTTTTTTTTTCTTACAAAATTTTTTTTTCATTAAACTTTCCAATATATATATATACATATATATATATATATATATAGAAAGGATAAATAGAAAACTCACTTGTGGTGAGAAAACCCAGGAAATTCTAAGCTACCGACATTTTTTTTAAAACAATTACACATATAATATACATGTTTTTAAGAGTTTTGAGCAAAAAATAAAAAGCGCCGACCAATTTTTTTAAAAATAAACAAGTTGTTGTGTAACATATGTTACATTCATTTTGTAACATATGTTATCATCGCGTAGCACAAAACTTTTTTAATTTTCTTTTAAAATATCCACTCGGCGCATTTTAGTATTTATTTTTTGCTCAAAACTTTTAAAAACATGTATATTACATGTGTTATTTCTTTCAAAATAAAAAAAATATCGGGAGGTTAGAGTTTTCTAGGGTTTTCTCACTTAGAGGGGTTTTCTCCATATACTTACAATATATATATATATATATATATATATATATATATATATATATATTATATATATATATATATATATATATGGTAGGTTCATTTGAGAACCACTCTTATTGCGAGAACCATAAGAACCAATGTGAACACAATAAAATAAACCCACTCCACCACTACCCAAAACCTAAACACCCACCCCCACCCCACTACCATCGAAAAACCTAACCCCCTCCCCCCCCAAAAAAAAAACGCTAAAAACCTAATCTGAGCCATTGGATTATATCATCTAGTGATTTTAAACAATGGCAAGATTGTAATTATAATTTTGTAACTTCTCTTTATATTAATTGATAGAAGGGTATTTGTGTCTTTTGTAAATTGCATTTATCAAACAATATAATCAAAATTCCTAAAATCTTGCTAGTTTCCGTATAAAGAAGATACACAATTATTAGTGTATACACATGTGTACAGTCTTGATAGTATTAGTTTATACAAGATACACATATGTTAGTTTATACACATGTGTACAGTCTTCCTAACTATCAATTTATACAAGATACACAACTGTTAGTTTATATACATATGTACTTGAATAATACACATGTATATAAATCTGGTTTATACCGACCTGTAGGAACAAGATGTAAGTATACACACGTGTATAAGTCTTGTATATACTGACCTGTATACACATATGTAAAAACATAATTTAATTAGGTTTAATATTTAATTTTAAAAATAACATAAGTGTTTATTTGAAAATAAATATTAGCCCTTTAATCTCTTATAATTAAAATAATAGAGAAATAATTAAAAATGAGAGAAAGAGATAAGAGATGAGAAAATTTAGGGATTTTAATTAAAAGTACTTGACTAATATCAATCTTACCCTATTAATCTAAAAAATGATCAAAGGCCAAGATTAGTTCACTCAATTCACTCTTAAGAAGTTGTTCACAAATGATCCTATATATATATATATATATATATATTATCTCGTAAGATCACGAGGTTGGTTCCCTTCCCCATGTTCACATCAGCGCCACATCACCCTCCCCTTGCACTCATTATGAAACGCCCGTACATTTAATACGACCAAAGAGCTATAAAATTTCGAACTTTTTAAACATAACATAAAAAATCCTATTATACCCTTAGGTTTCATACAACGAGCGCAGCCACAAACCTTTTCGACGACATGATATTTAAACTACTAACTACTAGATTAATTCGTTTTCTAATAAGGATAACGTAAAAATCCAAAATTTATCAACTTACAACCAAAAGAGACTTGGCCTGTTTGACCTTATCTTGACCGGAAGTGTAAGTAAGGTACAAGTGTGTTCGTTCCAAGCAAGGAGCAGCGTCAAGTAACAGATTTACCTAAACACCATAACAATTGGTTAACATTTCATTTCATAAGTTAAGCATTTACTACTAGCGATCTATATGACTAATATCATAAACATTTTGACCCGTTTGTGTGGTCTCTCATGAAACATTGCTTTTTGCTTTTTCATTCTTACCCGGTTGACCCGTTCACAATGTGTCAACACGAAAAACATTCTTTAATCATTCATTTCTTACATGCTAGCAATTCCATCATAAATGGATATTGCGCTTACCATTCCTTCATCAATATCTTCTATTCACCAACCCATTCATGATGAATCATCACATAACCGTTTCATCATCTTGAAACTTCAATCATTTTGACCGTTTACTACAAGTCAATATATACATCCCTTTCTTTACCTTGTTATTCATACTTTTTGACCCGTTTATGACGGGTCTTCATACATACTTCACATTCTATAATATTTCGACACATCTTATACATCATATTCTAAACTATAATTTACCATATTGAAACAATATGTTATGAGACAATTTCATAAGTTTTACATTAAGATAAGGAAAAGTTCACATGAACTTACCGTGATCATGTGCTACTTGTGCCTTGGTATGGCTTGTGCCTTCTTCCTTCTTTTCTCCTATACGTTTACAACATTATGATTTTATCTTCCATACAATTATCACATAAGCGTACTTCCTTACTTATTATGATCTTATTCAACCATACATACCTTCATTTTCATTCTACTACATCGATTCAACAAGTATTGGTGTCGAAAACACAACTAATTCAATTAAGGCATTTCATCGAACATGTTGTATGCGTACCATCAATAAGGTATAATGTACAAGTAAATTAAGCACATTTTTTCCTAGTTCATGCATAGATTAACATAATCATTCAATCTTTGCAAATCTTCATCTTAATCATGTATCTTTTGTTTTATATCATGTCAACCAACAAAATATCCCTACCACGTATAACTTCAAGCATTAACATTACACATAATCTACACCAAGTCCCATCTTCTATAATTACAAGTGGGATTTACCCCAAATCATCAATATGATCAAAATTAAGCATAATACAAACTCTACATGTTGATATCATCTAGCATTCATGCTCAGTTTCATTTAACATTCACGGATTATACATAACCCACTTCATCAAATCGCTAGAAACGTGAAATTTAACTTACTTGATGATGACAATACTTAGATGATAATAAATCTTAGTTCATGCATTGATTCAAGCTTCAATTCTTCATTCAATTTGGTTGATCTTGTGTTGACAAGGGTTTTCCCTTTCTTCTCAAGCTCTCATCGACACACATATCTGATGTATGTGTCTTTGAGTTTTAATTTTATGTTTTATTAATTTACTTTTCTACTTTTCCAAGTTTGGTCCCTCTTGTTTGATGTTTATATTAGTATGGCTAAACATATCCCTTTAGTTAAAACTTAACTTTTACTTTAACTAGGGTTATATTTCTTGTCATTATTTATTTAACATTTCTACTTGCACACTCGCGCCCATATATATATATATATAATTTTTGGGGTGTTACAAATCTACCCTCCCTTATAGGAGGTTTTGTCCTCGAAACCTAATTACGTACCAAATAATTCTGGGTAGTATTCACGCATTTCATCTTCCGTTTCCCAGGTGAGATCCGAACCCTTTCGATGTTGCCATTGGACCAAAACTTGTCTAATGGTCTTGTTGCGTAGGTGCTTAACTTTAAAGTCTTTTATAGCCACCGGTTGTTCGATATAACTCATTTTTATCCAGTTCGATATCGTCGAGAGCCACGTAGGCAGTTTCATCCACGAGACATTTTCTTAATTGTGAGACATGAAAGGTGTCATGTATTCCATCCAACGCCGGTGGTAGTTCCAGCTGGTACGCCACCTCTTCAATACGAGCTTTAACTTTAAAATGTCTAATGTATCGGGGACCGAGCTTTCCTCGTTTACGGAACCGAATTACTCCCTTCCAAGGTGAAACCTTTAATAGTACCTGATCCCCTACTTGAAACTCGATGGGTCGTCTTCTTCGATCAGCATAAGCTTTTTGTTGGTCTTGTGTCGCTTTCAATCGGGCTCGTACTATATCGATCTTTTCATTAGTCTTTGCTACTACGTCTTTAGGCGCAATTTCCCTTTGACCTACTTCCTCCCAAAAAAATGGGGGTTCTACACTTTCTTCCATGCAACATCTCGTATGGTGCCATCTGAATGCTATTTTGATAGCTGTTATTGTAAGCGAACTCAACTAACGACAATTGGTCATCCCAGTTTCCCCCAAAATCTAGGACACATGCTCTTAACATATCCACGAGTGTTTGAATAGTCCTTTCAGATTGTCCATCCGTTTGTGGGTGGTAGGCAGTACTAAAATGGAGTTTTGTTCCCATTTGTTCATGAATTTTTTGCCAAAATCGTGATGTAAACCTAGTGTCCCGATCCGACACAATGGAGACAGGTACTCCATGGCGAGCTACAATTTCATTTGTAAAAATCTCTGCCATCCTTGTTGACGAATAAGTTTCTCGGATGGGTAAGAAGTGAGCACTTTTGGTAAGTCGGTCCGCGACTACCCATATGGCATCATGCCCCTTTCGTGTTTTGGGAAGTTTAGTCACCAAATCCGTTGTTACATTTTCCCATTTCCACATAGGAATTTCTAAAGGTTGTAAGTTACCGTACGACTTCTGATGTTCTACCTTCACTTGTGAACATGTTAAACATTTAGCGACATGCTCAACAATATCCCGTTTCATTCCCGGCCACCAGTAATTCTTCTTTAAATCTCGATACATTTTTGTTGCTCCTGGATGTATCGAGTATCGTGACTTATGTGCTTCTTCGAGTAATATCGCTTTTACTTCTCATACCCAAGGAATCCAGATTTGCCCAAACCAAGTTTTGATTCCCGTTGCATTCTCCTCCAACTTATCCGCAATTCCTTTCGTTCTTTCCTTTTTAGGATCATCCGCATTTAATGACTTGGATTGTGCTTCCCATATCATCTCATGGAGATGTGGCGTGACAATCATTCTCATAGACTTTACTCGAATCGGAGGTGGATGTTCCTTTCGGCTAAGGGTATCAGCCACTACATTTGCTTTACCCGGATGATAAAGGATTTCACAATTGTAATCCTTAATCAGTTCTAACCACCTTCATTGTCTCATGTTGAGATCTTTTTGTTCAAAAAATATTTGAGACTTTTATGATCCGAGTATATGGTGCACTTTGTTCCGTATAGATAATGTCGCCATAGTTTCAAGGCGAACACCACAACAGCTAATTCTAGATCATGCGTTGGATAATTTTCTTCGTGTGGTTTGAGTTGTCTTGAGGCGTATGCTATAACTTTACCTCGTTGCATTAAAACACCTCCTAACCCCTGACAAGATGCGTCCGTATACACAACTAGATCTTCGGTTCCATCTGGCAGAGTTAACACCGGTGAATTAGACAGTCTCTCCTTCAGGACTTGAAATGCTTTTTCTTGTTCGGGTCCCCATACAAACTTCTCACTTTTCTTTGTTAACTTAGTCATGGGTAGAGCTAATTTGGAGAAGTCTTGAATAAATCTTCGGTAATAGCCTGCTAGTCCCAGAAAACTTCTCACTTCATTTGGATTCTTCGGAGGAATCCATTTCATAACTGCTTCTACCTTTGACGGATCCACTAAAACACCATCTTTATTAATCACATGACCGAGAAATTGTACCTCTCTGAGCCAAAAGGCACACTTAGAAAACTTTGCATATAACTTTTCCTTACGAAGAAGTTCTAATACTTCACGCAAATGGTTTGCATGATCGGCCTTGTTCCGGGAATACACTAAGATGTCATCTATAAACACTAATACGGGTTTATCTAGCAGGGGTCGACATACACGATTCATAAGGTCCATAAACGCAGCCGGGGCATTGGTTAACCCGAAAGACATTACTAGAAACTCGTAATGTCCATATCGAGTTCTAAACGCAGTTTTTGCCAAGTCTTCTTCACGTACTCGCAATTGGTGATATCCCGATCGCAAGTCAATTTTTGCGAACCAACTTGCCCCTTGCAATTGGTCAAAAAGGTCATCCATTCGGGGTAAGGGGTATCGATTTTTAACCGTTAATTTGTTTCTCGATAGTCGATGCACATGCGCATCGACCCATCCTTCTTCTTAACGAATAATACGGGAGCTCCCCAAGGTGACATGCTCGGGCGTATGAAGCCCTTATCAAACAATTCTTCTATCCGAGTCATTAACTCCCGTATTTCAGTAGGAGCTAATCTATAAGGAGCTTTAGCCACCGGTGTAGCACCTGGGTTTAGTTCAATGCAAAACTCTACATCTCGCTCAGGAGGGAGTCCCGGTAACTCATCTGGAAACACATCCAGATACTCATTTACAATTTCAACATCATCGATTTTTGGCGTGTCCTTTGAGGCATCTATTAGGAATGCCTTGTCTTCATTTGTACGTACTTAACTGCCTCTACTATAGTACATAGCTTCATTTTGATTTTTCTTCTCCATGGATGCTTACCCATTTCCCACTCGGTGATAGTACTTGTATAATCTTAGTTTCACATTGAATTCCTGCATGGTATCGGGATAGCCAGTCCATGCCAACTATTACTTTGAACTCCCCCAATACCATGGGTACAAGATCTATTTCAAATTCCTCACATTCTATGACGATTTTACATCCCTTACATATTTCATTCAATATGTAGTTCTTGCTATCAGCTAGTTCTACTTCTAAGGGTATAAGCATTCGTTCGGTTTTAAAGGAAGGATGTCTTATAAGTTCGTGTGATACGAATGACCTACTCGCCCCAGAATCAAACAATACATTTGTAGGTATTAAATTGATTAGGAAAATACCTGACACAATGTTTGAAAGTGCCTTGGCTTCTTCAGCGGTAATTTGAAACATTCTTCCCTTAGTCCTCGGAGCAATATCCTTCTTCCCATCTTTACCACATTTTTCCTTCAGCTTTGGGCAATCTTCCTTGACATGCCCCGGTGAGAAACAATTGAAAAAAGTCCTGGTAGTGTTTGGACATTTGTAATAGGGGTGCCCTTCTTGCCCGCAGTTATAGCATCCCTTTTTGCCTAACAGACATTCTCCCGAGTGCAGCTTTCCACAAGTTTTGCATTGAGGAATCCCACTCTTTATGTTATCTTTCTTGTTGTAATCATGAGTTTTCAATTTCTTGGTCGGGCTCGGGTTAACACCCTTTTCTATCGTTCTCTTTTCCCCACGCTCTATTTGACGCTTGAGCTCTATCTCTCGATCCCTTACCCAATTGGTCAATTCATTTAAGGTTTCACACTTCGAGGGAGTGATGAACTCCATAAATTTTGCCTTTAACATGTCGTGGTAACGGCTAATCTTCATTCTTTCTATTTTCATAAGATCTTGACAAAATTTTAACTTGTCGAGAAACACATTCGTAATTTCATCAATAGACTCCTTGTCTTGCCTAAGATGTAAAAACTCCTCTTGAATTCTATCAACTGCAGATTGCAGGTAATGGAACTTTAAGAAATGTTCCTTGAACTCTTGCCATGTTAGCTCCTGAACTTCTCTTTTCCCAATTCCTTGCAATGGGCATCCCACCAATCCTTTGCTTGGAGTTGGAGTTGGCCCGTGGTAAACATTACTTAATCTTCTTTCTCGCATCTACTTCATATAAACACGGCCTCCATGTTGGAATCGATCTTTGGCATACAATAGGATCAATTTTTCCATCATACGTTGTGGGGTTGCAAGCCATGAAGTCTCTATACGTGCACCTACGGGACCCCTTTTTGTTTTGAACCCTGCTCATCCATTCCTTTAGCTCTTCAATCTTGCTAGTCATGACGACTTCTACTGTTTCTAAAACACGACTCTCCACCTCTTGTGCTAATTGAGGTAGGCTGGCTTGCATTGCTTTTGTAACCTCCTCTGAGATCTTTTCATTCATTGCTTCTCGACGGGCCAAATCGTTATCGTTCAAGTCTCTTTCTTCTTCCATCTGCATAAACATTTGTCACTTACATTATAACATTCATTCTTCAACTTGTCATGTTCATTCATAGCAATTGTTATTCTATTTCACACTTGTGATGTTCATTCTGTATAATTATCATGAATGATCAAGAATCATCCACTCGTTTTCAATAATTCGTAAGACTTATTCCTTCATGCACTATTACTCTTGTTTTTGACATGCCACATTCCCAACATACCTTATCGTGGTTTCAAAAATATGTTTATATATCTTTTTACATTTAAATTGCGCTTTTCAGGTTCCATATAAGTTACGGGTTGCATTCTAAGAAATTTGGTTTAAAAATATAAAAGAAAGCATGTTGGGTTCAGGAGAGCCGTCGGCGACGCCCATACATGGCATCGACGACGCGTCTCAGAAAGTTGCGTAGGAGCTTTAGTTGCGTAGATAGTAGGTTAGGCCGTCGAAGAATAGGGGTAGCGTCGGCGACGCCTTAAATGGTCGTCGGCGACGCCTTAAATGGTCGTCGACGACGCCTCATCTGTTCTACAGACATAGTTTTTTCCGTTTTCAGCTCAAGGAACTTGTTTACGGGCCCCGATTCAATCCGAACTGCCCCATATTATAAGCATCATCACATAACACCCCACAATCATCTATATATTAATTCATCACATGTTTATGACTTATATAAAGTACACTTACTTGATTGACGCCATGAACAAACACACATATGCACGAGCCTTAGGTTTGAGTTCAAGCACTTTGACTCATGCTTGAATCTCTCAAACCTCGGCTCTGATACCAACTTGAAACTCCCGTACATTTAATACGACCAAAGAGTTATAATATTTCGAACTTTTTAAACATAACATAAAAATTCCTATTATATCCTTAAGTTTCATACAACGAGCAGCCATAAAAATTTTCGACGACATGATATTTAAACTACTAACTAGTAGATTAATTCGTTTTCTAATAAGGATAACGTAAAAATCCAAAATTTACCAATTTACAACCAAAAGAGACTTGACCGTTTGACATTATCTTAACCGGAAGCGTAAGTAAGGTACAAGTTTGTTCGTTCCAAGCAAGGCGCAGCGTCAAGTAACAGATTTACCTAAACACCACAACAAATTTTGTTAACATTTCATTTGATAAGTTAAGCATTTACTACTAGCGATTTTATGACTAATATCATAAACATTTTGACCCGTTTGTGTGGTCTCTCATGAAACATTCCTTTTTGCTTTTTCATTCTTACCCGGTTGGCCCGTTCACAATGTGTCAACACGAAAAACATTCTTTAATCATTCTTTTCTTACATGCTAGCAATTCCATCATAAATGGATATTGCGCTTACCATTCCTTCATCAATATCTTCTATTCACCAACCCATTCATGATGAATCATCACATAACCGTTTCATCATCTTGAAACTTCAATCATTTTGACCGTTTACTACAAGTCAATATATACATCCCTTTCTTTACCTTGTTATTCATACTTTTTGACCCGTTTATGACGGGTCTTCATACATACTTCACATTCTATAATATTTCGACACATCTTATACATCATATTCTAAATTATAATTTACCATATTGAAACAATATGTTATGAGACAATTATCATAAGTTTTACATTAAGATAAGGAAAAGTTCACATGAACTTACCGTGATCTTGTGCTACTTGTGCCTTTGTATGGCTTGTGCCTTCTTCCTTCTTTGCTCCTATACGTTTACAACATTATGATTTTAGCTTCCATACAATTATCACATAAGCATACTTCCTTACTTATTATGATATTATTCAACCATACATACCTTCATTTTCATTCTACTACATCGATTCAACAAGTATTGGTGTCGAAAACACAACTAATTCAATTAAGGCATTTCATCGAACATGTTGTGTGCGTACCATCAATAAGGTATAATGTACAAGTAAATTAAGCACATTTTTTCCTAGTTCATGCATAGATTAACATAATCATTCAATCTTTGCAAATCTTCATCTTAATCATGTATCTTTTGTTTTATATCATGTCAACCAACAAAATATCCCAACCACGTATAACTTCAAGCATTAACATTAACATTACACATAATCTACCACAAGTCCCATCTTCTATAATTACAAGTGGGATTTACCCCAAATCATCAATATGATCAAAATTAAGCATAATACAAACTCTACATGTTGATATCATCTAGCATTCATGCTCAGTTTCATTTAACATTCACGGATTATACATAACCCACTTTATCAAATCGCTAGAAACGTGAAATTTAACTTATTTGATGATGACAATACTTAGATGATAATAAATCTTAGTTCATGCATTGATTCAAGCTTTAATTCTTCATTCAATTTGGTTGATCTTGTGTTGACAAGGGTTTTCCTTTTCTTCTCAAGATCTCATCGACACACATATCTGATGTATGTGTCTTTGAGTTTTAATTTTATGTTTTATTAATTTACTTTTCTACTTATCCAAGTTTGGTCCCTCTAGTTTGATGTTTATATTATTATGTCTAAACATATCCCTTTAGTTAAAACTTAACTTGTACTTTAACCTGGGTTATATTTCTTGTCACTATTTACTTAACATTTCTACGTGCACACTCGCGCCCCACACACACACACACACACACACACACACACACACACACACACACACACACACACACACACACATATATATATATATATATATATATATATATATATAATTTTTGGGGTGTTACACATTATCCTTCTCCAAATATGGGGTGTGATTCCCACTTCTTCCACCTTCCATTTTTTAGTATTTTTTTACTTAATATATTTTATTTTTAAACATATTTTTTAAGAAAATTCAACTTTGCATAAAATGTTCTAGAAGATTATGTAACATCTTTCGTAAAACGGGTTTTAAATCAAGTATGTATTCATGATGTTTTGTTTCGAATTTAGGTTAGTTATTAATAGCTTTTCATAATATTAATAATATAAATAATAAAGATAATAAAGTAATAATAATAAATAAAATATAAAATATAAAATATAAAGCCTATTAAATTAAAAACAATAAAAGGGTGGACCGCAGGAATCGAACCTGGGTCTCCACCCAAACCAAACACACAACACACCACTACACAACTTGCTCACATCTGTTATATCTCAAACCAATTAAACACTTGTATTCTCATTCCTTTGATCCGGATTCAAATAGAAACAGCTGCGCTAAATCACCGGCTATCATCAAGATCTCGGTTTCCTCTGCAATTAACGAATGTAACTGATTTCAAATCGTGTAATAGACTCAATCAGTGAGTCAACAACCTTCAAATCGGTTATACAATCATTTCGGCAATTAATTCTTGACTGAAACTCATGAAACCGAAAACTTAAACCAAGTCACTACCTTACTCTATAAATAGGGGCTTCAAAACTAAAAAAGAACGCACCTACTCACACTCTAACTCTCTGCAAGTTTCTGTTCCTCAAAAACACCTCGCCGGAAGTTTGAATCTCGTCGGAATTCCGCCGGAAGTTTTAAGTGTTTTTGTTTCGGTATAATTCTTTACTCTATCCTTTTAGTTCTTATAAATCCTATATATATTAAGCAAATATCTAAGAATAAAGTAATCAAGTCCAATCGAATTGTTAGTTTAATGTCTTCTTGAAACAAAGAAGATGAACTGAACCGATGGTTAAAACAATTTAAAAACCGTATTTTTACCGGGTTAGACACACAATCCAGTGGTGGACTGTGTGCACTTGAAACATAAGTTCTCCGGTTCGAGTCTATACGTGTTCCGATTCGCTCCCATATTCAAACCTTTTTAATTAAACTCAATTGTGAACTGAGCTGGTAAGTATATAAGATTAATAAAAATCTTATATCCTCCGGGTTAGACACACAGCCCAATTGGTCGGGCTGTGTGCAACACGAAGCAGAGGTCACGAGTTCGAAACCAGTTCAGTGCACTGTTCTTATAATAAACCAAGCCATTTTAATGAAATAAAATTATGTTCGGTTGTAGTATGTATATAACATTAATTAAAATCCTATATTCTTTGGGTTAGACACACAGCCCAATTGGTCGGGCTGTGTGCAACACGAAGCAGAGGTCACAGGTTCGGGTCCGGTTCCACGCACAGTCCTTATAATATACCAAACATTGTTAATTAATCAAAATATGGTTTAATCCAGTAAGTATATAAATGCAATTAAATCTTGATATATTCAGGGTTAGACACGTAGCTCAGTTGGTAGAGCTGCGTGCACGTAAATGAGAGGTCACGAGTTCGAATCTCACACGATGCGTATAGTCCGACCAGTCCGGTTCAAGGGGAAAAACATATTTTTTTATTAACCAAAACCTTTAATTATTTTCCCAAAAAAATATATTTTTATCTATATAATTTTTTTATTCACAAGTTAAAATATATAGTGATACTAAATCAATCTAAATTAATTTAACAAATAATAACAAACTAATTAAAAATACTAAACTTAACCAAAATAACATATTTATCTAAATTATTATATGAATGTTTAGGTTAGCCATTATCGTCGCTTGACATCTCAATCGTGCGTAATCTTCGTTGAATCATAATCGCAACCACTGTGAGTGAATTCTTACAACTCCCCTTTTTATTCACGTTTTTGGGTGTATTATGTGTCGCTTTTATTTATTTCACTAATTCAAACCTCGTGCTATTACCACTATGTGATCTAACGTGCTATGTGATATTGTTGTTTATTGTTATTTGTGTTTATATTTCTCATTACAGTCAAGCTCTCACATTAGGCCCATTTGTTCCCTGTTACTAACGGGTGGAGCGTCGCGTTGCCTAATTTATTAGATCGGCTCGGTTTGATTGAGGCTTGATCCCACAGCACATCGCTTATCGTGCTCACATGTAAATTGCTAGTTGATTGTGTGGATTGTGAATTATATTGCATATACGTTTTCTCATATTTGGTCAATGCACATTTTATTAAAGATAATAAACATATCATTTTTCTTAATGATTATATGGGATTCACTCACCACCTTATGTTGACCCAAATCTCTATTTTTACACATGATACAGGTGAACATGTTTGAAGCGAGGAACACATAGGACATGGGCCTTAGAAGAAAATAAAACGCTACTTGAAAGCTTTGTTTAGAACATTTTGTGTTTGTATGGATTATGTGTTGTTTGGAATATTTTATTTAAATTTGAAATAACCAATATGAAACTTTTATAATAGCAAATGTCATGAGCTTTGATGAAAACCCAATCATGCCCCGACTACCATATCCGCTGCGGGTCAGGTGTGTGACAGATTGGTATCAGAGCGAGTGACTATAGGGATATATGATAGGTTATTAGATCCTTAGAGCCTATATTATAGTCAATCAGAATTTAATTTCTTATGTGTTAAATTGGTTACATGCAAACTTATGACATTTACTCATTTTACATTTCTCTCACACACAATTACATGCAAGCACTCTAATTACTATATGATTTATGTGACATTCAATGTGTTATAAATATTGTCAATACAACATGTTTATTTATATAAGCATATGTTACCGTCATAACGCACGTCTTGATTCTCACATATTTAAACATTTTTCTTGTTTTGCTTTCATTTGTGATGTTTCATTTTTCAATCTCATCAAAGTAGTTTCTATGACGGGCATGTAGTAACTGGAAGGTTACAAGTACCGGTAATCGAAACGTCCTGTCTAGGATTGGCATTCGTATAAATCCAAAGTAATGGACCAGTTTGCCTACCTGGGGACTAACGATGAGAGTATGAAGGACCTATTAGGCCAAAGCATGCCACACCAAACGTCGTGTGAACTAACCCCACTTTGAGTTGTCACTGTCTACACCAGGACACCTTCCGACCTTACACCTCGCAATCATGTTTTACGATTTTCATTCGAGTGGTGCGAGTGTTAACATGCCAAAACCAATGTGAATCCTACAAAGCCCAGTAGTCATGGGGGCCCACGTGACTACCTAGGCCAAGTATTGGGAACATATGGGGGCCCAAACATGAGCAAAGCCCAAGACATCCTATGGATGTAATGAATTTATTTTTCTCATTTATTTTGTGGATGTTTATTTCTAAATGCGACACACATGACACTTATACGCCAAACTGATGATATCGTTACGAATTAATGTAGATGTCTTCTATGGTCTCTCGTGGGAGGTAGGAGATCAGGAAGATCCGGCGAGCGCATGGCTGCTCAAATAGCCCAACAAATGGCCGCCGTGATTCCCGATATCGTAATTCAAGTTCAACAAGCTCTGTCAACCAATCAACCAAGAGAGACAAAATGCTTCCAACCCTCCCACAAACACCACTAAGTGCACTTACAAGCACTTCAACTCATGTGACCCTCCAAAGTACGAGGGAATTGAAGGGATCACTGCTCTCCTTCGATGGTTTGAAGAAATAGAGAGTACTTTTCTCAATTATGACTGTCCCAACAACCATAAGGTTCGTTATGCTACTAGTCGTCTATTTGGAGTAGCACTCACATGGTGTAATGCCGAAAAGGGCAGAAGAGGCGCCGAAGCCACGTAGCCCTAACTTGGGAATAACTTCGAGAACTCATGACAAGACGCTTCTGCCCAAGAAGCGAAATTAAAAAGCTGGAGGATGAGTTCTATTTTCTAAAAAAAGAGGGAGATCATCTAACCTACAACAAGAGGTTTCTCGAGTTGAATCAAATGGTTCCAATTTTGTTCACTCCCCTCTACCGTCTGAAGCACTACATTTGGGGTCTTCCTTCGAAGATTCCGGACTCTGTGATGAGTACTATGCCTGCAACTCTGGAAGCAGCAATGGAGCTAGCTACTGAGCTCACTGAAAACCACATCAGGAATGGGGATTTCAAAGATGAGAAGAAGAAAGATAAAACACCAACCGAAACCCCTAACCCAACTCAAGCTGGATCCTCTTCTCGATTCGCTGGCAAGAGAAAACAAAATGGAAAGAATTTTGCTATCACTCAAACTAATCAGCCAACTCAACACAACCAACCCATTGCAGCCGCTCCAATCACCCAAGTTGCTCCCCCTACCGCTCCATTCAAGAAGCAATACATAGGACCTCATCCGAAGTGCAATCGATGCCAATACCATCACCCTCTTGAGAACCCAGCACAGGATGTGGCCGTGTAGGCCATACAATTCAAACCTGCCGCTCACTTCAAAGACAAACCCGCAACCAACCACAAGCCCAACCCAACAACCAAGTGGTGGCCCAAGTTCCTTACTATCTACCACTGATGTTACCACCTGCTCAATCCATAGCCCAACCCTTGTATCAACCTAATTACCCCATGATGCCACCCGTCAGAGCTTGTTTCAATTGCAGTGACTCAACTCATTTCCGCAACACCTTCCTGCGTTTAGTGAACATCATTAACGCGCAAGCCCAAGCTAATTCTGTGAACCAAGCCAATCAAGCCAATCCGCCAGCAAGAGGTAGAGCTTTTAACATCAACGCCAATCAGGCTAGAGCGAATAATAACATAGTCAACAATACGTTTCCCATTAATGATAGCTATGCATCTATACTTTTTGGCATGGGCGTGGATAAGAGTTTTGTGTCCCTAGAGTTCGAATCTATTCTTGGTTTACCTCGCGTTAGTTTAGCCGAATCATTTACAGTGGCAGTAGCAGACGGTGAATCTATTACGTTGGACTCTATCATTCGCGACTGTACTCTTACTCTTAATAATCATGATTTTCCAGTCGATCTCCTTCCTATGAAATTGAGAAGCTTCGATGTCATCATTGGTATGGACTGGCTCAGCCAACATCATGTCGAAATCGTATGTTATGAAAAATTCATTCGAATTCCACTCGCCGATGGCCAAACCCTTCATATTTTTGGTGAAACCCCAACCAAGGGACTAAAGTTGATGTCGTGTTTGCAAGCCCGAAAGTATCTTCGCAAAGATTACATAACATTCTTAGCCCACATCGTCAAGAAATGAGGCAAGGAGAAGAAACTCGAAGATATTCTGATTGTTAGAGATTTTCCTCAAGTCTTTCTAGACGACGTTTCAGAACTTCCTCCTATGCGAGAAGTCGAATTTCGAATCGATCTTGTACCTGGTGCCACTCCAGTTGCAAAATCTCCTTATCGCTTAGCCCCATCTGAAATGCAAGAGTTAGCTAGTCAGCTGCAAGAGCTGTCTGACAAAGGGTTCATACGCCCAGCTCATCACCTTGGGGTGCGCTGGTTCTTTTCGTCAAGAAGAAAGATGGGACTTTCCGAATTGTATTGATTATCGAGAACTCAACAAGCTGACCATCAAGAACCGTTATCCTTTACCTCGCATTGATGACCTTCTAGATCAACTTCAGGGTGCCACTTGTTTCTAAAAAATCGACCTTCGTTCTGGCTACCATTAGCTTAGAGTACGTGAAAAAGACATTCCAAAGACTTCCTTTGAACTCGCTAAAGTCACTACGAATCCATGGTCATGCCTTTTGGGTTGACCAATGCTCCCGCCGTTTTCATGGATTTAATGAATAGGGTGTGCAAACCCTACCTCGATCTTTCGTTATTGTTTTTATCGATGATATTCTTATTTATTTCAAGACTAAGTCAGATCATGAACGACATCTACGACTTATCCTAACACTTTTGAAAATGGAAAAGCTTTATGCTAAGTTTTCAAAATGTGAATTCTGGTTAAAAGAGGTTCAATTCCTTGGTCACGTCATCAACGACAAAGGAATTCATGTCGACCCTGCAAAGATCAAAGCAGTGCAAGAATGGCAGGCGCCACGCACTCCTACTGAAGTTAGATCATTCCTCGGCTTAGCGGGTTATTATCAACGTTTTATCGCTAATTTCTCCTGCATTGCCTTACCGCTCACAGCCTGACTCATAAGGGCGAACCCTTCGATTGGGGGCCCAAACAGGAAGATGCTTTTCAAACCTTGAAACAGAGACTTTGTGATGCACCTATTCTCACTCTCCCTGACGGTTGTGAAGACTTTGTAGTCTATTGTGACGCGTCAGGGCAAGGACTAGGGTGTGTCTTAATGCAAAGAGGAAAGGTGATAGCCTACGCCTCAAGGCAACTCAAAGTCCATGAGAAGAATTACACCACTCATGATCTTAAACTTGGAGCAGTCGTGTTCGCTCTAAAGATATGGAGACATTATCTCTATGGTACAAAGTGTGAGATTTACACTGACCACAAGAGCCTTTAACATATCTTCAATCAGAAAGAATTAAGCATGAGGCAACGACGATGGGTCGAACTTCTAAATGATTACGATTGTGAAATCTGTTATCACCCTGGTAAAGCCAATGTTGTAGCTGATGCTCTTAGTCGGAAAGAATATGCTAACTCCATTCATCTTATGTGTTCTCAAATCGTAACTGACCTTCAGAAACGCATTCGCGAAGCCCAACATACCTCTGTCACGAAAAATGATGTGCGTGATGAATTAGTTTGTGGAGCTGAAACCAAGTTAGAATCAAAATCCGATGGTATTCTTTATTATCTGAATCGTATTTGGGTGCCTGATCGTGACAATCTTCGTACATTTCTAATCAATGAGGCCCACAAAACACGATACCCCATACAGCCGGGTGCTGATAAGATGTATCAAGATCTATGATACCCTTACTGGTGGCCTGGAATGAAGAAGGATATCGCCATTTTTGTTTCCAAGTGCCTCACATGTTCGAAAGTTAAAGCCGAACATCAAAGACCCTCAGGCTTACTTGTTTAACCTGAAATATCCGTTTAGAAGTGGGAAAACATAACCATGAATTTTATTACTGGGTTACCTCGCACCTCCAGTGGGCATGATATCATTTGGGTTATCGCTGACCGTCTTACCAAGTCCGCTCATTTTATTCCAATCCGAGAAGACTATAATAACGAAAAGTTAGCTTGTATCTACATCGATGAAATTGTAAGTCGACACGGTGTGCCTTTAAGCATCATCTCGGATCGAGATGGACGTTTTACTTCACGAACATGACAAGCCGTACAATCAGCGTTAGGTACTCACTTAGATCTCAGCACCGCCTTCCATCCTCAAACTGATGGTCAATCTGAGCGCACCAGACAGACCCTTGAAGACATGTTACGATCATGTGGCATCGACTTCAAGGGAAATTGGGATACCCATCTACCGTTGGTTGAATTTTCTTACAATAATAGTTATCGCTCGAGCATTGGTATAGCTCCTTTTGAAGCACTATACGGTTGTAAGTGTCGATCACCTGTATGTTGGCACGAAATCGGCGAAGCATAGTGTAACACCCCAAAAACGGGTTTGGTAATCAAAACAAGTTAATATTAAAGGGCGGTAAAAGACCGTTAGTGGTAAAAGTGAACCCGTAAACAAAATAACTAGGAACAAATTAACCTAGTTAATAACTTGTATATAAGTGACAACACAATGAGTTGTAACTTGATATTTAATCGAAACTAAACTTGAGGGACCAAAGCTACGTAAAAAGGATACTTGTGTTTTAAAAACAAAAGGTTTAAACACAACACACACTTAGTGTGTGTGTGTGTGTTGGTCGACCATCAGGAGAAAGAACAAGGGCAAACCCTTGTTTAAGCCTAATCCACCAAAATTGAAGATCAATCCGAGACCCAAATCGGCGCATGAACATGAATTATTGATCACATTGATAAGGGGATCATAAGGTATGTCTCAAAACTTAGATTGGTGAAAATCATAACTTGAGACATGTTGAATGCTTGCGATTAGATAGTTGGATTATGATCCAAAGATGACATTTAGTGTAGGTGTATGCTTGATATTGTTAGGCTTAAAGAAATTATGCACTACTTGATGTAAGATTACTTGTTAATGAATCACAAGTAGATGTTGAAATGGGTTTTTGTATGAGATAATGAAATTATGTTATGTCAATGTTAATGAGTGTTTAAGATCAAGTTGTATACTAGTTGTGCATAAAACTTGATTATATTAAGTATTCGGATGATATCTAAGTAATATGGTGGAATAGGTTTATACATAAAGATGAAAACTCTTAGTCCTAGTACAATGAATAAATTAGTTTTGATAATCGAAAGCTAAGTTAACCTTATGTTAACAATTGCTCGAACTTGTTAAGTGAAAGAAATGATATAACTTAGTTGAGAAAAGTAGTTAAAATGGTAGCTTAAGAATAATGACTACCGGAAATTTTATAAGTTGCTTAAATGAGTTGTTAAACTTAATTGCGCATTCGTGTATGTTAATAGGTAGTTTACTTTCAAAAGTCAAACCGGCCTATAATAAGATCAAATGGTGATTTAGATATAAAGTTCGTAAGGTGGAATGGTCTTGATAAATAATGATAATCTAACCATCTTGCGAAATGATAAAAGGTAGTTTGACGCTTGACAAGCTAGGAGGAAGCTTGGAGAGAAGCGGGTCAAACAGATCGAATACACGGAAAAAGGGATAATCGGACTTCAAGGTAAGTAAAGCTTACATCTTTAAAATAGTAGATTTACTTATGTAGTTGAACAAGCATTTTGGGTATTTGGGACGAGATTTCGAAATATAAAGTTCCAACACGGATAGATACGGGTTGGAACAAGTGAATATGGTATTAAACAATGATTAACGGTAAAAAAGGTAAAACAGTAAATTAGTCATGTGATGACGAATAAATAAGGAGTTTTGGAAAAAGATACCATATGACGTAAGTCATAATGGGTCAGGCGAATTAAGAAACGATGTTTAAGTAATATAATCATACAATGTAAAATGAAATGGGTTAAATAGGTGAGATGGCAAATAAGTGCCATCTCATAATGACAAATGGTCATTTAGACCGAACGGGTCAAGTGCTGATATTATCGCCATTTGACAATGATGACTAATATCTCTTGTTGAATTTTTGCGTTCATAGAAAGAATAGAGCATGATATTAGAACGGATCAATGCTATGAGCCGAGCTAGGTACGTGTAACGGGTCAAACTCTCAATAAGGACTTGAAGTTCCGATGAGAGTTAAATGTGTCATAAATGAATAATGGATTACCTAAGGTAAGGTAAATCTAATAATTTAATATGTAAACATTATGTTCTTAAGAACATAATGATTTTTACATAGATTATGGTTAAATGTTCATTTTGGTCAAATATGATATTGTAAGTCCTTCGTCGTAAAGAAGGGTCTAAGTTGACCAAAATGCCCTCGAATGATGAAATAAGTAAGCGACTCTAATATTAGTTTAAAAATGAGTTTTATAATACGATAGACCCCTTTAGTAATGTAAAAGCGAAAAGCATAAGACGTTTTGGCTTAAAGCCTCATATTAGATCTTTTTCGTAAAAATGTAAAACCGAAGGGTAATGTAAATTGATATTTTAGTTTGAAAACGAGAAACAAAGTAAGAGGAAGTGAGATTTAAGTTTATACGCTTAAATCTCTTAATGGATCAAAATAAATATACGGATAAACCAAGAGCAAATGCATAATTCATATGAAATAAGTATCCGAGTCAAGGATTTCGGGTTAAATATGTAAGAAAACAATTTACGGACAATTAGAAACAAGTTTCGAGTAAAAGGGTTAATATTGAATGAGTTACGGAAATTTCCGTAACTAAACGGCATGTAACATTCGTCGAAAAACGGGTTTCAAAACCCGCTTCGTTTATCAATCAAATATTCAGTTATAAGTTTTGTTGCGTATTTATGGTCATATTAATTTCAAACAATACATAACTAATAAACATTTTTAGAATTTTAAACCATAATTAATAAATAATAAAAATAAGTAAATAAAAAAATAAAATAGGGCAGCCGGGTTTCGAACCCGGGTCACCCACAAAGACAAACACGCAACACACCACTCCGCCATACACTGCTTTGTGATAAAAACTAAAACAAATAACATTTATAATAAAACCGAAAGTCAAACCAGTAATCAGCGTGCCCAGAACTCGCCATCACCGGAAAAAAAACTGCACTCCGCGATTTTGGCTATATTTCTTTTGACTGAAACGAACAAATTGATTTTGACGTTGGTTATAACCGTTGCCGGAAATCAATTTCAGTCAAAAACCGACGGAAATCATTGACCGCGAACTTGGACCTTAATTCAAACTCAAATCAGATGATCTTCCTTATAAATACCCACTCAATCATCTTGTAACCCTTTCGCTCAGAACCGCACCCTCTTTCGAAGCTTTAATCCTTCCAGAGCACGTCGTCGGAGTTCCTCTGCACTCGCCGGAATATCGCCGGAATCACTGAACATAAAACCGCAGTTGTCTTCAGACGGTATAATTGTCTAAACCTCCCTGCTATCTCTTGATTTATACTTTAATTGTTCAAACCAATAATCAAAACTGTTAAACAGTTCACTCAGCCGGAATCCGCAAATCAGAGCCGACGAAATCTTGCCGGAAAATCTGAAGAAAACACTCTGTGCTGGTACATCTTATTCCTTAATCTTCCTTCTCTATTCCAATTCAATCAATTATAAGCGTTGTCGATCGATTAAACAGAACAGTCGAATTTCACTGTTCTGTGTTATTGTAAACGAAGAAGATGAAGTCGAATATATGTATTAATATAATTAAAACCGGATATTCAAACGGGTTAGACACGCAGTCCAGCGGTGGACTGTGTGCAAATACAATATGCACGTCCCGAGTTCGAATCGCACATGTTACCGACTTTCAGCAATAAAACCAACATTTTTAGAACTTAATCAGATCAAGTCACATAATGTTTATAAGAGGAATATAATTCAGTCGTTAAGCAGATTAGACACACAGCCCAACTAGTTGGGCTGTGCGCACTCGAACCGAACGTCCCGAGTTTGACTCCGGGTCTCTGAAGCCGGTTCGGCCATATTAAATCACTTTTGATATAAACTAAATAATGTTAAAGTTAATTAGTATATATATATATATATAATTAAAACAGAGAATATTCCGGGTTAGACACGTAGCTCAGTTGGTAGAGCTGCGTGCACGTATACGAGAGGTCCCGAGTTCGAACCTCACTCAGCGCATAGAAAAACAGTCTGACCGGTCAGACCCAGTCAACGGTCAACGGTCAAAAAGTTAATTTTTTTATTTCTTTTTATTTATTTATTTAATTGAAAAATCATTTAAAAAATACTTAAAATTAAGATTCTTAAAGTTAGAAAATTTCCTTAAACTCACAAAAATAAATCTAACAAACCCATTAAGAGCACTAATTAATAATATTAATCTCAAATAAAATTTATTTATTTACCGAATCATTTCGTTATTATTTTAGGTTAGTTTTTCCCTCGTCGGTTGAGTCATAGTATTCGTGCGCATTCATCGTCATCAAGAAACGCATCCACTGTGAGTGAATCTCTACCAATTCCCCGTTTTAATCATGTTTTGGGGTGTATCATGTGTCGTATAATTCTTTTATTTTATTTAAACATTTGTGCATACATCATATCCGTGATCAAATGTGTATCAAATGTGTATCAATTGTTGTGTGGATTATATGTAGATTGGATTTATCATTTTCAGTGCACGCATTTCATTATGCCCATCAGTTCCCCGTGGGATACGGGTTGAGCATCAGGTGCCTCATTAGATCGGCTCCGTTTGATTGAGCCTTGATCTCACATACATCATCATTCATGTCATATACTCATCCAAAGTGGTTTGTGATTGTTTATCTATATATGTTTGCTCACATGTGATTATTGCACAAATTTTCCTTATTAAATAAAACTAGAAATTAGTAACTAGGTTTTATCAAGGTTCACTCGCCAACTTTTGTTGACCCAAAATCTCCCCCGTTTTACACATGATACAGGTGATCTAGCTGAGACAAGAAACACATAGGAAGGCCTAGAAGAATAAACAAGTTTAAGCTTTGGAATAGTTATATAGTCATGGGGGTGATGCGAGTGTTAATCCGCCGACAACAATGTGAATCCTACCAAGCCCAATAGTCATGGGGGCCCACATGACTACACAGGCCATGGTATGGGGGACATTGGAGGCCCAAACATGAGCAAACCCAAGACATCCTATGAATGTAGTTAAATTATTGCCAATTATGTTGTTTTTCAATCTTTTTACGACACATGACACCTAGAAAAAAAATTCTTAAACTCACAATCTTCCTATGTATGTTCCTGTAGATGTCGGCTAGGCAACTACGTGGAGGTAGAAAGTCAGGAAGATCAAATGAACGCTTGGCCACACAAATTGCTAAACAAATGGCCGCAGTGCTTCCTGACATCGTGATCCAAGTTCAACAAGCTCTCACCGCAAATCCCATCAACCCTCCCAATCAAGAAGACCAGAGCGTTGCCAACCCTCCTTCCAAAAAGTGCTCCTACAAACACTTCAAATCTTGCGATCCCCCAAAGTATGAAGGGACCGAAGGTGTTACCGCTCTCCTTCACTGGTTTGAAGAAATGGAAAACACTTTCCTCAATTGCGATTGTCCCGCGGATCGCAAGGTACGTTATGCAACTAGAAGACTGTTTGGGGTAGCCCTTACCTGGTGGAACACGGAAAAGGGTAAGCGAGGAGTTGAAGATGCCATGGCCTTAACATAGGAAGAGTTAAGGGAACTCATGACAAGACGCTTCTGTCCAAGAAGCGAAATCAAAAAGCTGGAAGACGAATTCCACTCACTGAAACAAAAGGAAGGAGATCACACTTCCTATAATAAGAGATTTCTCGAGCTAAACCAGATGATCCCTAATTTGTTCACCCCCGTGTACCGCTTGGTTGAACATTACATTCGAGGTCTTCCCTCGAAAATTCAAGACTCGGTTTTAAGCACTTCGCCTGCAACACTTGAAGCCGCGATGGAGTTAGCTACAGAACTCAATGAAAATCGCATTCAAAACGGCAAATTCAAAGATGAAAAGAAGAAAGCACCTGTAACATTTGTAAAAATCGGGTCTCCAAAACCCGCTCCGTTTTGTAATCAAGTACCAAGTTATAAAAGTGCATTAATTATTTATGATTATTTTGATTTAAAATGATACATAATTAATATATAAACTAAACTATAAAAATTATATTTGATAAAAAGTTAAAATAAAATAAATAAAAAATATATGAAGCTGCCGGGACTCCAACCCGGGTCAGCCGAGTCGCTGCAACAACTTAACACTCATTCCCTAAACCACTCCGCCACAATGTGTTTTCTGTTAACTCTAGGAACACAAATGAAACTTATACACAAACTCAGTTGAACCGATGGCGCCATCTGAAAAACGGTAATCAGCAAACCAATCGTCAAATCGTTGTTTAATTCACTTTCTCAGCTTATAACCGATGTATGACGGTTTCTAATCAAGTTAAAATTGATTGAACTTTAAGTCTCATTATTTTCGGTTTTTGAAACCGAAAGTTCATCAAAGTTCTGATTTAACTCAAGCTTCAGACCATTCTCGCGATTCAGAACTATCATATCAATACTCCATTCCAATTTCGTCGCATTTTCGGACCATCAGATCATCTGAATCAGCTCGCCGGAAAAACTCTGCAAGTCACCGGAAAACCGGGACTCACATCCACACGGTATTTCCTCCGACTCTTTCTGTTTAAATCATGTGATTAATCAGTCTCTAACACAACTCCTCCATCAGAATCGATCCTAGTCAACGTTTATCGAAAATCTTATCTTCGCCGGAAAACTTCTGGAATTGCCGGAAACTCGATAATTACCGGTATGCACATTCCAACATACTGATAATCAATACTCACTAGTTCAATTTCATATCTAATCTCTTAAGCCTGTTGATAGATTCTCTCAGCCGAAGGTTCAAAAACAGAGCCGACAAGTTTCGCCGGACTCTCTGAAGAAGACAACCTGTTCGGTATCTTCTTTCCCCAAACTGTTCGGTTTAATGCATTCAAACTAGACATCATGTTTATTAACTAATTTAATCACGAATCGGATTGTTGATAGATGTCTGCGTTACGTAATGAAGAAGACGAGTTCAGTAATGAGTTAAGATTAATTAAAATCGGAAGTTTAAACAGGTTAGACACACAGTCCAGCGGTGGACTGTGTGCAAACAAAAACTATACACGTCCCGAGTTCGATCCTTGCTACACGCACGCCTTGTGTAATAACATGCCTTTTTGATCAAGAACTAAACCGGGTTAAAACAGATAGTTGTTAAGTATAATAAAAACCAAGATAATAACCGGGTTAGACACACAGTCCAGTGGTGGACTGTGTGCAACATGAACTACACGTCGCGCGTTCAAAACTCGTCACGAGCACCGGTCCGATTGAATTAAAACGTTTTTGCAAATAAAGGAAATTTCGGTTAATTCAAATAAGTGTATAAATATAATTAAAAACGAGTTTATTTCGGGTTAGACACATAGCTCAGTTGGTAGAGCTGCGTGCACGCGAACGGGAGGTCGCTGGTTCGAATCCCACCCGGCGCAGGTTTATTCGCTGACCAAACCGGTCAACGGTCAACGGTCAACGCCTAAAAAAATAATATTTTTTTATATTTTTATTTATTTAATTTAATTTAAAAATCAATTAAAAATACTTAAAAATAACATTTTTAAAGATAGAAAATAGCTATAAACTCACAAAAATATATCTAAAAATTTCATTAAAATCCTTGATAAAATCCATCCATTTATTATATTTTTCCATTATTATTTAGGTTAGTATTCCTCGTTGATCAGCTCATCTAAATCGTGCGCATCTCACCATCTCCAACCCAACGCACCCAAAGTGAGTGAATCTTACAAACTCCCCGTTTTAATCACGTTTTTGGGGTGTATCATGTGTCCATGTTTATTTACATATTATAACTAAACCATTGTGCATACATCATATCATGAACATGTGTATTTAGTTTGTTGCTGTTAAGTAGTTATTATTGGATGCAATTTATTATTTCAGTACATGCAATTACCGAGGCCGCCGCTCCCCATTTATGAGTGTTGAGCCTGTTCCCCATTTTATTATGCGGTTGAACCTGGCGTGCCTACATACGATCGGCTCCGTTTGATTGAGCTTTGATCGCACAGTTCATTTTACATTTTCAGTACATGCAATACGATCGGCTCCGTTTGATTGAGCCTTGATCGCACAGTTCATTTTACATTTTCAGTACATGCAATACGATCGGCTCCGTTTGATTGAGCCTTGATCGCACAGTTCATTTATGTTAGTTATCGTATGATATTGGTATGTTCCTGTATGCTGCCATGTGTTATTGTATGTTATAGTTGAGACTGCTATTTGCCATTACTTGATTATTTACATGTGCTCATCTATGATTATGCACAATATTTCATTGATAAACTAACCATAAATCATTATCAAATGTTTATCTAATAAGGTTCACTCGCCAACTTATGTTGACCCAAAAACTCCCATTTTACACATGATACAGGTGAACCAGCAGCAGCTAGGAACACATAGGACCTGGATTAGAAGAATAAAACGATTTAGTATTGGGATTGTTATGTTTGGTTATTTCCTTTGTATTGAATGAACATGTTTGGATGTTTGAAAATGTAACTTTGACTTTATTAATTATGAAACATAATAGTAAATGTCATGTGCTTTGGTGATAACCCAATTATGCCCCGACTCTTATTTCCGCTGCAGGTCGGGGTGTGACAGATTGGTATCAGAGCTTGACTATAGGGATATAGGATAGGTTATTAGACCCTTAGAGCCTATACTATAGTCGATTAGAAACTTATAAGAATTTTGTGTGTTATATGCCAAATTTCATGATGTTTATATGTTTTATGTTAAATGTTACATTTGATATTGTGCAAGCATGTTCATAAGTATGTATTATCAAATAATGCCTATCATGAAATCGTATGCTCATAACATATCACATCCTTGAAAGCACACACCACATCATGATTGATTTTACAATGATTTTCGTGTTTTCAAATCTCATCAAAGTGAGTTCTCATGACGGGCATGTAGTAACTGGAAGGGTACTAGTACCGGTAGTCGGAACGTCCTGTCTAGGCTGGCATTCGTATAAATCCAAAATAAAGGACCAGTTTGCCTACCTGGGGACTAACGATGAGAGTACGAAGTACTTATTAGGCCAAAGCATGCTATACCAAACGTCGTGTGAACTAATCCCACTTTGAGTTGTCATTGTGTCTACACCTGGGCACGTTCCGACCAAACATCTCATGAACATATTTTGTGGTTTGCATTCGGGGGATGCGAGTGTTAAATTGCCAATACTAATGTGAATCCTACCAAGCCAATAGCCATGGGGGCCCACATGACTGTATAGGTGAAGGTATGGGGACATTTGAGGCCCAACATGAGCGAACCCAAGACATCCTATGGATGTAGTTGCATTATTGATATTTTTGTTATTTTCATTTTCTTAAAGACACATGACACCTGAAAAGACACCATAAACTCACAATCTTCTCATTTTATGATCCTGTAGATGTAGTCTAGACAGCATCGAAGGAGTAAAAGATCGGGAAAGTCTCAGGAACGTTTGGCCACTCATATCGCGAAACAAATGGCCACGATATTGCCTGACATCGTGGTACAAGTACAACAAGCCCTTGCTACAAATCCTACTAACCCTCCTCAACAACAGGACCAGAACATCGACAACCCTCCTACCAACAAGTGCTCTTACAAACATTTTAAGTCCTGTGAACCTCGTAAATTTGAAGGGACAGAGGGTGTCACTGCTCTCCTACATTGGTTCGAGGAGATGGAAAAAACCTTCCTAAACTGCGATTGTCCTGAGGATCGCAAGGTTCGTTACGCCACCGGGAGACTACTTGGTGTAGCTCTCACTTGGTGGAATACTGAGAAAGGGAAGAGGGGAACTGAAGATGCGATGGCCTTAACTTGGGAGGAGTTAAGGGAAATCATGACTAGGCGTTTCTGTCCTAGAAGTGAAATTAAGAAGTTGGAGGATGAATTTCATGCCTTAAAGCAAAAGGAGGGTGATCACTCTACCTACAACAAGAGGTTTTTGGAGTTGAACCAAATGGTTCCAAATCTGTTCACACCAACCTACCGTCTGATCGAGCATTATATTCGAGGACTTCCCTCGAAAATCCAAGATTCAGTTCTCAGCGTTTCACCGGTAACACTTGAAGCTGCCATGGAGTTGGCAACTGAACTGACCGAAAACCGAATTCGCAATGGGAAGTTCAAAGAAGAGAAGAAGAAAGCCCCTATTGAGGGACAAACCTCAAACCACCCCATTCCTTCCTCTAAGTTTGCTAACAAGAGGAAGCGTAACACCAGGAATTTTGCAGTCACCCAAACCAACACCCCTATTCCTGCTGCACCCATCACTCAAGTCACTCCTCCACCCGCGCCATACAGAAGACCCTACACAGGCCCATTACCAAAATGTAACCGTTGTCAGTATCACCACTCCCCTGATCATCCTTGCCAATACTGCACCGGCTGCGGTCGCGCAGGACATACTGTTCAAAACTGCCGCATGCCTCAACGAACAAACCGCCACCAACCTTCAACCCACACCCACCAACAGTTAATGGGTCAAGCACAACAACAACCACCATTTCCACCCACCCAACATTTAGCCCAAACATACTATCAACCAAATTACCCTATGGGCCAACCCATGCGGGCTTGTTTCAATTGCGGCGACCCAAGTCATTTCAGAAAGACATGTCCAAGGCTGGTTAATATTAGTCATGCTCAGGCCCAAGCCAACCCAGTGAACCAAGCGAACCAAACTCCTCCAACTGCAAGAGGAAGAGCTTTCAATATTAACGCGAACCAGGCCAGAGCTGACGGCAATGTGGTCAACGGTACGTTTCTTATAAATGGTAGATATGCCTCTATGTTATTTGATACTGGTGCGGATAGAAGTTTTGTGTCATTAGAGTTTGAACCCATCTTAAGCAAAAATCGGGATAAGCTCGCGGAATCCATAACGGTGGAAGTTGTGGACGGAAAACCAGTTTCATTAGACTCTATTTTACGCAAATGTACACTCACCTTAAATGACCACGATTTCTCAGTCGACCTTATTCCTATGAAGCTGGGAAGTTTCGACATCATAATCGGTATGGATTGGCTCAGTCAACATCATGCGGAAGTTGTATGTCGTGAAAAATTTATTCGTATTCCTCTTTCAAACGGTCAGACTCTTCGAATCATTGGAGAAACCTCGTCGAAAGGGCTCAGCTTAATGTCTTGTCTTCAAGCTCGAAAATATCTTCGTAAGAATTATGTCGTGTTTTTAGCCCATATCATCAAAAAGGGAACCACAGAGAAGAAACTTGAAGACATTCCTGTAGTAAAAGATTTTCCACAAGTTTTTTCCTGACGACATTTCAGGACTTCCTCCAATCAGAGATGTCGAATTCCGTACTGATCTTATACCTGGTGCTACACCAGTTGCAAAGTCTCCATATAGGTTAGCCCCCTCTGAAATGCAAGAGCTAGCCAGTCAATTACAAGAGTTGACTGACAAGGGATTCATACGTCCTAGCTCATCGCCTTGGGGTGCACCTGTCCTTTTTGTAAAGAAGAAAGATGGATCTTTTCGTATGTGCATCGACTACAGAGAGCTCAACAAGTTAACCATCAAAAATCGCTATCCTTTACCTCGCATTGATGATCTTCTTGACCAACTACAAGGTGCCAGCTGCTTTTCGAAAATCGATCTTCGATCTGGCTATCATCAGCTTAGAGTGCATGAAGAAGACGTCCCTAAGACTGCTTTTCGAACTCGTTATGGCCACTATGAATTCATGGTTATGCCGTTTGGATTAACCAACGCACCAGCTGTCTTCATGGACCTAATGAACAGAGTCTGCAAACCTTATCTTGATCGTTTTGTTATAGTCTTCATCGACGATATTCTTATTTATTCAAAATCTAAAGCTGATCATGAGCGTCATCTTCGACTCGTTCTTGCACTCCTAGAAAAGGAAAAGCTTTATGCCAAGTTCTCTAAATGTGAATTCTGGTTAAAAGAGGTGCAATTCCTCGGGCATGTAGTCAATGACAAAGGAATACATGTTGACCCTTCAAAGATCAAAGCAGTTCAAGAATGGCAAGCTCCACGTACACCAACTGAAGTAAGATCTTTTCTTGGACTAGCTGGCTATTATCGTCGGTTCATTTCAAACTTCTCTCGCATTGCTGTGCCACTCACGGCTTTAACCCATAAGGGAAAACCATTCGTATGGGGACCCAAGCAAGAAGAAGCTTTTCAAACTCTTAAACAAAAACTTTGTGATGCACCAATCCTCACTCTTCCCGAAGGTTGTGATGATTTCGTAGTCTATTGCGACGCGTCAGGGCAAGGATTAGGTTGTGTTCTCATGCAAAGAGGAAAAGTCATAGCTTATGCCTCGAGGCAACTCAAGACACATGAAAAGAACTACACCATTCATGACCTAGAACTTGGAGCCGTTGTATTCGCTCTTAAGATATGGAGACATTATCTCTATGGTACTAAGTGTGAAATATACACTGACCACAAGAGTCTTCAACATATCTTCAATCAAAAAGAGTTAAATATGAGGCAACGAAGATGGGTCGAACTTCGGAATGATTACGACTGTGAAATTAGATACCACCCTGGTAAAGCAAATGTGGTGGCTGATGCACTTAGTCGGAAGGGTTATGCGAACTCCATTCATCTTCTATGTTCGCAAATTATAACCGACATTAAAGATCAAATTCGAGAAGCTCAACACGTTTCAATAACAGAAGAAGATGTACGAAAAGAGATGTCCTGTGGAGCCGAGCTAAAACTTGAAACTAAATCAGATGGTATCCTGTATTACCTAGATCGTATCTGGATTCCTAACCACAACAATCTTCGTGAAACTCTTATGAATGAAGCTCACAAAACACGATATTCTATACACCCAGGAGCCGATAAGATGTATCAAGACCTACGATACACCTATTGGTGGCCTGGAATGAAGAAGGATATTGCCGTTTTTGTTTCCAAGTGTCTCACATGTTCCAAGGTGAAGGCTGAACACCAAAGACCCTCAGGACTTCTAGTCCAACCAGAAATACCTGTATGGAAGTGGGAAAATATAACCATGGATTTCATTACCGGGTTACCTCGCACTTCTGGTGGGTATGACACTATATGGGTGATTATAGACCGACTTACAAAATCAGCTCACTTTATTCCTATCCGCGAAGATTTCAAGAACGAAAGCTTGCACGTATTTATATCAGCGAAATCGTGAGCTGGCATGGGGTACCATTAAGTACTATTTCTGATCGTGATGGTCGTTTCACCTCACGTACATGGCAAGCAGTACAATCCGCTATGGGCACACGATTAGATCTCAGTACCGCCTATCATCCTCAAACTGATGGACAGTCTGAGCGCACCATTCAAACTCTTGAGGATATGCTTAGAGCATGTGTCATAGACTTCAAGGGAAATTGGGACGCCCACCTACCATTAGTTGAATTTTCGTACAACAACAGCTATCATTCGAGCATCGGCATGGCACCTTTTGAAGCCTTATATGGTCGAAAGTGCCGATCTCCTGTGTGTTGGCACGAAATTGGGGAAGCACAAATTACTGGTCCAGAATTGATCCAAGAAACCACAGATAAGATCCATCAAATTCGAAACAATCTTCTAGCAGCTCAAAGTCGACAAAAGAGTTATGCAGATAAACGACGGAAGCCCTTAGAGTTTAACATTGGTGATCATGTGCTTTTAAAAGTATCACCGTGGAAGGGAGTAGTTCGTTTTGGTCAAAAGGGGAAGCTAGCACCACGTTACGTAGGACCTTTCAAGATACTCGAAAGAGTAGGTCCTGTAGCATACAAGCTTGACTTACCAGAAGAACTCAACAGGATTCATCCCACATTCCACGTGTCGAACTTGAAGAAGTGCCTCGCTGATGAGAATCTCCATATTCCGCTGGAAGACATTCAGATTGATGAATCCATGCATTTTATTGAAAGACCAGTGGAGATCATGGACTTTGGGGAGAAGCCTCTTCGACGAAGTCGCATTCCAATTGTTAGGGTACGCTGGGAGTCGAAATGGGGACCTGAGTTTACTTGGGAACGTGAAGACTCAATGCGTGAAAAATACCCGCATCTTTTTCCTACTACTTCAACTATTTAAATTTCGGGACGAAATTCCTAAAAGTAGGGGATACTGTAACATTTGTAAAAATCGGGTCTCCAAAACCCGCTCCGTTTTGTAATCAAGTATCAAGTTATAAAAGTGCATTAATTATTTATGATTATTTTGAGTTAAAACGATACATAATTAATAAATAAACTAAACTATAAAAATTATATTTGATAAAAAGTTAAAATAAAATAAATAAAAAATATATGAAGCTGCCGGGACTCGAACCCGGGTCAGCCGAGTCGCTGCAACAACTTAACACTCATTCCCTAAACCACTCCGCCACAATGTGTTTTCTGTTAACTCTAGGAACACAAATGAAACTTATACACAAACTCAGTTGAACCGATGGCGCCATCTGAAAAACGGTAATCGGCAAACCAATCGTCAAATCGTTGTTTAATTCACTTTCTCAGCTTATAACCGATGTATGACAGTTTCTAATCAAGTTAAAATTGATTGAACTTTAAGTCTCATCATTTTTGGTTTTTGAAACCGAAAGTTCATCAAAGTTCTGATTTAACTCAAGCTTCAGACCATTCTCGCGATTCAGAACTATCATATCAATACTCCATTCCAATTTCGTCGCATTTTCGGACCATCAGATCATCTGAATCAGCTCGCCGGAAAAACTCTGCAAGTCACCGGAAAACCGGGACTCACATCCACACGGTATTTCCTCCGACTCTTTCTGTTTAAATCATGTGATTAATCAGTCTCTAACACAACTCCTCCATCAGAATCGATCCTAGTCAACGTTTATCGAAAATCTTATCTTCGCCGGAAAACTTCTGGAATTGCCGGAAACTCGATAATTACCGGTATGCATGTAACATCCGTCAAAAACGGATTTACCAAACCCGCTCCGTTTATCAACCGAACAGTCAGTCAAATTTTTCGTTGCGAATTAAATGCCCAAAATAATTTTAAACGATCCGTAATCAATTATTATGCGGGAATATGTATTTAGTTTTTGAAAATCTGTCAAAAATAACAAAATAAAAATGTTTTACCCATGCCGGGTTTCGAACTCGGGTCTGTACCGGGTCAAACCAAAGACTTATCACTCAGCCGACAAACCACTCCGCCACTTTGATTTTCTGGTAAATAAAGGAATCACTTAATTCAAATATTAAAGTTCGGAAATCAATTTCAGTGTTTTGCGCCCAAATTAGCAGTCGTCGGAAATCCCGACGACTTCGCCGTTTATTTACGTTATCGCTCAAAGTAACCGAAGACTTAACTATTACGACGGTTATAACCGACGTCTGAACCCGCGACATCAGCTGTAACCGCCGGAGAACGGATGACTCCGAATTAAGACCGAATTCAGACCCCATTCATCTCAATACTACCCTATAAATTCAACCACAACTCGCCAGAAGTCTTTCACATTCAAATCGCACCTTTTCTCGGCGAAAAATCAATCGCCGGAAATACTTGATATACCGCCGGAAAACCGTATTATTAGTCTCTGAGTTTACTGAACCCCCTAAACTCTTACCGAAATCACTCACACCCTTTTCAAGCCTTCGGAAGACTCTCTGCTGCAAGATACTTGTCGCCGGAAAAAGATTTCTGTCGCCGGAGTTCTGCCGGAAAACAGAGTAAAATCAGTCGGTACCTTTCACGCCTAATTCCTTTCCTTTTTACTTTTATCTCGACTGTAATTGATCATAAAACACTAAAGGAACATGAATTAACTTTTCGAACCAGTCCGTTGTCACTTCCGGTTAAAACCGGTGAAGAAGACGAAGTTCAGTAATGGTTAAGTATAATTAAAATCAAGATAATTACCGGGTTAGACACACAGTCCAGCGGTGGACTGTGTGCACTTTTAAAGCTAAGGTCACGAGTTCGAGTATTGTCCCTCACACGCCGCCTTGATAAAAATCATCTTTTTCGCAAAACAGAACCGGAGTGTTTTGTGTATATGTTAAATATAATGATAACTGAGTTTATTACCAAGTGAGACACACAGTCCAGCGGTGGAGTGTGTGTCCGCTAACCCACAGGTCCTGGGTTCGAGACCTGTGGAGCGCACCGGTTCTCGAGAATTAATTCGTTTTTAATAATAAAGGATTTTCTGTTAATTCTAATTAATATATATATATAATTAAAATCGGATATATAACGGGTTAGACACGTAGCTCAGTTGGTAGAGCTGCGTGCACGCGTACGGGAGGTCTCGGGTTCGAGCCTCACCCGGCGCACAACAATATGCCTATAAACCGGTCAACGATAGTCAAAGTCAACGGTCAATGTGTACTGTAGCAAAAATAAAAATATTTTTTTTATTTAATTATATTATTTAAAAATCAATTAAAAATACTTAAAAATAACATTTTTAAGGTTAGAAAATAGCCTCAAACTCACAAAAATACACCCAACAATCCTACTAAAATAGATTAATAAAACCCGTTTACTTACCAAACCATTATGCGATTTATCTAGGATTAATTTCACTCGTGGTTAACACCATTTCGCGTGCATTCAACCTCATCAACCGAACGCACCCAATGTGAGTGAATTCTTACAAACTCCCCTTTTTATTCATGTTTTGGGGTGTATCATGTGTCGCTTAAATTAATTCTCTTATGCAAATTCGTGCCATACCATTATATGAACTAAATTAGAATGTAACTATTGTTTGGTTGTGATGTGTTACATATTGTCAAAGTCGTATGCAAATTATTTAGGCCCATCAGTTCCTCGTGGGAGACGAGAACAACGCGTGCCTCAAAACTCATACATTAGGCCCATCAGTTCCTCGTGGGAGACGAGAACAACGCGTGCCTCAAAACTCATACATTAGGCCCATCAGTTCCTCGTGGGAGACGAGAACAACGCGTGCCTCAAAACTCATTCATTAAGGCCCATCAGTTCGTAAGAACAACGCGTGCCTCAAAACTCATTCATTAGGCCCATCAGTTCGTGGAACAACGCGTGCCTCAAAACTCATTCATTAGGCCCATCAGTTCCTCGTGGGAGACGAGTCGAACATCGCGTGCCTCAAAACAATCATTTGGTGTATGTGAGTTTAATATTCAATATTATGTGTTGTGTGAATAAATTTACATCTACATTTACTCATATGTGGTATGCACAGTATTTATAATCAATTGGATAAACATTGTTCAAATGTTTTTCCATAGGATTCACTCGCCAACATTATGTTGATCCAAAACCTTTTTACACATGATACAGGTGAACAGGTTGAAGCAAGGAAAACATAGGATATGCCTTAGAAGAGAACCAAGAAGCTTAGACAGATAGTTAGAATATGGTGTATCATTTATTTCCATTAAATTGTATTAATGAATATGAAACATATAATAAATGTCATGAGCTTTGATGATAACCCAATTATGCCCCGATCAACTTTTCCGCTGCGGGTCGGGGTGTGACAGATTGGTATCAGAGCCATGACTATAGGGATATAGGATAGGTTATTAGACCCTTAGAGCCTATACTATAGTCTGCCTAAATTTTTAATTGATTAGGTGGTTACATACAAACTTGTGATATTTATTTGTTTCATATTACAGTCAAACATACATGCTTATATACATATTCGTTATACATATATCAATGTTCATATATTCAATTCATTTTCATACTCTCATTATTCAAGGATTTTGTTGCAATTTTCAAATCCCATCAAAGTAAGTTCTGCGACGGGCATGTAGTAACCGGAAGGGTACAAGTACCGGTAGTCGGGACGTCCTGTCTAGGTTGGCATTCGTATAAATCCAAAATAACGGACCAGTTTGCCTACCTGGGGACTAACGATGAGAGTACGACGGACCTATTAGGCCAAAGCATGCCACACCAAACGTCGTTCGAACTAACCTCACTTTGAGATGTCACCATGTCTACACCTGGACACATCCCGAACATCCACATGTTGTATACATATTTCTCGATTTTCTCCGGGTTTTGTGTACGCAATCAGGCAGAAACCGTGCGAACCATATGAAAAACCGGTATTCATGGGGGCCCACATGATTACACAGGTAAAGTATGGCGGCATGACGGGCCTAACAGCGAGCAAATCCCAAGACATCCTATGGATGTAGTAGATTTATTTTCTATATTTACTTTATGAACGTTCAATCCCAAACACGACCCACGATCCCAAAGGCATCCAACTCATACTCTTGACATGTATTCCTTGTAGATGTCTTCTAACCTCGCCCGTAGGAAGTTGAGAGCAGAAAAAGCCCGTGAACGCATGGCTACCCAAATCGCTCAGCAAATGGCGACCGTAATACCCAACATCGTAGTTCAAGTTCAACAAGCCCTTACCGCTAATTCCGTTAACCCAACTCAACAAGAGGATCAAAACACTGTCAACCTTTCAGTCACTAAATGCACCTACAAACATTTCAAATCCTGCGATCCTCCAAAATACGAAGGAACTGAAGGTGTCACCGCTCTCCTCCATTGGTTCGAAGAAATGGAGAACACTTTTCTAAATTGCGATTGCCCTGATGATCGCAAAGTGCGTTATGCTACCGGTCGTTTACTTGGAACAGCACTCACATGGTGGAATACAGAAAAGACCAAACGAGGTGTTGAAGAAACTATGACCTTGATTTGGGAAGAGTTGAAGGGAATCATGACAAGACGGTTTTGCCCAAGAAGTGAAATCAAGAAATTGGAGGATGAGTTCCATGCTTTGAAACAAAAGGAAGGCGACCACACCACATACAACAAGAGATTCCTTGAGCTAAATCAAATGGTTCCCAACTTGTTCACTCCCCTCTACCGTTTGATCGAGCACTACATTCGTGGTCTTCCATCAAAGATTCAAGACCCTGTAATAAGCACCTCGCCTGCAACTTTGGAAGCAGCAATGGAGCTAGCAACCGCGCTCACAGAGAACCGAATCCGGAACAAAGATTTCAAAGAGGAGAAGAAGAAGGATAAAGCATCAACGGAAACCTCAAACCCCACCCGAACCGAATCCTCTACACCACCTACATCTAAGAGAAAGCGTGATGGGCAAGTCTTCGCCATCACCCAACGCAAACAACCAGCTTCACAAGTTGTACCTCCTCAAACTATCCCAAACGCTCAAGTAGCACCCAACTCAACTTACCCAAATAAGAAACCTTACATTGGACCTCACCCTCAATGCAACACCTGTTTCTATCACCATCCAACTACTTCACCCTGTCGACTATGTGCGAATTGTGGACGCTACGGTCATTTGAGCAAAGTTTGCCGCACCGCTCAAAACCAAACCTCAACCCCTACTCAACCCATGACCCAAACATATCAACAACCTCAATACCCCATGAACCCATATGTTCGAGCTTGTTTCAATTGTGGCGACCCTACCCATTTTAGAAACACGTGTCCTCGTTTGGTTAATATCATAAACGCCCAAGCTCAAGCAAACCCAGTTAACCAAGCAAACCAAGCAAACCCAGCTCCACCACCAGCAAGAGGAAGAGTTTATAACATCAACGCCAATCCTGTTGAAGATGTTAACGGTCCAAACCAACCACTTAACTAGCCTTCTCTCACCAAGAATCAAGATTCAACTCTAATCACTTAGTTTTTATGTTTTTCTTTATGTTATCTCAATTTTCACGTATCTCAATTGGAATTTTATCCAAGAATTTTAATGCAAATTACTAGTTCAGTTGGTTTTATACTCATTGATTTAATATTCATATCATCATAATTCACGACATATCTCAGAAGTTGAGTTGTGTCTCACATGCAATACATTTCATTTTACATTTCAATACATGCAATACGCTCGGCTCCGTTTGATTGAGCCTTGAGCACACAGATCAATTTACATTTCCAGTTCATGCAATACGTTCGGCTCCGTTTGATTGAGCCTTGAACGCACATACATTTTCATTATCAGTATCTTGTGGTTGTGGTGTTTGTTGTAGAGTCGCATAGAACTAATCATAACTGGCGGATGAAGTCAATGAGAATTTGACAAGAATATGGTGGATACGCCGCTGGTACTTCCTATATATAAGTATTCTTGTCAAATGATCGGAGGCATTATCAGGCGGTTATGAGAGGTTCCATGCATAGGCTGTTTGTGTGATTAAGTTATTCATTTTCAATACATGCAATACGCTCGGCTCCGTTTGATTGAGCCTTGAGCACACAGACAATTTCATTTTCAGTACATTCAATACGTTCGGCTCCGTTTGATTGAGCCTTGAGCGCACAAACATTTCAATTTCAATACATATGATACGATCGGCTCCGTTTGATTGAGCCTTGATCGCAAAGATATATTTCATTTCAGTATTTTTATGTTTGTTGTATTGGTTGTAGAGTTATAGGACTAATCATAATTCACTGATAAAACCAATGAAAATTTGACAAGAATATGGTGGATACGCCGCTGGTACTTCCTATATATAAGTATTCTTGCCAAAGAATCAGAGGCGTTATCAGGTGGTTATGAGAAGTTCCATGTAGGATTTACTATTGCCTTGGTTGAAATTGTGTTACATTTATATCATCTCACTATTTAAAGAAATTGGATTGTGATCCATTTCTATATAGACTAACCTCTCCATCATAACAAACGAGAGAGGAACCATCACCATTCAAACATATATACTATCAGAATGTGGATACAATTGTTAGTTGTTGTGTTTATTTGTGTAGATTGTAGAATTTCTGCCTTAGGATATAACCCTAATCATATTCAAACTTTTATGCGTGATATCATTTTAGCGAATCATTCCTGCTTAACAATACTTATACAGTAGGCAACAAAAAGCGATTCCTGTATTAGGATACTTAACCTTTACAAGGAACGTTACCGCCTCAAACAAAAACTTAAACCCTTATTTCTTCTAAGTATGTAACTGTCAAAACTAAACACCATCATTCTTTTAGTCAATTATATCCCTGTTTAAATTTCGGGACGAAATTTCTAAAAGCAGGGGATACTGTAACATCCGTCAAAAACGGATTTACCAAACCCGCTCCGTTTATCAACCGAACAGTCAGTCAAATTTTTCGTTGCGAATTAAATGCCCAAAATAATTTTAAACGATCCGTAATAAATTATTATGCGGGAATATGTATTTAGTTTTTGAAAATCTGTCAAAAATAACAAAATAAAAATGTTTTACCCATGCCGGGTTTCGAACTCGGGTCTGTACCGGGTCAAACCAAAGACTTATCACTCAGCCGACAAACCACTCCGCCACTTTGATTTTCTGGTAAATAAAGGAATCACTTAATTCAAATATTAAAGTTCGGAAATCAATTTCAGTGTTTTGCGCCCAAATTAGCAGTCGTCGGAAATCCCGACGACTTCGCCGTTTATTTACGTTATCGCTCAAAGTAACCGAAGACTTAACTATTACGACGGTTATAACCGACGTCTGAACCCGCGACATCAGCTGTAACCGCCGGAGAACGGATGACTCCGAATTAAGACCGAATTCAGACCCCATTCATCTCAATACTACCCTATAAATTCAACCACAACTCGCCAGAAGTCTTTCACATTCAAATCGCACCTTTTCTCGGCGAAAAATCAATCGCCGGAAATACTTGATATACCGCCGGAAAACCGTATTATTAGTCTCTGAGTTTACTGAACCCCCTAAACTCTTACCGAAATCACCCACACCCTTTTCAAGCCTTCGGAAGACTCTCTGCTGCAAGATACTTGTCGCCGGAAAAAGATTTCTGTCGCCGGAGTTCTGCCGGAAAACAGAGTAAAATCAGTCGGTACCTTTCACGCCTAATTCCTTTCCTTTTTACTTTTATCTCGACTGTAATTGATCATAAAACACTAAAGGAACATGAATTAACTTTTCGAACCAGTCCGTCGTCACTTCCGGTTAAAACCGGTGAAGAAGACGAAGTTCAGTAATGGTTAAGTATAATTAAAATCAAGATAATTACCGGGTTAGACACACAGTCCAGCGGTGGACTGTGTGCACTTTTAAAGCTAAGGTCACGAGTTCGAGTATTGTCCCTCACACGCCGCCTTGATAAAAATCCTCTTTTTCGCAAAACAGAACCGGAGTGTTTTGTGTATATGTTAAATATAATGATAACTGAGTTTATTACCAAGTGAGACACACAGTCCAGCGGTGGAGTGTGTGTCCGCTAACCCACAGGTCCCGGGTTCGAGACCTGTGGAGCGCACCGGTTCTCGAGAATTAATTCGTTTTTAATAATAAAGGATTTTCTGTTAATTCTAATTAATATATATATATATAATTAAAATCGGATATATAACGGGTTAGACACGTAGCTCAGTTGGTAGAGCTGCGTGCACGCGTACGGGAGGTCTCGGGTTCGAGCCTCACCCGGCGCACAACAATATGCCTATAAACCGGTCAACGATAGTCAAAGTCAACGGTCAATGTGTACTGTAGCAAAAATAAAAATATTTTTTTTATTTAATTATATTATTTAAAAATCAATTAAAAATACTTAAAAATAACATTTTTAAGGTTAGAAAATAGCCTCAAACTCACAAAAATACACCCAACAATCCTACTAAAATAGATTAATAAAACCCGTTTACTTACCAAACCATTATGCGATTTATCTAGGATTAATTTCACTCGTGGTTAACACCATTTCGCGTGCATTCAACCTCATCAACCGAACGCACCCAATGTGAGTGAATTCTTACAAACTCCCCTTTTTATTCATGTTTTGGGGTGTATCATGTGTCGCTTAAATTAATTCTCTTATGCAAATTCGTGCCATACCATTATATGAACTAAATTAGAATGTAACTATTGTTTGGTTGTGATGTGTTACATATTGTCAAAGTCGTATGCAAATTATTTAGGCCCATCAGTTCCTCGTGGGAGACGAGAACAACGCGTGCCTCAAAACTCATACATTAGGCCCATCAATTCCTCGTGGGAGACGAGAACAACGCGTGCCTCAAATCTCATACATTAGGCCCATCAGTTCCTCGTGGGAGACGAGAACAACGCGTGCCTCAAAACTCATACATTAGGCCCATCAGTTCCTCGTGGGAGACGAGAACAACGCGTGCCTCAAAACTCATTCATTAAGGCCCATCAGTTCGTAAGAACAACGCGTGCCTCAAAACTCATTCATTAGGCCCATCAGTTCGTGGAACAACGCGTGCCTCAAAACTCATTCATTAGGCCCATCAGTTCCTCGTGGGAGACGAGTCGAACATCGCGTGCCTCAAAACAATCATTTGGTGTATGTGAGTTTAATATTCAATATTATGTGTTGTGTGAATAAATTTACATCTACATTTACTCATATGTGGTATGCACAGTATTTATAATCAATTGGATAAACTTGTTCAAATGTTTTTCCATAGGATTCACTCGCCAACATTATGTTGATCCAAAACCTTTTTACACATGATACAGGTGAACAGGTTGAAGCAAGGAAAACATAGGATATGCCTTAGAAGAGAACCAAGAAGCTTAGACAGATAGTTAGAATATGGTGTATCATTTATTTCCATTAAATTGTATTAATGAATATGAAACATATAATAAATGTCATGAGCTTTGATGATAACCCAATTATGCCCCGATCAACTTTTCCGCTGCGGGTCGGGGTGTGACAATGCACATTCCAACATACTGATAATCAATACTCACTAGTTAAATTTCATATCTAATCTCTTAAACCTGTTGATAGATTCTCTCAGCCGAAGGTTCAAAAACAGAGCCGACAAGTTTCGCCGGACTCTCTGAAGAAGACAACCTGTTCGGTATCTTCTTTCCCCAAACTGTTCGGTTTAATGCATTCAAACTAGACATCATGTTTATTAACTAATTTAATCACGAATCGGATTGTTGATAGATGTCTGCGTTACGTAATGAAGAAGACGAGTTCAGTAATGAGTTAAGATTAATTAAAATCAGAAGTTTAAACAGGTTAGACACACAGTCCAGCGGTGGACTGTGTGCAAACAAAAGCTATACACGTCCCGAGTTCGATCCTTACTACACGCACGCCTTGTGTAATAACATGCCTTTTTGATCAAGAACTAAACCGGGTTAAAACAGATAGTTGTTAAGTATAATAAAAACCAAGATAATAACCGGGTTAGACACACAGTCCAGTGGTGGACTGTGTGCAACATGAACTACACGTCGCGCGTTCGAAACTCGTCACGAGCACCGGTCCGATTGAATTAAAACGTTTTTGCAAATAAAGGAAATTTCGGTTAATTCAAATAAGTGTATAAATATAATTAAAAACGAGTTTATTTCGGGTTAGACACATAGCTCAGTTGGTAGAGCTGCGTGCACGCGAACGGGAGGTCGCTGGTTCGAATCCCACCCGGCGCAGGTTTATTCGCTGACCAAACGGTCAACGGTCAACGCCTAAAAAAAAATAATATTTTTTTATATTTTATTTATTTAATTTAATTTAAAAATCAATTAAAAATACTTAAAAATAACATTTTTAAAGATAGAAAATAGCTATAAACTCACAAAAATATATCTAAAAATTTCATTAAAATCCTTGATAAAATCCATCCATTTATTATATTTTTCCATTATTATTTAGGTTAGTATTCCTCGTTGATCAGCTCATCTAAATCGTGCGCATCTCACCATCTCCAACCCAACGCACCCAAAGTGAGTGAATCTTACAAACTCCCCGTTTTAATCACGTTTTTGGGGTGTATCATGTCCATGTTTATTTACATATTATAACTAAACCATTGTGCATACATCATATCATGAACATGTGTATTTAGTTTGTTGCTATTAAGTAGTTAATATTGGATGCAATTTATTATTTCAGTACATGCAATTACCGAGGCCGCCGCTCCCCATTATGAGTGTTGAGCCTGTTCCCCATTTTATTATGCGGTTGAACCTGGCGTGCCCACATACGATCGGCTCCGTTTGATTGAGCTTTGATCGCACAGTTCATTTTACATTTTCAGTACATGCAATACGATCGGCTCCGTTTGATTGAGCCTTGATCGCACAGTTCATTTATGTTAGTTATCGTATGATATTGGTATGTTCCTGTATGCTGCCATGTGTTATTGTATGTTATAGTTGAGACTGCTATTTGCCATTACTTGATTATTTACATGTGCTCATCTATGATTATGCACAATATTTCATTGATAAACTAACCATAAAATCATTATCAAATGTTTATCTAATAAGGTTCACTCGCCAACTTATGTTGACCCAAAAACTCCCATTTTACACATGATACAGGTGAACCAGCAGCAGCTAGGAACACATAGGACCTGGATTAGAAGAATAAAACGATTTAGTATTGGGATTGTTATGTTTGGTTATTTCCTTTGTATTGAATGAACATGTTTGGATGTTTGAAAATGTAACTTTGACTTTATTAATTATGAAACATAATAGTAAATGTCATGTGCTTTGCTGATAACCCAATTATGCCCCGACTCTTATTTCCGCTGCAGGTCGGGGTGTGACAGCACCCATAGAGACCTCAACTACAAACCACACAGTCTCATCCTCAAGGTTTGCTGGTAAGAGGAAACGTAATGGCAAGAATTTTGCTGTCACCCAAACTAACCCTCCTATCACTGCTGCACCAATCACCCAAATTGCTCCGTCAGCTGTACCATTCAAAAAGCCATACACCGGCCCTCACCCAAAATGCAACCGCTGTCAATACCATCACCCTCCCGAAAACCCCTGCCAACATTGCACAAGCTATGGCCGTGCGGGTCACACCATCCAAACCTGTCGTACTCTTCAACAAATGAACCGCAATCAACCCCCAACCCAAACCCACCATCAGATAGTGGGTCAAGCCCAACAACCCTTACTTCTACCACCTGCACCACACGCAGCCCAAACTTACTACCAACCCAACTACCCCATGATGCAACCCATGCGAGCTTGTTACAACTGTGGGGACCCAAACCACTTCAGGAACACTTGTCCACGCTTGGTGAACATCATCCATGCCCAAGCTCAAGCAAACCCGGTAAACCAAGCTAACCAAGCTCCTCCACCTGCCAGAGGAAGAGCTTTTAACATCAATGCCAACCAAGCTAGGGCTGACAACAACGTGTTCAACGGTACGTTTCTCATCAATGGTAGTTATGCATCCATATTATTCGATACTGGTGCGGATAAGAGCTTTGTATCCTTAGAATTTGAACTAGCCTTAACCAAACTCGTGTTAATCTCATGGTATCTCTAACGGTGGAAGTTGCTGACGGAAAACCCGTTTCATTAAATTCTATTATACGCAATTGTACCCTCACTCTAAACGATCACGATTTTCCAGTTGACCTCATTCCTATGAAGTTGGGAAGTTTCGATATTATAATCGGTATGGACTGGCTCAGCCAGCATCACGCTGAAGTAGTGTGCCGTGAAAAGTTCATTCGCATTCCTCTTGCAGACGGTCAGACCCTACGTATTTTTGGGGAAACCCATTCGAAAGGACTCAAATTAATGTCCTGCCTTCAAGCCCGAAGATATCTCCGCAAGAACGATGTCGCATTCCTAACTCACGTCGTCAAAAAGGGAAACAAGGAGAAGAAACTCGAAGATATCCCAGTTGTGAAAGAATTCCCACAAGTCTTTCCCGACGACATTTCAGGACTCCCTCCTGCGAGAGAAGTCGAATTCCGCATCGATCTTGTACCTGGCGCTACACCAGTCGCAAAAATCTCCTAATAGGTTAGCCCCATCCGAAATGCAAGAGCTGGCCAGTCAACTGCAAGAGCTGACTGACAAAGGATTCATACGTCCTAGCTCCTCGCCTTGGGGTGCACCTGTTCTCTTTGTGAAGAAGAAAGATGGAACGTTTCGCATGTGCATTCATTATAGAGAACTCAACAAGTTAACGGTTAAAAATCGCTATCCACTACCTCGCATCGATGACCTCCTAGACCAACTTCAAGGCGCCACCTGCTTTTCAAAAATCGACCTTCGTTCTGGTTATCATCAGCTCAGAGTGCACGATGAAGATATCCCAAAAACCGCTTTCCAGACTCGTTATGGTCATTACGAGTTCATGGTCATGCCTTTCGGTTTAACCAACGCCCCCGCTGTCTTCATGGATCTAATGAATAGGGTATGCAAACCCTACCTCGACCGTTTCGTCATAGTCTTCATCAACGACATCCTTATCTACTCCAAGTCTAAATCCGATCATGAGCGACACCTTCGACTCATCCTTACACTCTAAAGGACTGAAAAGCTCTACGCTAAGTTCTCAAAATGCGAATTCTGGTTAGGAGAAGTACAATTCCTTAGACATGTCGTCAATAACAAAGGAATTCATGTCGATCCTTCAAAAATCAAGGCAGTGCAGGAATGGCAAGCACCACGTACCCCTACCGAAGTAAGGTCATTTCTTGGTTTGGCTGGTTACTATCGCCGCTTCATTGCCAATTTTTCCCGTATTGCTGTACCACTCACGGCTTTGACTCATTAAGGAAAACCCTTCATATGGGGACCTAAACAAGAGGAAGCCTTCCAAACTCTAAAGCAAAAACTTTGTGACGCACCTATCCTCACACTCCATTAGGGTTGCGATGACTTTGTGGTATATTGCGATGCATTGGGGCAAGGGCTAGGCTGTGTATTGATGCAAAGAGGAAAAGTGATAGCATATGCTTCTAGGCAACTCAAAGTTCATGAGAAGAATTACACCACCCACGACGTGGAACTTGGAGCCGTTGTGTTCGCTCTCAAGATATGGAGACATTACCTTTATGGTACCAAGTGTGAAATATACACTGACCACAAAAGTCTCCAACATATCTTCAACCAGAAGGAGTTGAATATGAGGCAACGAAGATGGGTCGAACTTCTCAACGACTACGACTGTGAAATTCGGTATCATCCTGGCAAGGCAAACGTGGGGGCTGATGCGCTCAGTCGAAAAGGTTATGCGAACTCCATTCGTCTTCTATGTTCGCAAATCATAACCGACATCAAAGATCGAATCCGAGCAGCTCAACATGTTTCTGTAACAGAAAATGACGTACGCGACGAGCTATCGTGTGGAGCTGAACTAAAAATCGAAACCAAATCCGACGGTATTCTATACTATTTAAATCGCATATGGATTCCTGATCGCGATAACCTTCGTGATTTCCTCATGAATGAGGCGCACAAAACACGATACTCTGTACACCCAGGAGCCGACAAGATGTATCAAGACCTACGATACACCTACTGGTGTCCTGGCATGAAAAAGGATATCTCTGTTTTTGTTTCCAAGTGCCTTACCTGTTCCAAAGTAAAAGCTGAACATCAAAGACCTTCAGGACTTCTAGTCCAACCCGAAATACCTGTATGGAAATGGGAAAACATAACCATGGATTTCATTACCGGGTTACCTCGCACCTCCAGTGGGTATGACACCATATGGGTAATAATCGATCGTCTTATAAAGTCATCTCACTTCATTCCGATTCGCGAGGACTTCAAGAACGAGAAGTTAGCTCGTATCTACATCAGCGAGATCGTAAGCCGTCATGGTGTACCTTTAAGCATCATTTCAGACCGTGATTGTCGTTTCACATCACGAACATGGCGAGCCGTACAAACCGCCATGGGTACACGATTAGACCTCAGTACCGCTTTTCATCCTCAAACTGATGGTCAATCTGAACGCACCATCCAAACCCTTGAAGACATGCTGCGAGCATGTGTCATAGACTTCAAAGGGAACTGGGACGCTCACCTACCATTAGTGAAATTTTCATACAACAATAGCTATCATTCAAGTATCGGTATGGCTCCTTTCAAAGCTTTATATGGTCGTAAGTGCCGATCACCAGTATGTTGGCACGAAATTGGGGAAGCGCAAATCACCGGTCCGGAATTAATTCAAGAAACAACCGACAAGATCCTTCAAATTCGAAACAATCTTCTAGCAGCTCAAAGTCGTCAAAAGAGTTATGCAGACAAACGACGAAAGCCCTTGGAGTTTGACATTGGTGATCAAGTACTTTTAAAAGTATCACCGTGGAAGGGAGTGGTTCGTTTTGGCCAGAAGGGAAAGCTAGCACCACGCTACGTAGGACCTTTCAAGATACTTGAAAGAGTAGGTCATGTAGCATACAAGCTTGACCTACCAGAAGAGCTCAACAGAATTCATCCCACATTCCACGTATCAAACTTGAAAAAGTGCCTCGCCGATGAAAACCTCCATATTCCTCTAGAAGACATTCAAGTCGATGAATCTATGCACTTCATTGAAAGACCAGTAGAAATCATGGACTTCGGAGAGAAGCGTTTAAGGCGAAGTCGTATTCCAATTGTCAGGGTACGTTGGGAGTCAAAACGAGGACCCGAGTTTACTTGGGAACGTGAAGACTCAATGCGCGAAAAATACCCGCATCTTTTTCCTGTTACCACTACTACTTAAATTTCGGGACGAAATTTCTAAAAGTAGGGGATACTGTAACATTCGTCGAAAAACGGGTTTCAAAACCCGCTTCGTTTATCAATTAAATATTCAGTTATAAGTTTCGTTGCGTATTTATGGTTCATATTAATTTCAAACAATACATAACTAATAAACAAATTTTTAGAATTTTAAACCATAATTAATAAATAATAAAAATAAGTAAATAAAAAAAATAAAATAGGGCAGCCGGGTTTCGAACCCGGGTCACCCACAAAGACAAACACGCAACACACCACTCCGCCATGCACTGCTTTTGTGATAAACACTAAAACAAATAACATTTATAATAAAACCGAAAGTCAAACTAGTAATCAGCGCGCCCAGAACTCGCCATCACCGGAAAAAAAAACGGTACTCCGCGATTTTGGCTATATTTCTTTGACTGAAACGCACAAATTGATTTTGACGTCGGTTATAACCGTTGCCGGCAATCAATTTCCGTCAAAAACCGACGGAAATCAGTGACCGCGAACTTGGACCTTTATTCAAACTCAAATCAGGTGATCTTCCTTATAAATACCCACTCAATCATCTGGTAACCCTTTCGCTCAGAACCGCACCCTCTTTCGAAGCTTTAATCCTTCCAGAGCACGTCGCCGGAGTTCCTCTGCACTCGCCGGAATATCGCCGGAATCACTGAACAAAAAACCGCAGTTGTCTTCAGACGGTATAATTGTCTAAACCTCCCTGCTATCTCTTGATTTATACTTTAATTGTTCAAACCAATAATCAAAACTGTTAAATAGTTCACTCAGCCGGAATCCGCAAATCAGAGCCGACGAAATCTTGCCGGAAAATCTGAAGAAAACACTCTGTGCTGGTACATCTTATTCCTTAATCTTCCTTCTCTATTCCAATTCAATCAATTATAAGCGTTGTCGATCGATTAAACAGAACAGTCGGATTTCACTGTTCTGTGTTATTGTAAACGAAGAAGATGAAGTCGAATATATGTATTAATATAATTAAAACCGGATATTCAAACGGGTTAGACACGCAGTCCAGCGGTGGACTGTGTGCAAATACAATATGCACGTTCCGAGTTCGAATCGCACATGTTACCGACTTTCAGCAATAAAACCAACATTTTTAGAACTTAATCAGATCAAGTCACAGAATGTTTATAAGAGGAATATAATTCAGTAGTTAAGCAGATTAGACACACAGCCCAACTGGTTGGGCTTTGCGCACTCGAACCGAACGTCCCGAGTTCGACTCCGGGTCTCTGAAGCCGGTTCAGCCATATTAAATCATTTTTGATATAAACTAAATAAGGTTAAAGTTAATTAGTATATATATATAATTAAAACAGAGAATATTTCGGGTTAGACACGTAGCTCAGTTGGTAGAGCTGCGTGCACGTATACGAGAGGTCCCGAGTTCAAACCTCACTCAGCGCATAGAAAACACAGTATGACCGGTCAGACCCGGTCAACGGTCAACGGTCAAAAAGTCAATTTTTTTTATTTCCTTTTATTTATTTATTTAATTGAAAAATCATTTAAAAATACTTAAAAATAAGATTCTTAAAGTTAGAAAATTTCCTTAAACTCACAAAAATAAATCTAACAAACCCACTAAGAGCACTAATTAATAATATTAATCTCAAATAAAATTTATTTATTTACCGAATCATTTCGTTATTATTTTAGGTTAGTTTTTCCCTCGTTGGTTGAGTCATAATATTCGTGCGCATTCATCGTCATCAAGAAACGCATCCACTGTGAGTGAATCTCTACCAATTCCCCGTTTTAATCATGTTTTGGGGTGTATCATGTGTCGTATAATTCTTTTATTTTATTTAAACACTTGTGCATACATCATATCCGTGATCAAATGTGTATCAAATGTGTATCAATTGTTGTGTGGATTATATGTAGATTGGATTTATCATTTTCAGTGCACGCATTTCATTAGGCCCATTAGTTCCCCGTGGGATACGGGTTGAGCATCAGGTGCCTCATTAGATCAGCTCCGTTTGATTGAGCCTTGATCTCACATGCATCATCATTCATGTCATATACTCATCCAAAGTGGTTTGTGATTGTTTATCTATATATGTTTGCTCACATGTGATTATTGCACAAATTTTCCTTATTAAATAAAACTAGAAATTAGTAACAATGTTTTATCAAGGTTCACTCGCCAACTTTTGTTGACCCAAAATCTCCCCCGTTTTACACATGATACAGGTGATCCAGCTGAGACAAGAAACACATAGGAAGGCCTAGAAGAATAAACAAGTTTAAGCTTTGGAATAGTTATATAGTTTCATTTTTCTTGTAAATGTATGAATTTTGTTTTGGATATTTAAGTTGTAATTTGAATTTAATAAATATGAAACATCTTAGTAAACATCATGAGCTTTGGTGATAACCCAATTATGCCCCGACTTTTATTCCGCTGCAGGTCGGGGTGTGACACGGCAAAATTTAAAAGGCTGCAGCAGCCCACCGTAAGCTACGGTGGGCTACTGTACCTTACGGTAGGCAGCTGCTGTGTTGAAACTGGAAGTCTTAACCGTAAGACAGTGAGCTAGGACCGTAAATATTGACCGTAAGCTACGGTGGCCACCGTAGCTTACGGTGGAGGCTTAAACTAAAGTTTTGTTTTTATTGTTTTAAGCCTTCGGGTTTATTCGGTTATGTTATATTATATTTATAACTAACGTATTTCATAAATTATGAAATATAGGTGATGTTTGGGAGCACCGGAGGAGGACCAAGCTATATGAAGAACCGAACACGATTAAAGACGAAGCTTCCGCACTTGGTTTTGATTATAACAAAACTAATCAATGATAACATGTTAAATTGTTTATATGTTGAAAAAGTTTTAAATAAACTTGAGTGACGTGTATTCGCAATTACATGTTTAAATGCGAAACCTTTAATAGAAATTCAGTAAAATAAGGATAGGGTCTTACACACAGATCACTGGACCGGAATTAATCCAAGAAACAACCGATAAGATTCCTCAAATCCGTAATAATCTTCTAGCAGCTCAAAGTCATCAAAAGAGTTATGCTGATAAATGACGAAAGCCGCTCGAGTTTTGTGTTGGCCATCAAGTACTTTTGAAAGTATCACCATGGAAGGGAGTTGTTCGTTTGGACAAAAAGGCAAGCTAGCACCTCGCTATGTTGGACCATTCAAAATACTCAAGAGAGTTGGTCCTGTAGCCTACAAGCTTGACTTACCTGAAGAACTCAGCAAGATCCATCCAACTTTCCATGTTTTTAACTTGAAAAAGTGCCTTACCGACGAAAACCTCCATATACCGTTAGAAGATATTCAGATTGACGAATCGATGCATTTTGTAGAGCGACCTGTAGAGATCATGGACTTCGGTGAGAAACGCTAAAGATGAAGTCGAATTCCTATAGTTAGGGTACGTTGGGAGTCAAAACGACCGAGTTAATTGGGAACATGAAGACTCAATGTGCAAAAAATACCCCCATCTCTTCCAAGACAAATCTACTACTACTTCAATTTCGGTACGAAATTTCTAAAAGTAGGGGATACTGTAACATCTGTCGTAAAACGGGTCCTAAAACCCGCTCTATTTTTTTAAATCAAGTATATGTTCATGATGTTTTGTTTTGAATTTAGGTTAGTCATTAATAGCTTTCGTAATATTAATAATATAAATAATAAGATAATGAAGTAATAATAATAAATAAAAATAAAGCCTCTTAAATTAAAAACAATAAAAGGGTGGACCGTGAGGATCGAACCCGGGTCTCCACCCAAACCAAAACACACAACACACCACTACACCACTTGCTCACATCTGTTACATCTCAAACCAATTAAACACTTGTATTCTCGTTCCTTTGATCCGGATTCAAATAGAAACAGCCGCACTAAATCACCGGCTATCATCAAGATCTCGGTTTCCTCTGCAAATAACCAATGTAACTGATTTCAAATCGTATAATAGACTCAATCAGTGAGTCAACAACCTTCAAATCGGTTATACAATCCTTTCGGAAATTAATTCTTGACCGAAACTCATGAAACCGAAAACTTAAACCAAGTCACTACCTTACTCTATAAATAGGGGCTTCAAAACTCAAAAAGAACGCACCTACTCACACTCTAACTCTCTGCAAGTTTCTGTTCCTCAAAAACCCTTTGCAGGAAGTTTGAATCTCGCCGGAATTCCGCCGGAAATTTTAAGTGTTTCTGTTTCGGTGTAATTCTTTACTCTATCCTTTTAATTCTTATAAATCGTATATATATTAAGAAAATATCTAATAATAGTAGAAAGTAATCAAGTCCAGTCGAATTGTCAGTTTAATGTCTTCTTGAAACAAAGAAGATGAACTGAACGATGGTTAAAACGATTTAAAAACCGTATTTAAACCGGGTTAGACACACCGTCCAGTGGTGGACTGTGTGCACTTGAAACATAAGGTCTCCGGTTCGAGTCTATACATGTTCTGATTCACTCCCATAATCAAACCTTTTTAATTAAACTCAATTGTGAACTGAGCTGGTAATTATATAAGATTAATATAAATCTTATATCCTTCGGGTTAGACACACAGCCCAATTGGTCGGGCTGTGTGCAACACGAAGCAGAGGTCACGAGTTCGAAACAAGTTCAGTGCACTGTTCTTATAATAAACCAAACCTTTTTAATTAAATAAAATTATGTTTGGTTGAAGTATGTATATAACATTAATTAAAATCCTATATTCTTTGGGTTAGACACACAACCCAATTGGTCGGGCTATGTGTAACACGAAGCAGAGGTCACAGGTTCGAGTCCGGTTCCATGCACAGTCCTTATAATATACCAAACATTGTTAATTAATCAAAATATGGTTTAATCCAGTAAGTATATAAATGCAATTAAATCTTGATATATTCCGGGTTAGACACGTAGCTCAGTTGGTAGAGCTGCGTGCACGTAAACGAGAGGTCACGAGTTCGAATCTCACACGCTGCATATAGTCCGACCAGTCCGGTTCAATGGGGAAAACATAGTTTTTACTAACCAAAACCTTTAATAACTTTCCAAAAAAATATATTTTTATCTATATAATTTTTTTATTCACAAGTTAAAATATATAGTGATACTAAATCAATCTAAATAAATTTAACAAATAATAACAAACCCATTATCGTCGCTTGGCATCTCAATCGTGCGTAACCTTCGTTGAATCATAATCGCACCCAGTGTGAGTGAATTTTTACAACTCCCCTTTTTATTCACGTTTTTGGGGTGTATTATGTGTTTCTTTTGTTTATTTCACTAATTCAAACCTTGTGCTATTACCACTATGTGATCTAACATGCTATGTGATATTGTTGTTTATTGTTATTTGTGTTTATATTTCTCATACAGTCAAGCTCTCACATTAGGCCCATTTGTTCCCGTTACTAACGGGTGGAGCGTCGCGTTGCCTAATTTATTAGATCGGCTCCGTTTGATTGAGCCTTGATCCCACAACACATCGCTTATCATGCTCACATGTACATTGCTAGTTGATTGTGTAGTTGTGAATTATATTGCATATACGTTTTCTCATATTTGGTCAATGCACATTTTATTAAAGATAATAAACATATCATTTTTCTTAATGATTAAATAGGATTCACTCGCCAACTTATGTTGACCCAAATCTCTATTTTTACACATGATACAGGTGAACATGTTTGAAGCGAGGAACACATAGGAGATGGGCCTTAGAAGAAAATAAAACGCTACTTGAAAGCTTTGTTTAGAACATTTTGTGTTTGTATGGATTATGTGTTGTTTGGAATATTTTATTTAAATTTGAAATAACAAATATGAAACTTTTATAATAGTAAATGTCATGAGCTTTGATGAAAACCCAATCATTCCCCGACTACCATGTCTGCTGCAGGTCAGGGTGTGACAGATTACGACTGCAAAAACCACAAATTACATGCTAAAATCATAAAATAAACCTACGAACACTGCTACTCTTCATCAACGTGATCGACACGGAAGTTATCCAAATATAGTCGATTAAATCAGATCATAGGTTTCCATGCACGTGCTCATTACGTAGCACCCATAAATTTGATTGTTGTCGTTCCTCGTCAAGTGACTCAACATTCTCATGAACGTCATTTGGATCGTATTCGCATATTGCTCGACCATGTTCTTCAATAATCAAATTATGAAATATTAAACAAGCATACATAATGTATCTCAATTTTTTTGGTTCAAATGCACGAGCCGGTTGTTGAATTATTCCCCATTTTTCATTTATCACACCAAACAACTGTTCGACATCTTTCCTGGCCAATTCTTGGAACTTTGCAAACTTTTTTCTATTTTCATCACCCGGTTCTGGATTAGTTTTAACTATAGCCGTATAGAATGGGTATATACCTTCGCCTAGGTAATAACCATGCTTGTATGACACCCCATTGAGCATGAAAGAAGAATCAAGACCCGTACCTCTAATCATATCGTATGAGATCTTCGAAGGACGTTAAAATCATTGTTGGAACCTACAACCCCAAAAAAGCATGCCAAATCCATAAATCTTGTGAGCAAGCGGCCTATAAGATTATTGAGGGATAACTTATATCACCATGCATATATGGATCGCGCCATGCAGTATGGCAATTACACCATTGCCAATGAGTACAACCAATGCTTCCTAGCATCCCAAGAAATTCATGTCTCTCTTTATTGAATGCATAAAGCTTTTCGATATCCTTTTTCGATGGCCTACGTAAATAAACCTTGCTATACAGGTTCACACAATACCTTTGGTAAATTCATACAAACACTCCCGACTCATTCTTTCGGACATCCTTAAATATTCATCACATGAACAACTAGCAGTGCCATACGCTAATTGACGAAATGCCGAAGTGCATTTTTATAACGTAGTAAAACCCCTTCTCCCTCTTGCATCGTAGCGCAATGTGAAAAAGTTATCATAATTAGCCAAATCATTTGCAATACGTACAAACAATCGTCAACTCATTTGAAACCAACGCCTAAATTGTTCGTCAGTGTACACAGGTTTTCCGCAAAATAGTCACCAACCAAACATTTATGAGCACATTAAATAAGTGTTATAAACTAAGTTTAATAAGTTATTCAACGCAATCATAAAAATAAATAACAAAACTTTCAAAATAAAAATTGTATAGAAATAAATATACCTTCCCGATCTCTATTTAACACCGCAGCCTTCGTTTTTGGTTGTAACGTCTCTTCGTCTTCACCATCTTCTTCCATGTCGGAAACAATTTTAGCCGTCTGAAGCATGATGATAAAAAAAATTCTCGGCATTTTCCTCGTCGATGAAGAACTCATGGCCAACGATTATTTTTTACAAGACATAGATGAACGTGAGAGAAGAAGATATAAAAGATGGGGAGTGTGGTGAGTTTTTTTTAAATATAGTTGAATGGGAGAGAAGGAAATACACAAGATGAAGAGTGTGGTGAATTTTAGGGAATAAAATGAGGATGAAGTGTTTAAAATAAAAAAATAATTGTTTTTATTGAAATTAGCCGTTGTAAGGCTTTGTTTTTTGAAATCGTCGCCGGGACGAACAGAAAAGTTTCCCGATTGAACAGAAGAAGGGACGGGGCGGTGTTCTCCGCCAGGGTCACCAGGCACATCAAGGCCCCGAACCTTGTTCGCGATCCAAACCCATCCATCTAAGTATTACGAATATAAATCCTCTTAAAAGATTATATCTGCCATAGAATATATATTTTTTTATCTCGTAAATCGTAATATCCGGCTGTTGTGTCAGTTTTTAATAGAAATTAATAAATTATATCAGACAAAACTTAAAAAACTGTATATTTGATTTACTTTAAGATAAAAAAAATAATACGAATTATCACAAAAACTCAATGATATATAAAACGGAACGAAAATAAATATAATGTCGTGAGTTGCCATGACATAACTTCCTGTCTCAAACTCCAATTAGTTTACAAATTATTTATGTATGCTTAAAGAAATCCTTCATTAGAAATAAAACTAGGGTCCATTACCACATAGAGTATGTCGGATGTTCATTATTCGGTTCCAAACCGTTTAATATGAAGCAAATAAACCAAAAGCCGAACTAATAAACACCCCAGGAGTACGCAGATCACTCTCTTCTGATTGATTGAGCTTTCATTTCATTATACTTTTATATATCTATAAAAAATTGTAATCACTTTCTTATACACCATTACATTGCGGGTAAAAGGGCGATTTTTGTTGTTAATTCATAATCAAAAGACCCGGTATGCTGCTGATAACTAAAGTGCAAGATTGACAACAATTATGTAAATTTATAAGTTGTATACTGCATGAATTGTTTTGTAACGTATTCAAACATAACCGATCCAATTTAATAATAATTACCCGAAACAAACACATTTCGGTATGGTTTAGCATGGAAATCAATTAAATTCTCGTAATAACAATTAGTTGAAGTAGACGTGACAAATTGATCTATTTGTCTAGTTTATAACAGTACTAAAGAAAAATATTATTGTACATCATTTTGTCATGCATGCACATGTGCATGTTTGCATAGTTTATCACTTGCACATGTGAACAATATTTATACACAAGTTTTGGTGGTTTCATAAAAATTATGTGTTTTATTACTTGCATATGTGAAAAATGGTTCAAACATTCAATGTGCTAACTTATAAACCCAAATTTAGAGCATTCACAATGGATCTTCTATTTTCGTGTCACTGTAGCCTCTGTATTTGTAAAAGTGTTTGTAAATCGTTGTGAGTGAGAGAGAGAGAAGAAGAAGAAAAATACTGTTCACCAGTAAATTTGGAGGAGATACTGTTCACCTCTATAATTTTTTAATATTATTTTAAACTGGTTGTGAGTGTAGGAGAGAGAAAAAAACAATGATAAAAGTATAAGAAAATATTACTTAATTGAAACGAGAGAGAAAATGTAGTGTTTTTTATGTAATTATAGAGATGGAGTAAGATGTTTGATTGTGAATGCTCTTAGTCAATAAAGATCACAATTTTGATTGTTGCTTTCCAAAACCATAGTTAGTGATTTTGACCGAATTTTTTGTTAAAACTGGCAGAACCGGACCTTGAACTCCCGTAATTGGTATATCATTTCTGGTGCAGAGCATGACGAAAGACATCATTTTGTGACGAAAGATATGAGAAAACGCTTCAGTTCTGGATGTAAATCATCGGTCTAGCACGAATCATGCAAGGCTAAGTTGACATGACATTTAAGCAAAAGGGTACTAAAAGATTTGTAACAAATTTCCTAAGCTTGACTAACCAAATGAGCATGAATATGCAATAGGCTTTTCAAATTGGATGGTTCATCTCTTCAGGGTTGGTCACATAGACATATACATAAATTTGGTTTTTAATAAATGCAACTATATCTACACTTTAAGAAGGATCATATGCACAAATTTGGTTTGATAACGACCGAGATAAATGACACCAGCTAATCTGCAGGGTGGTTTGTGATGCTTCAAGGTAACAGAAGCAGCTCGATACTAGAACTTGATCGTCTATCTATAGTTACAGAATGTATTTTGGCTTGAATGCTCAATGAATCTCATTCCAATATTAAATAGAATTACAAGCGTAAATAAAGGAGATAATTACGTCTATACTATATTTACAATTACAAAACTTTGACCGAGATCAAACATTTAAATTTGAATATATTGAATTATTTTATCCTTGATTTGTGTGTGTCGTAATACGCCCCCGCAAGATGGAGGATCCATCGGAGACTCCAATCTTGGACCGCAAAGATAAGAACGGAGCTCGTGAAAGTGGCTTTGTAAGTACATCCGCGAGTTGATCCGTAGAGTTGATGTGATGAATTTGAAGGCACCCGCAGCGACTTTCTCTCTTACAAAATGGTAGTCCAAAGCAACATGTTTCATACACTAGTGATATACGGGATTAGCACATACGTATGTAGCACCCGTGTTGTCGCAAGAAAGACGCGGTGAATCCTTAATAGGTAAACCAAGCTCATGAAGAAGATTTTGAACCCATGTTAACTCAGTTGCGGCATTCGCAAGTGCTTTGTACTCTGCTTCTGTTGCAGATCGGGAAACCGACTTTTGGCGTGCGGATTTCCAAGATATGATGTTAGATCCAAGGTACAAAAGATATGCTGTGGTAGACCTACCTTCGGTGGCAACCCCTCCCCAATCAGAGTCAGAGAACGCGTTAAGCTCAAAGGGTGATTTCCTGTTCAAAAACAAACCATGGTACAATGTCCCTTTCAAATAACGTAGCAGCCGCTTGAGAGCTTGCCAGTGTGTTTGAGACGGAGAATGCATGAACTGAGAGAGCCGATTGACAGCAAAGGAGATGTCAGGTCGTGTGAAAGCAAGGTATTGTAAGGAGCCAACTAGCTTTGTATATGGAGTTGGATCAACTTTAGGAGTACCGTCGTCGAGCGTGAGAATTTGGGAAGAGCTTAGTGGGGTCGTTACCACCTTGGCACCATCCATGTGATGGTGAGTAAGAATGTCTAGGATATGTTTGTGTTGGGATAGAAACAAGCCATGATGGGTTGGAATGATCTCAACACCAAGAAAATGATTAGGGTATCCCAGATCCTTGATTGAAAACTGATTTGCAAGAGTGATAACAAACTGATTAATGAATGAAAGATGATTACCTGTCATAATTATATCATCAACGTATACCATGAAGTAGCATGTAACACCGTCATGGTTATAAATGAAGAGAGAGGGGTCGGCAAGGGACTTGGAAAAACCCGAGTTAAGTAAAAAAGACGTCAAGGCCAAGTACCAAGCACGCGGTGCTTGTTTAAGGCCATAAAGCGATTTTTGAAGGCGACAAATGTGGTTTGGGTATTCCAGATGGACATAACCCGGTGGTTGAACCATGTAAACTTCTTCTTGCAATTCACCGTGCAAGAAGGCGTTATTGACGTCTAATTGCCGAAGAGACCACCCCCGCAATATAGCAATGGATAACACGGTGCGAATGGTTACGGGTTTGGTGACGGGACTAAACGTATCAAAATAGTCCTTTCCGTATTCTTGAAGGAACCCCTTAGCCACTAGTTGTGCCTTGTATTTAGCAATTGTGCCATCCGGGTGACGTTTAATAGGAAACACCCATTACAACCGATCGTTTGACGAGAATTTGATGGAACTAATTCCCACGTGTGATTGTGAAGCAAGGCATTATACTCGTCATCCATAGCCTTACGCCATAAGGGATCTTTGGATGCTTGTGTGTAAGTGGTGGGTTCAAGAGCGGGCAGAAAAGGGTGAACGGTGGTAAAGTTGATGAGGGAAGGATTATAATATTTGGGGTTTGGTTTTCTGTTGCGTTTAGGAGGAGTTGGTGAGGATGTTGGTGATGGGGTGGGTGAAAACAAGTGGGAGGGAGTTTGAGGTGAGGTAGTTGTGGTTGTTGTAGGTGTGTAGGTTGACGATGGGGTAGGTGAGGGAGGGTTGATGGATGAGGTTGGTGATGGGGAGGTAGCTACGGGTGAGTTTGGAGAGTTAGGCAAAGTGAAATGGGATTCAGTAGATGGAGAGGATGCATGCTTTTGGTCAGTAGGAGAAGATGGTGTAGATATAATATTTGTTGAGGGAACAGATGTATGAATTGTAATGGGAGTTGACATTTGAGGAATAGTGTGCATGGGAGAAATGGTGGGTTTAGTTGGTGGTGGTGCATGGAAGGAAGAATTTGATGGTCTAGTAGATATGATAAATTTATCTACCGTAGGAATAATGGACGTGGCATGGGAATGTTTTTTTAATGGGATTTTATCTTCCACAAACTCCACATGTCTAGAGTGGTAAAGATGATGCGTATGTGGATCAAAACATTTATACGCGGATTTGGGTGAGGAGTAACCCAAAAAAATACATGGTTGAGAACGAGGTTGAAGCTTTGAAGTGGAGTAGGGTTGAAGCCATGGGTAGCAAAGACATCCGAAAGGTTTGAGTTTGGTATAGTTCGGTGGTGTGCGATAGAGATAATGGAAGGGACTTTTTGACCTAAGAATGGAGGTCGGTAGACGATTAATAAGATGGACGGCGGTTTGAAAAGCGTGAGACCAAAAAGTAAGAGGAAGGCCCGCGTAGTGGAGTAAGGCAAGGCCGGTCTCAACAATGTGTCGATGACGGTGCTCGGCAACACCATTTTGTTCTGGTGTGTGTGGAGGAGTGGTGTAGTGCGAGATTCCCATGGATTGGAGAAATGGAGCAAGCCCTTGATACTCTCCACCATTATCGGTGAAAACAGAGTTGATTGGAGTGTGAAAAATTTTTTCCACTAAAAGTTTGAATTGTGGAAATATTTTTGAAACATCGGACTTGTATTTCATTGGAAATAACCAAACGTATTTAGAAAAAAATAGTCAACAAATTCATAGTATGAATAACCATCGACCGATTTGTGAACCTGTCCCCACACATCGGAATAAAGAAGTTGTAACGGTTTAGACGCGGTAAAAGTATTTTCACCAAATGGCAACTTGTGACTTTTATTAATGGCACATGATTGACAATGCATGGATGAACTAGATAGAGATTTAAAGTTAAGACCTAAGTCTTTACAAATGTGTTTAAAAGTACGTAAACAAGGATGTCCAAGTTTGTGATGCCATTGGATGGGTGAAGCCAAGACCGTAGAATTAACTTGAGGACGAAGATCCAAATGATTGATGTAGTAAACATCATTAATGTCTCTCGCCCCGCATGAGAGACGCCCCCGTTTTGAGATCCTTCACAAGAAAATGAAACGGAAAAAATTCAACGGAGACTTGATTAGTACGACATAACTTAGCAACAGAAACAAGATTTTTGCGAAGTTTAGGAACACAAAGTATATTTGGTAAAACTAATGATCGAGTAGAAGTTGAAAAATTAGTAGAACCAATATGTGAAATAGGAAGGGTTGTACCTTCTCCTAGAAGAATTTCATCAGGCCCTCCATATTCGAGACCGAGTGAAGTGATGACGGGCAAGAAGTGAGGTGATGTGATGCCCCACTGTCAAACATCCAAGATTGGGCTGATGGTGATAGTTGAGGGCCAGATGATGTTGCATTAGCAATGGGACTTGAGGAAGATGTGTTGAAGGTAATGTGGTTGTCTGTCAAAAACCTTGCAAGCTTTCGACACATTCACGCGTGTCATGACCCGGAATGTTGCAGAATTGAGAAAACAAGTTAGACTTGTTATTACGATTTGAGAAGCCAGATTGAGAGTAAACGGGTCGACGCCCTCTTGATGTAGTAGTCGTATTACGAGAGTTGCGGTTGGAGAGATCAGATGAGGAACGGATTTGAGGACGCCCCGGCTGCCGTTGCGAGAAATTGGCAGTGGCTATAAGTGGCGCAACACTAGATTCAGTTTCTTTGAGCGATCTTTCAAAATCAACCAACTTGTCAAAGAGTTCCGGGAATGTTATCTGATGATTCAAGACTTTAAGAGCTGCGACGATTTCACCGTATTCCTCACCAAGTTGATTTAGTATGTGGACGAAAAGATCTTCTTCCTTAACGGGACTTTGAACAAGCGCTAGTTCATCAGCTATGGAGCGCATATCATTCAGGAACTCAGCAACCGGTCGGTTGCCTTTCGGATTTTTGGCAAGTTTGGATTTCAATCAGATGATCCTTGAACGAGAGTTGTTTGCGTAGTTTGTCATGAGGCGATTCCATGCTTCTTTTGCGGTGGATGCGGATGCGATCACCGGTTGAATGGCGTCCGAACATGAGCCAAGAATAGCAGAGAACACTATTTTATCTTGTCGATACCAAGTGTTATAGGCAGGATTTGGTTTGGTTGTTTCTTTGTCATTGATAGTTTTTGGCGGTGGATCATCATTACCAGTGATGTGGTCCTCGAGTTCGAATCCAATGAGAGTAGATTGAACTTGTGTTCGCCATACGGTAAATTTTGATGGGAAAATGGTTCGTGGCGGTGATTTGAATTAGAGTTTTCGAGGCTGCCATGGAAACGATTTGCAAGGTAGAAGAACAGCGGAATGCGGGAAGGAGGGAGGATCAATGGTACTCACCGGAGCTTCAAGAAAGCTCTGATACCATATAGTTACAGAATGTATTTTGGCTTGAATGCTCAATGAATCTCATTCCAATATTAAATAGAATTACAAGCGTAAATAAAGGAGATAATTACGTCTATACTATATTTACAATTACAAAACTTTGACCGAGATCAAACATTTAAATTTGAATATATTGAATTATTTGATCCTTGATTTGTGTGTGTCGTAATACTATCTTATAAGACGCGCTTGATGGTGCTGAAATTGTGATGTAGAATCAACTTTAGTTTGGTCCAACACTGATCATTAACAAGAAACGAATTAGATACCAAGTAAAAAGTGAAGGATGGACAGCATGACAGGATTTATTTTTTATAAAGGATACAACCCAAATGATTCATAGGGGCTTGGTCTTACAAAGTGTGCGTGAGGCAATCGGAAAAAAATGTAGGGCTTTGAGGCGTATGCACATGTGGGTTAAAATTACGGTATGGAGGAGGTTGATATGTAAAAGCGACCAAAAGGATAAAGAGTTTATAAATGATTTACTTGATGAAAAGGTTGACATGTAAACGAGATGAGAGAGATGCAACTTTTGGTAGTATTTATACAGAGAGCTTATTTGGCCGCATATAGAGCAAAGTCTCGCGTATATGAGGCCTTTGCATCATGCTTTGCGTCTTTGCTTTAAGGATCTAAACGTATTGGAGTGCCTAGTGCCTTCTAAAACCATGAATTGGGTTTTGGATCATAAATCATAATAATGTCCTGCCGCTACCCAAAAGAGTGTTGTATGTGTGTCATGCGCATGCACACACATAGGATGACATTCTCACCTGAAAAGGAGAATATTCATATTAATCAGCCAGCACTTGCCTCTCTATCCATGTATATGTCCATTTCCAAGTAAGAGACTAGATATATCCCTCCAAAGCTTAATCCTGGATACATACAAAGATAAAACAAAAATCATAGAAAGACCCTCATTTTTTTAACCATGAGAACCCATTTACAAAAACTAACGGACCCCACAAATACCCCGTTAACTGAAGGATTAATCCTAATGGTTTGGGTAATTTATGGTATGAGATAAATTTAAAGAAAAGAAAGAGATGGGCGAGCGGGTAAAAAGAAGAAAATAATAAATATTAGATATTTGTTTAGAGATGATTGTTATTTGAATTAATAAGTTTATCTTGTTATATTATTTATTGGTTAATTAGGTATTAACGTTCTTATTGGTGTAGGATAACCTGTTTAGCAAATAATTAGTTTAGTATAAATGGATGTTTTATGGTATGTAATTCTTTGGTTGTTTTGTTTTGGTTCAATAGTAATAAAGAAGAAAGAGTCGTAATCGAGTTGATCACAAAATCCTTGTGGGTTTTGTGGTTTTGATACAATTATTTCTAAGATTAACCAGTGAGACATGGTAAAAAGCACCTTTCGCAGGGCAGGTGGCCTTCAATCTAAGGAAATATATATTCGTCAAAAAACTTGAACTAACAAAAAAATGTGCATATGTTTTCATCTACTTATGGAGCAATTTTCAAAGGTCCAAGCTATATCAATCCAAATATCTAATCCACAAAACTGAAAGTCCTACCATTTAAAAAGCCTTGATCATACATGACTATTCACATCTGATTTCTGGCTCCATCCATTCCATGAACTAAGCTAGTGTACGTTATTTCCAATTATCTACACCTCTTTGAGATATTTAATCAAACAATTGGAAGGCTTCCTCAATCTTCCCTTCATTCGAAACCCCATTAGCAATGTGTTATAACTTAAAAAACAAGTATCAGGAGGTTCTGTAACTCATTCTCTCATTTCATTGTTGTCAGAAGCATAATACATACATACACACCTTCTATATGTAGATGTCATACTAACTGACAACACTTAGATGTTTTTTTTTCTAAAAAGCTTTGCGCAGGCTTTCTGTTTTGCGCCGCGCAGACCACGCGCAAACTGTTTGTTTTTCCGAAGACGTTTCATTAAAAACGTCTACACGAGCTCTTCTCAGTGTAGATTTGGCCCAACAACTTCTAAGATTTTTTAATGTCTGCAGAGGGTTAAACACCACCACCCACCACCACCTTCTACCTCCACACCGTCCACCACCACCCACCACCACCAATTTATTTTAGAAGTCTACATACGTTAAAAAAACAAACAGCCTTCTTCTTGTAGAATGCAGAGGTTTGATCCACCTTTTCTTTCTATAGATGTGGTTCACAGACTGCAGACATTTTACCTCTTAAAAAACAAATAGCAACTAACATAACTACTATAACCATCGGTATACAAATAACATATGCAACATAAAAACATCATATACAAATACACTCTAATACTTATAAGTGACAACATCGTGAATAACTCCTCTTGTACCAGGGACGGACCTAGAGTGATAGAAGGGGTAAACTACGTTGCCATTTAACGCTCCGACGGAAGTGTAAATTTTGAAAAAAAAATAATCTTTTTCGATTTCGTTACCCCTTTCCGTCTCCCAAAAATCTTAGGAGCTCCATCTGTTTGACCAAGTTTGCAATACCCATTAATCATGACTCATATGATCATTTTCTTCATGTCATACGACCTATATAATTTGTGTTACACGTTGTCTTACTAATGTGTCAGTGTGTTTGTTTAGTTATCCCTAAGACTAGTACTAAAGTCATTTAAAAAATATTTAATATCAAATACGTGAATTTGAAATAGGAAAGAAAGATAGCCTCTATTAATGAATTAAAAATTTTATGATGTTTGTTTAAAGTGAAAAAAGTTAATCTTGAATTAAAGCGATATAACCAAGACGGGTTATAGATAATTCTTAGATAATTATTTGTTGAGTCTTTAATATTTAATTAGGAATAACGGTTAGTTTATTAGATAAGTTTATCTAACTAGTTATTTAATTGTTTAAAAAAATAGTGTTTGAGTTAAATTGGGATTAGAATGGGTATAGTATAATTAAATGGTAAGGTCTATTGTAATTTGGTGTATCTTTATTGATAAAATAAAACGAGTCGAATGAGTTTGCTCAAATTGTAATTTTTGTGTTTGATCAAGGACCTAATTTACAACACAAAATAGAAACGTTTTTCGTAAGAGACTGAGGAGTTGATAGATGTAGATTGTGTTAAAAACTCTTCGTGATTGTGGTTGAACCGGTTTTCAAGTAATAACGGTGAAACTAGGAGCATGGTGGTCATGGGAAAAGCGCATATGACAAGGCTGTAAAAAACATGTGACAATAATATTAGGGTCGTATTATTGACACACTTTACAAAATTAAATCGACACCTTCAATACGGGTCGTATAGGCCTATACGACCCGTATTTGGTTAATTCAATTTCCAAGGTTATTAAAAGGCTGATACTGTCTTCATATACTTTTCCAATACGCATCGTATAGGACTATACGATGCGTATTCATACAAGGTTGCCTATCAACTCTGACAGACAGGGTTCACATGCCAACCCTATACGCATCGTATAAGTCTATACGATGCGTATAGGGTACGAGGTAACTTTCTGTCACTCAACAGTGACATAAATTGATTGACAGGAACATTGCGTCAGCCCTATATGGGTCGTATAGGCATATACGACCCGTATTGCTTTGCAAATTTGCTTTCTGCTTGGCCTTTTTAAACGCGGAGGACGAAGACGAACACGTAAAAAACATTCCTTCTCTTCGTTCTTTTCTTTATATTCGAGATTCAAAAATGTCTTTGTTAACCTTAATTATATTTTCGGCAAGTCGTCCGACACAAACACAAGCACAAGCACATTTATTCCGGGAAGTAGTGTGGTATAACATTTTTTAACTTGTTTGTTTATGCAATACTTAGCACACCGTTTGTATTAGGAGTGGTCTCTTGTCCCTGATTCTTACGATGAGAGAGGAAATGATGATCACGCGGAGGAGTTCGTGTCTGGCTTTTGTCCCCATGATAATCAATCATTGTTGCTAGACCTCAACGAGGTAAGTATTATTTACTTTTATATTCGGTGTTAAATTTACTATTATCTTTTATCTGTTAGTTTTTTTTTTTAGTTTGGTGTGCCCTGCCAACCGTGGTTGCAAGATCTGAACAAGGTAAAAATATATTTACATATTATTAAGAAGGCTTTTAGATGTGTCGTTATCATTTAACCGTTGCTTTATTTCAGGTTATCGTGCCTAGCGATAATCATGGTTACGGGTGTCCGGATTATGAAGCTAGTTACGATGCCTCGTACGGACAAGAAGACTATGGAAATAACTTTTTTGTTAGTGTTGCCTCGGGCGTACAACAAGACGTTGGTGACCCTTCTTACGCGCAAGAGTCATTGGGTGACGAGCAACCCGCTTACCCTGAAGTTCGTACAAAACTGATCAGCTACAATGATATATATTTATGTTAAAAATATTACTATAAATATTATATATTTTTAAAAATGTATTATAAATATTATATATTTTTTAAAATGTATGATAAATCTTATATTTGTTTTGTTAAAAAATTATTATAAAGGTTATATATATTTTTCACTTATGGCTTTATATCCCGCAATGATTTGGAAGGTTGGGTAAAAAGAAGGGGTTTAGCCAACGGATACATCGTTGTTACTAGATGGTCCAAGAATCACCGGACATGGCTCCAATGTTGTCGTAGTGGTGAGCATAAGAGTAAGGTCACGGTTAGGAAAACCGACAGCAAAAAATGTGCATGCCATTATATGGTGATAGGTCATCGCGACCAAAGTCGTCGAGCTTGGCGGATAGATTATCTGCACAAAAAATTTAACGAAAAGCATAACCACGGCCCTACTGAACATCTGGAGGGTATGCGTATGGCAGGAGACTTACTCCTAATGAGTTTAGAATGGTGCAAGAGCTGACAGATCAAGACATACAACCCCATACAATCTGGAAAGCCGTAACAGAACAGAATCTTGAAAACAAATGTGTTCCGAAGGACATACACAACACTCGGAAAAAGATTAGGGCCTCAAAGTTCGATAAAAAAATGACTCACATGCAGAGACTAGAACAAATCCTCCAGAAAAAAAAGATGATGTATTACATACAAGCGGAACCTTCCACCAACGTCGTTCAGAATGTATTTTTCTGTCACGAAAAGTCCTTTGAAATGTGGCGGGCATTCCCGCATGTGCTTATGGTCGACGCGACCTATAAAACTAATATGTACAATCTTCCATTTTTGCAAGTTGTGGGTGGTGGTAGAGGCGTCGGGAGGGGCAGTGGTGGTGGTGGCTGTGGACGTGGAGGGGGGGGTCGTGCTCGAGGGCGCGGGGCCCCCGATGTTGACTCATTGCCAGAGCACCCATATCTGGCATTCGAGCACGGGTCGGAGGAGGCGGCACGGTGCGAGAAGTTTCGCGGCATGGAGATTGGCCGCCATGCTGCCGTCGATTGGACGGCGTTGGAGGAGGTGCAGGAGGTGGCGAGAGCCCGAGATTTTGTCGGCCACGACACTCCGTGGGATAGGTATACTATCTATTATTCTATTTTATTTGTTCTATTTATAAAATACTAACCATATTTTGTTACAGGATGTTCACGTTGGCGTATCTATTGTCCTATCGGGTACTCGTTGTCGAGTTTTTTTCGTCGTTCGTGTTCGCTCCAAGACCAGTCGACCGTCCTAAGGAGGATGACGACCACGACGACCCGTGGGTTGAGGTCAGTTTTAGATTGCAGGGCAGTACTTTGATATGTCCCTACGTGAGTTTGCTACTCACATCGGCTTTTATACGTTGCCGGAGACGGACACCCCACTATATATCGGTGGTTTGCACATTGTGCCCCGGACGACGCTCACTAGATTCTGGAGCGTGATCGGTCGGGGTCGCTTTGGTAGGTCGAAGTCTAGGGTGTCCCACATTATAGATCCCCTATACCGTTACCTGCATAGGCTTATTGCCACATCTATTGCACCACGTTCGTAGAGTCGCGAGTGGTGTAATCAGTGGGATCTATTATATATGTACTGCCTGATATGGCGCCGGCTGTGCGCCCTCGCTCGCTGCTTCGCAGATTGGTTTACGGTGGCGTTTCACAAGCAGGAGCGTGGTTTGTTGTACGGCAGGGCGTACATCACATAGATTGTTGTGTCCTGGGCCTCGTTCCGAATGAGGACCCAGAAGTCACAGATTTTGGCGTGGTCGAGCTGACATGTTTGATGCGCTGGACGCTGATCGGCATGCATGTCACGCATGATTACGGCGTGGGTATCGGCCTACGCTTTCGCGATCGCGAGGGCGCCATTTTTGTCCCTGCCGCCCTACCTGATGAGTTACCAATCGATGATGATCCTACATAGCCAACAGATGGAACTGATGGTGATGATGAAAGTGACGATGACGACGATGGTGGTTACGATGGCAGGGTTGCCGTTCAGGCCTAGGTAAGCACTTATTTACTAATTTTGTATAATGCGTTAAATTTTTCGTTATGTTCTAACAGTTGTGTTTATGCGCAGGTCGACCAAGAGCTTAATTCGCCGCCGCATGGGGTGCCTCAGTAACCCTAGCACGTCCTGTATGACTAGTTGCCACCAGCTGCAGCGCTTGCGTTACAACAGATGGAGGACCGGTTACAGGCGCGCATGGACGCCCACCACGCCCGGTCTAAGCTAAATTGGTGCGGAACGATACAGGTCGATATATAGGTAGTGGTGGCTCATGGCGTGACTCCCATACCGACGCCGGACTTGCCGCCACGCCCGGGACAGGATCCGCAGTCGTCTAGCACCACTTAGGGGTTATGTATTTTGAACGATGTCATGCATATATACAAACTTATTATGTAGTTAAATTTGCAATTTCAGTTTATTTATATTTGTGATTGTTTATACGTAACCACACGATACGATATAAGGATGATACGATATCATACGACAGTCACTATAAAATATTAAAAAGTTAAAAATGTGATACGATATGCTATAATACAATACGTAAGATAAAAAAATAATAAATATATTAAACTTCGTGAAAACAAACATAACCAACAATAAACACCAATAACTAACCCAAAATACCAAAAACCAAACACAACACACTAAAATTCTAACCTAAAAAATTCAGGGCTTCAACAAGGATCGTATAGGCCTAAACGATCCGTATAAGCCAGTCGCCAGACATCCTCTGGACATGTCAGTCTGCCATGTCTTAACTTTATCCAATACGGATCGTATAGGCCTACACGATCTGTATTAAATTGTCAAAGTGTGGGGATCCCGATGTGCGGATAGAATCCCCCTAGGTGTAAAAGTAAAAGATTATTTTATAGTGTTAGTTTGATCATTAGTTATCACAATATTGCCCTTGAAACATACTAATGTGTATTTTTCTGATAATGAATATATATTATTTTTAACTACGAACTAAATCACCGGTTAAACATTTTAGAATGCGCTCAAACGAGCAAATGCATCCCCTCATCCATAACAGTCAGAGTTGGATGCATACTCAAGCCATCAAGCCACCAGAACTGGAAAAATCCGCCCGCCCAAAGGTCCATGTGGTAAAATCCGGTTCGACTCGGTTTTGAACTGACAACCTCCAGAGAGGCGTAGTTTTAAACTTCATTGGCACCACCAATATCCTTCAAGGTGATGCTAGTGGGAGTTAAACTTGAGACCTTAAGGAGAGTAACTAAGGTGGTATTTGTTTTTCTAAAAAAGATATGCCTAGACTCTTCTGTCTGCGCTACGCAGACATTGTCATCTCCGAAGACGTTTTATTAAAAACGTCTGCGCGAGCTCTTCTTGGTGTAGACTTGGCCCAGTCACTTCTCAGATCTTCTAAGGTCTGTAGATGGTTAAACACCGCCACCACCGTCCACCACCATCGTTCACCACCCACCACCGTCCATCACCACCACCACCATCAGTTTATTTTTGAAGTCTACGTACGTTAAAAAATAAATAGTCTTCTTCTTGCAGACCGCAGAGGTTTGATCCACCTCTTCTTATACATATGTTTGTAGATGCGGCCTGCAGACTGTCGATATTTTTCCTCTTAAAAAATAAACTACACCTAATTGACTAACCAGTAGACCAACTTGTGAGGACTTCCGATAATGAACATTATACTACCTTATTAGATAGAGTAAATTACAATTTCAGTCCTCATTGGAAAAAAAACGAACAATCAAGTCCCTAAGGTTATTAAAGGGAATCAATCAAGTCCCTCTCACTAACGTCCGTTAGTTGAACGTTAGGATTTCTATTAAAAGACCAAAACGCCTACTGAAATTGCAATTCAAATGTTCAAATTCTTTTTAAGCCTTTACAGCACATCAACCCATTCACCACCATCCCTGTTCCCTCAAAACCTTCCCCTAACCCTGTCTGGTATTTCCAAAGCTTTCCAGCCCCACAAAAACAGCCACCTTAGTTTGTATCGAACGATACTAGAGGTGCAACATCGACGGTGGTATATGTTGGAGACCTGGAGTTTGGTGTGACTGATTTGCAGTTGTATGATTTATTTAATCAGGTTGGACAAGTGGTTACGATTAGGATTTGTAGGGATCTGAGCAGTCGGAGATTGTTAGGATATGGTTATGTTAATTACAACAATGCTAAAAATGGTTGGTGGTTTTGGATTTGTGATTTTGTTAATTTATGAATTTGATGTTGATTGTTTATTGTGATTTGAATTGAATATTAGATGGTGGTTAACTTTATTAATTTGATTAATTTAATTGCACTCACACAAAGGTAAATGATCTTCATTGAAATATGAATTAATAAATATTTGATTGTTTGGATTTGTAAAATGTTGTATCATTTAAGATTGATATTATGGAGTATATTGGCTTATTATGTGATACCTGACTATTTAGAGTCTATACCGTAGGAATGTAACACGTGTTATCAATGAATAAAGCATTATTTAATTTGATTTGACATTAATTAATAATATTTGATGTGTTGGCAAGTTCAAATTATATTAAAATATCGTTGGCAAAAACAAGATAGGAGCTTATCGCGTAACGAACAAAATGCGAAACGAAAGGCGGTGATCACCCGGTTAATGTTGAAATCCTAAAATAGCCCGTAGGCACTACATTTCTAATGGATGTTTGAATCATAGCCCCAAGGGCAATACATCACTAATGGATGTTTAATCATAGCCCCAAGGGCAATACATCACTAATGGATGCTTAATCATAGCCCCAAGGGCAGTACATCTAATGGATGTTTAATCATAGCCCCAAGGGAAATACATCACTAATGGATGTTTAATCATAGCCCCAAGGGAAATACATTACTAATGGATGTTTAATTATCATCGCACTGATGATATTAGCTGGGATCAATTTTGAAGGCTAGTGTGATTCCTCAAGTCACACTACCAAGAGTATGAACATTCTTGAATGTTAACATAAGAGTACCTTAATGGTTGATTAATAGTCCTGGTCGCACTGACCTTAACGACTTGGAGGCTTGAACTTAAGTCCACCACCTCTGGATAGAAGGATAACTTCCCTTAACTATCCTGATAGAAGACCCCTTCATACTTAACTATCATTTATAATTTGGCCAAATGTGTGGTCTGTGCCACTGAGCTAATCAAAACCATTAAGATCTTTTTGGAATTACATTGCAGAGCATAAATTTCGAGTAAAATCGAGACACTCGTTTGAAGAGGATGAATACACATATATATAATTCCAAAAGTATTTCATTAAATTTCAAATTAGAAATTACAATACTGGAAAAATGAAATAAACTGTCCATGCAAGAACTTTAAAGAAATAAAAATGTCCACACAGGGACTAAAGAAATAACAGTGTCCTCGCAGGGACTACATATTATTAGAAGAGACTTCACTCGTCCTTCTTTCCTTTGACCAACTTGGAGAGTTTCTTGAAGAACTTGTTTGTCTTCTTCTCCGTTTTCTCCGCCTGTTGCTGCATTTCTTTCATTCGTTCCAAGGCTTCATTAATGGCCTCAAGTGGCAGCGGAGGTTGTGGTTGTGGTGTGGCATAGCCGGATACTGGTACCCATAAGTTGGATATCCAGTCGGTGGACAAGCAGGTGGGAAAGGAGACGGGTAAAGTGCATTGTGCGTAACTGCCTGCATGTAGAGGTCTTGTGCCCATGCTTGATAGTCTACTGGTGTAGATGGGTTAAAAGGATCATATTAAGACGTGTCTGAATATGTGAGGATTGGGTTAGTATAACCCGTTGGTGGTGGTTGAACCATAGGTGTTGGTGTTAGTGTTGGTTCCACCACAGTTGAAGTGTTAGAGGGTCCACCCATTTGTGGGTCCTCTTGAATTGTGGGGTAGGAATTGGGCAAAGGTGGCAGCGATCCCGACCTTTGTCCTGCGTGTACCGACATACGTGCTCCACGCTTCCTCCTTGGTGGTTCAGGTTGCGGTTGGTCCACCGGTTCCATGTGGACATCTTCTTGTATTGGGGGTGGTTGAGAGTGATGAGAAGGAGTGTGGGCGAAGGTGAATTGGTTCCAATATTTGTCCCACTCAATAGGACCTTGGTAAGGCGATCCGGCATAAGAGTTTGAATCGCTTGATATTTCTATAGGATGCGTATTTGATCCTAACCGTGGCATCTCCGGGTCGGAGTCATCGTCCATAGGGTTTGGCTGGTCCAACTGATTTTGATCGGCTGGAGGCGTGTTAAAGTAGTAGTTAGGGTTAAATTCTTCATGATAAGAGTGTGAATAGGAATGGTGAGAATGGTGTGAATGATAGGAGTGGTGAGAGTGGTAAGAATTTTGGGAATGTGGGGGCGAGTGTCTATGAGAGACAGAACGTCTCGCTGGTTGCCAAGGAGACGAATCTCCTAATTCTTGGTAGGCATCCTAGTTATGAGGTTGAGGAGGGATGCGCCCCGATGGTCCTCCTCTCATTGGACCTTTTCCTTTTCCACTTTGTCCTCTCACACGTGGCGGCATTTTCCTGTTAAAAATCAATTAAAAAACAATACTAATAACTTAATAATGAAATGAGTAAATCCTAGGTCAATGTCTAGACTCGGAAGTCTAAGGAATGTGCTCGTGTATGTTTAAGATTAAACACAAGAAGGATAGTGTTTAATTCTCTCAAACGTTAGCCCTAATACCAATCTGTCACACCCCGGATTTCCTATCCAAATCCATACACCGGTGGGCCCGGGTGGGGAGTATTGTGACGTAAGTTGATAACATTATAGTCAATTAAACGTGGCACATCGAAAGTCTTGGAGTAAAATTGCTATTACAAACCAAATGTTCGAAATAAAATAATATACAGGCTCGTAATAGAAGATCAACATACGGATCATAAAATGTACAAGAAAGAATATAAAACAGACTTTAGACCAAATCTAAGGATTTGCAAGATCCTCGTATTCACTACCGAGCAGCTTCCGGCCTATTGTACCTGCAATTTAGTCTTTGAACGATACGCCAGCTTTCGCTGGTAAATACACCAAACTGACTCATTTTGAAAACATTTTAAAATTCATTTTAAATGCACAGGGCATAAAATCTTTTATAACTTGGGAAAGTTACTTGGTAACCTTGTTAACAGATTCACATGTTTGTCCATACAAACAGGTCCCAATACAGAGACCGAGACATTATTAAATACACACCACTTAGAACTCACAGAGGAGTTATCCCTAATGTCTTGGGTAATTTGCATTTGAGCGTCTGTCAGGTGTATGCCTACACCCCGCGATAAGGTCATGACCATTAACTAATCTAATGAGCCGAGGATATCCAGGACACGGTAATTTAACCCCCGATGTTTAAGTTATCAAACAAACTGATTAAAACAGAATGTGCGGATTTACTAGCCACAATTCGGTATTCGATTTATCCCATTTCTGAGCAAGCGGTAATAGCTTACCGTATCTCAAGCCCGTATAGGGAAAATAAGTCGAGAGTATTTACCTGAGCTAGTCTTCTTTTAATTTCAGTAACTCAGCCATATACAAAAGTACTTAATTGTAGATAGCATTTACCGGCAAGGCTCTAGTCTAGATTATGGCATAAGCTAACCAATTATAACTAACGGTCTTTATTTAAGTCATAGACTTAGACCGAGTAGTGCACATGATCAAGACGTATAAGACTTGATTAAATGATGATTGGATAGAATGTAGTTTAAACCCGACAAGTACTTTGACTCGCATAATATGGGTAAACAATTAACATTATGGATTTTGACATTAAAATGAAAAGGGTTAAACCCGTTTTGGTTTAATTCCGTAAACTAGTTACGTATAATCAACCAAGCGATAATGGGTAACCGGATAAGTCATGGACAAGTTCTATATGCCATTATATTTTAAATAATATAAGATATCAGTAGGATATCAACTTGTATGCTCGTTAAGGTTTTAAAACGAAATTATGCCTTATAAGGGCAATTCGGTAATTATATACCGTATAAAAGGAACTTGAATATATTTTAAGTTTATAATCATAAGTATTCTAGAAAAATAATTTATTTATGATATAATATTAGTAGGATGTCAATTATATGTGTAAATTATCTTTTATGACCAAACTATACACCGAAGGGGGCATTTTGGTCATTTTACACATAGTTTACAAATTATTTGGGATTCTGAGTTCATAAAATGTACCTACTATAAATATGTTTAAAATAAGTTTTAAAATCAATAGATAACAAGTCTTGGTCAATTAATATGGTTTAAAACCATACTATGCGCCGAAGCGGTGCTTATGTTATAAAATGACGTTTTATGCAATGTTTAATGAAAACTGACATTATGGTTAGATTAAAATGTCTTAGATATGTTATTTAATATAAATATCAGTAGGTAAAAGATTTATCTTGAAAAGATTTGATTAAAACTATTTTATGAGCCACAAGGGCTAAAATCGTCATTTATCGACATAGTTTGAGGACTTGAAAACTCAGTTTATAATTTGATTAAACATCCCAAATAATCTTACTTATAATATTATATCATTAGGAAACTTATTTTCATGTTCATTACCATTAAAACCTTGATTTATGTAAAAAGGGCATTTTGGTCAAATAAGGCATAATTATGGAACGTGCGCATAACTTAGATTCTGATTATGATCATGTAATATAAACTCAGAGGGTTATACTTCATTATATTATGATCATAATACAACTTTAGATCAGTAGATAACTAATCTAAATCGGGTCAGAATCGAAAGCCAAAACAGAAGTCAAACTTCACGACTTTCAGTTGCGAGCCGACCCTAGAACTGAAATTGACGAGCCGAACATGTTCTTACATGTTCTAATAATTATAAACAACTTGTTTAAGTGTCAAAGCAGGTTTCATAACATATATAAGATCAATTTATGATTTTTCCGAAAAATGGCCTTTTTGACTTTTTAATAACTTAACTTTGACCCGTCAATTGGTCTAGCAAACGTGATCTTCAGGAGGTGCCCTTTATAGGGATTAATACCTACCTTATTACGATCACTTAGCCATATTCATTTCGAACAATGGCTGGACCATAATGGTGTTAACCGAAAGTCAAAGCGTTTTCCGTAAAACGCTTGACTTTTGGCTATAAAAGCCTATAACAAAAATGCACAAGGAAGAAACACTTACCAGTGATTCCTAGGGTGCAAAAGAACTATGTTGGAGGCTCCTTTTATAGATGGAGAACTCAAAGGAGGTGATGCCAGGTGTTTAGGGGTGTAAGAAGAAGCTTACAAGTGTCCAAAATGTGGCATATAGATGATTGCAAGTCCATAGTTTCGAATACATGGTTTTTGGAGTTTTGTTTGGAGGCCAAGCATAACTTTCTAGAGCAGAGGCCTTCTCACGCCCACGAGAGACTCAGGCCTGGTCTCTTACGTCCCGCGACCGCCCCTTGGCCAGTTTCAAAGTTTGACACTTTAGCCCCTTAACTTTATAAAGCTTCTAAAAACCTTTTTAAACACCTTTTTAGAACTTTTAGCCCTCCGTAGCCAATACTTGGCATACCCGGGATTATGCCCGGACATTGTCGAGCTCTCAGTTCGTTAAAAGGTCACTCAAAGGTATAATTTAACATGTTGACACTTTTAATCCCTCCATTATCCAACTTTCACATATATACAGATTCAATCCCTCTCGTCCAACAAATTGGACATATGAAAGTTAGGACTTCGTAGACGATCACTCAGAGGCTTGTTATAAGCATGTTGACTCCGATGTCACTCAGAGGCTGGGCATGTTGACACAACGGTCACTTAGAGGCCAAGTTTTAGCATGTTGACACTAATGGTCACTCAGAGGCTATGATTTAAGCATGTTGACACTAATGGTCACTCAGAGATTATGTTTTATGCATGTTAACATCAGAAGATCACTAAGAGACTTAGTTTGAGCATGTTGACGCTTTTGTCATTATTAGCCTTTAGTAGATTAAAATAAAAATTAAAAATACGACACGTGTCACTATACTATTGGACACGATTTTACAGGGTGTTACATAATAACAACGCGAACCATGCGCTATTTCCTTGTGATCACAAAGCTCAACAAGCGTTCATTAGATATTATTGTCAGATGGTGATGACTACACCATCATTTGACCCATTTGGTCTAAATGACCATTTTATCATTATAAGATGGTATTTATTTACCATCTCACCATTTAATCCATTTCGGTTACGCCTTGTGCTTATATTTCTTAATTCGTTTAGCCCATTACAGTTTACGCCATAAATGCCCTTATTTTAGAGTTTAATAGTTATTCATCAAACTCGTGACTGAATTACCATATTACCACCTTCTTATTCCTTATGGTTTACACCATAAGGTAACTTTTCAGAATTCCTTGTTTATTTGTCAACACAGACTATATTACTATTTTCCCCCTTTTTACAATCAAATATGGTTTAATACCATATTTGCTTATTCCGACCGATATTAATTCACGTCGGAACCTTGTATTTCGAAATCTTGTTCCGAATACCAAATCACTTATCCTTAGTCAAATAAATAAGTAAATTATTATTTTAAGGATGTAAGCGTTACTTACATTGCATTCGATTATGCATTTTTCCCGCGTACTTGATCTGTTTGACCCGCTTTCTCCCAAGCTTCCACCAAGCTTGTCAAGCGTCAAACTATCATTCATCATTCGCAAGATGGTTAGATTAGTCATCTTCTATTAGGACTATCCGATTTTACGCATTTTATATCAAAGTTACCATTTGATCTTATTATACACACGTTTGACTTTTAAAAGTCAACTGTCTATTAACATATGTAAATGCGTAAATAGGTTCAACGAACTCATTTAGGCATTTATCAATTACCCGACATGCGATAAGTTCAAGCTACCTTCTTACCCAAATTCCCATCCAAGTTCTTGTCATTTCTTTTACTTAAACAAGTTCGAGCAATCGTTAACATCAAGTTAACATAGCTTTCGATTATCAATGCTAATTTATCCATTCATCATGCTATAATTAAGGGTTTTCATCTCTATGTAAAACCCATTTCATCATATTATTAGTTATTCATCCGAATACCTAATATAATCAAGTTTTACATGCAAACTAATAAACAACAAGATCTTATACACTTATTAACATTACCTTAACATCTATTTCATCATTTCGTACAAAACCATTCCATAGAAAGTATGAATATGTACTCAAACTCATAATTTGTTCAAGTATCTTCCTACTATTTTCATGCATGATGATTCTAAACATAGATATATCTTCTACTTCATCATATTATCAAAACCCACTTTAATATCTACTTGTTAATCACCGACAAGTAATCATACCTCAAATATTTCATAATTTCACTATATCAAACGAAATTATGCATACATATACATTCAATCTCATCTTTGATCATAATCCAACAACCTAATTGCAATTATTCTACTTGTCTCAAATTATAAATTTCACCAATCTAAGTTTTTAGACATACCTTATGATCCCCTAATCAAGGTGATCGATAATTCATGTTCATGTATGGATCTGAGGTCAGATTCATCATTCAATTTGATAATCTTGGAGATACTAGGGTTTCACCTGTTTCTTCTCCTGATGGTCGACGGTTGTTACAAAATGACGCATGATCGTAACATGTCTTCAAGAGTCTGTATGGTGCGCTCAGATTGACCATCAGTTAGGGGATGAAAAGAGGTGCTGAGGTCTAATCGAGTGCCTAATCGCTGATTGTACAGCTTGCCATGTTCGTGAAGTAAAACGCCCATCTCGATCCGAGATGATGCTCAAAGGCACACCGTGTCGACTTACTATTTCATCGATGTAAATACGCGCTAACTTCTCATTTTTGTAAACTTCACGGATTGGGATGAAGTGAGCGGATTTGGTAAGGCGATCGACAATAACCCAAATCATATCATGCCCATTGGAGGTGCGAGATAACCCGGTAATAAAATCCATGGTTATATTTTCCCACTTCCAAACGGGTATTTCAGGTTGAACAAGTAAGCCTGAGGGTCTTTGATGCTCGGATTTAACTTTCGAACAGGTGAGGCACTTGGAGACAAAGACGGTGATATCCTTTTTCATTCCAGGCCACCAGTAAGAGTATCGTAGATCTTTATACATCTTATCAGCCCCTGGATGTATGGAGTATCGTGTTTTGTGGGCCTCGTTCATGAGGAATGTGCGAAGGTTGTCACGATCAGGTACCAAATACGATTTAGATAATAAAGAATGCCAACGGATTTTGATTCTAACTTAGTTTCAACTCCACAAGATAACACATCTCGCAAATCATTTTCCATAACTGAGGTATGCTAAGCTTCGTGAAAGCGTCTTTGAAGATCAGATACAATTTGAGAACACAACAGGTGGATGGAGTTAGCATATTCTCTGTGACTAAGATCATCTGCTACAACATTAGCTTACCAGGATGATAACGAATTTCGCAATCATAATCATTCAGAGTTCGACCCATCATCGTTGCCTCATGTTTAACTTTTTGTGATTGAAGATATGTTGAAGGCTATTATGGTCAGTGTAGATCTCACACTTTGTGCCATAGAGGTAATGTCTCCATATCTTCAGAGCGAACACGACTGCTCCGAGTTCCAGGTCGTGAGTGGTGTAATTCTTCTCGTGGACTTTGAGTTGTCTTGAGGCATAGGCTATCACCTTACCCCTTTGCATTAAGACACACCCTAGTCCCTGCCCTGATGCGTCACAATAGACCACAAAGTCATCACAACCATCATGGAGAGTGAGAATAGGTGCATCACAAAGTCTCTGTTTCAAGGTTTGGAAAGACTCCTCCTGTTTGGGCCCCTAATCAAAGGGTTTACCCTTATGAGTCAAGGCTGTGAGCGAATAAGCAATGCGGGAGAAATTGGCGATAAAACGTTGATAATATCCTGCTAAGCCGAGGAATGATCTGACTTCGGTAGGAGTGCGTGGAACCTGCCATTCTTGCACTGCTTTGATCTTTGCAGGGTCAACATGAATTTCCTTATCGTTGACAACATAACCAAGAAATTGAACTTCCTTTAACCAGAATTCACATTTCAAAAACTTAACGTAAAGCTTTCAGTATTCAAAAGTGTTAGGATAAGCCGAAGATGTCGTTCATGATCTGACTTAGTCTTGGAATAAATGAGAATATCATCTATGAATACAATGACAAATCGATCGAGGTGGGGTTTGCACACCCTATTCATTAGATCCATGAAAACAGCGGGGGCATTGGTCAACCCAAAGGGCATGACCATGAATTCTTAGTGACTGTAGCGAGTTCCAAAGGCAGTCTTTGGAATGTCTTCTTCAATTACTCTAAGCTGATGATAGCCAGAATGAAGATCAATTTTCGAGAAACAAGTTGCACCCTGAAGTTGGTCTAGGAGGTCATCGATGCGAGGTAAAGGATAACGGTTCTTGATGGTCAGCTTGTTGAGTTCTCGATAATCTATGCACATTCGGAAAGTTCCATCTTTCTTCTTGACAAAAAGAACCGGCGCACCCCAAGGTGATGAGCTGGGGCGTATGAACCCTTTGTCAGTCAGCTCTTGCAACTGACTAGCTAACTCTTGCATTTCAGATGGGGCTAACCGATATGGATATTTTGCAACTGGGGTAGCACCGTGTACAAGATCGATTCAAAATTCGACTTCTCGCATAAGGGAAGTCCTGAGACATCGTCTGGAATGACTTGAGGAAAATCTCTAACGATTGGGATGTCTTCGAGCTTCTTCCCTTGCACTTTTTCTTAACAATATGAGCTAAAAACGCCATGTAGTCTTTGCGAAGATACTTTCGTGCTTTTAGACACGACTTTCAGCTTAAGTCCTTTAGATGGAGTTTCACAAAAAATACAAAGAGTTTAACCATCGACAAGTGGAATTCAAATGTATTTTTCATAACATACAACTTCGGCATGATGCTGATTGAGCCAGTCCATACCGATGATGACGTTATAGCTTCCCAATTTCATGGGAATGAGATCGATTGGAAAATCATGATCTTTAAGAGTAAGAGTGCAATCACGAACGATAGAATCCAACATAATAGGTTCACCGTCTGCTACTTCCACTGTGAATGATTCTGCTAGACTAACGCGAGGTAAACCAAGAATAGACTCGAACTCTAGGGACACAAAACTCTTATCCGGCCCGCATCAAATATAATAGATGCATAGCTATCATTAACGAGAAACGTACCGTTGACCACGTTATTATCTGCTCTGGCCTGATTGGCGTTGATGTTAAATGCTCTTCCTCTTGCTGGCGGATTGGATTGATTTGCTTGGTTCACAGGGTTAGCTTGAGCCTGTGCGTTGATGATGTTCACTAATTGCGGGTAGATGTTGCAGAAATGAGTTGGATCAGCGCAATTAAAGCAAGCCCTAACGTGTGGCATCATGGGGTAGTTAAGTTGGTAGAAGGGTTGGGCTATGGGCTGAGTAGGTGGTAACATTAATGGTTGTTGGTAAGGAGCTTGGCCCACCATTTGGTTGTTGGGTTGGGCTTGAGGTTGGTTGTGGGCTTGTCTTTGAAGTGAACGACATGTTTGGATTGTATGGCCTACTCGGCCACACCCTGTGCAGTGGGGACATGGGTTCTCAAGGGGGTGATGGTATTGGGATCGATTGCACTTTGGGTGAGGTCTTGTGTATTGCTTCTTGAATGGAGCGGTAGGGGAGCGACTTGAGTGATTGGAGCGGCTGGAATAGGTTGGTTGTACAGAGTTGGCTGACTAGTTTGGGTGACAACAAAATTTTTCCCTTTTCGCTTTCTCTTGGCAGTTCAAGAAGAGGATCCAGCTTGGGTTGAGTTGGGAGTTTTAGTCGGTGTTTTGCTACTTGCATCCTTCTTCTTTTCATCCTTGAAATCCCCATTCTTGATGTGGTTTTCAGTGAGCTCATTGGCTAGCTCCATTGCTACTTCAAGGGTTGCAGGCACGGTGCTCATCACAGAATCCTGAATCTTCGAAGGAAGACCTCGAACGTGGTGCTCGATAAGACGGTAGAGGGGAGTGAATAGATTTGGAACCATCTGGTTTAGCTCAACAAACCTCTTTTGTAGGTTATATGATATCCTTCTTTTTGCTTTAGGAAGTAGAACTCATCTTCTAGCTTCTTAATTTCGCTTCTTGGGCAGAAACGTCTTGTCATGAGTTCTCTAAGCTGCTCCCAAGTTAGCGCTACAACGGCTTCAGCGCCTCTCCTGCCCTTTTCGGCATTCCACCAAGTTAGTGCTACCCCAAATAGACGACCAGTAACATAACGAACCTTACGGTCGTTGGGACAGTCACAGTTGAGAAAAATGCTCTCCATCTCTTCAAACCACCAAAGGAGTGTAGTGACCCCTTCAGTTCCCTCATATTTTGGAGGATCACATGAGTTGAAGTGCTTGTAGGTGCACTTGGTGGTGTTTGCGGGAGGGTTGGCAGCATTTTGTTCTCCTTGGTTGTTGGATTAACGGGGTTAGCAGCGAGAGCTTGCTGAACTTGAATTACGATATCGGGAATCACGGTGGCCATTTGTTTGGCTATTTGAGCAGCCATGCGTTCGCCGAACTTTCCTGATCTCCTACCTCCACGAGAGTGCCTAGAAGACATCTACAGGAAATACGTAACGAGATTATGATTTGGCATATAGATGTCATGTGTGTCGCATAGGGTTTAGAAATAAAATTAAACATCCATAAAATAAATGAGAAAAATAAACTCCATTACATCCATAGGATGTCTTGGGCTTTGCTCATGTTTGGGCCCCCATATGTCTACCATACTTGGCCTAGGTAGTCATGTGGGCCCCCATGACTACTGGGCTTTGTAGGGTTCACATTGGTTTTGGCCTGTTAATGCTTGCACCACCCGAATGAAAATTGTAACATGATTGCGAGGTGTATGGTCGGAAGGTGTCCTGGTGTGGACACAGTGACAACTCAAAGTGGGGTTAGTTCACACGACGTTTGGTGTGGCATGCTTTGGCCTAATAGGTCCTTCGTACTCTCATCGTTATTCCCCATGTAGGCAAACTGGTCCTTACTTTGGATTTATACGAATGCCAATCCTAGACATGACGTTCCGACTACCGGTACTTGTACTCTTCCAGTTACTACATGCCCGTCGTAGAACTCACTTGATGAGATTGAAAAATAAAAACATCACAATGTTTTTGGAAAGAAAAGTAAGAAAAATGTTTTAAATATGCGAGAATCGAGACGTGCGTTATGACGGTAACATATGCGTATATAAATATAATGCATGTTATATTGACAACATCTATAACACGTTGAATATCACACAAAAATCAAATAGCAATTAAAGTGCTTGCATGTAATTGTGTGTGAGAGAAGTGTAGGTAAATGTCATAAGTTTGCATGTAACCAACTTAACATGTAAGCAATTAAATTCTAATTGACTATAGTATTGGCTCTATGGGTCTAATAACCTATCCTATATCCCTATAGTCACAAGCTCTGATACCAATATGTCGCACCCTGACCCGCAGCGGATAAGGTAGTCGGTATGATTGGGTTTCATCAAAGCTCATGACATTTACTAGTATAAAGGTTTAATATTTATTATTCCAAACTTAATTAAAATATTCCAACAACACATAATTCAATCAAACACAATATTATTCCAAACAAACTTGCAAATAACATTTTGTTTCTTCTAAGGCCCATGTCCTATGTGATCCACGCTTCAAACCTGTTCACTTGTATCATGTGTAAAAATAAAGTTTTGGGTCAACATAAGTTGGCGAGTGAATCCCATTTCATCATTAATAAAAAATGATATGTTTAGTATTTTATAAAAATGTGCATTAACCAAATATGGGAATGTCGTGTATGTTATCTAAATCACAAACCATATCATCAATCATCAACTAATAATGAACATGTGTGCACGATAAGCGATGTGCTGTGAGATCAAGGCTCAATCAAATGGAGCCGATCTAGTATATTAGGCTACACGACGCTCCACCCGTAGGCAACGTGGAACAAGGGGCCTAATGTGAGAAATTGACTGCAATGAGAATATGAACACGGAATGAAAATAAACAAACAATATCACATAGTACGTTAGATCACATAATGGTGATTGCACGAGATTTCAAATAACGAGATAACAATAGCGACACATGATACACCACAAAAACATGAATAAAAAGGGGAGTTGTAAGATTCACTCACAGTGGGTGCGATTTAGGTTTGTTGGAGATAGCGCACTAGTGTGAAGTTGAGATACCAAGCGATGAAATGGCTAATCTAAATATTTACATAACGATTTAGCTAAAAAATATATTCCTTTGGTGGAATTTAATTAACTTAATTTTTTTTACATAATTTTATTGGATTAGATTAGATAATATTTTTATTTTTATTATTATTATTATTATTATTATTATTAATATTATTATTATACTTTAATTTAACTTGTATTTATTAATTGGCCATATTTTAAAATAATATATTTTTGGAGAGAAAAGTTAGGGGTTTAATTGATAAAAAAATGTTTTATTTTTCAGAATAATCGGATAAAATCGCTCAAGAACCGGCAGCGTGTGGGATCGAACTCGTGACCTCTCGTTTGTGTGCACGCAGCCCGGCCAACTGGGCTGCGTGTCTAACCCAGTTAGTATCCGTATTTTAATTCTTTTATATACTTATAAGCATGTTTCAGAATTTGGCTTTTATAAAAAGGTGTGATATTTCAGCGAATCGGACACGTACAAGGCTCGAACCCGGTCTCGTCGTTTACGTGTGCACACAGCCCTATCAACTGGGCTGTGTGTCTAACCCGTTAAATAACAGATTTTTATTATACTTATATACTTACCAACTCTATTCATGTTCTGATTTAGTAAAAAGGTTTGATTATTATAGTGACTGTGGTAAGTAACCGGTATCAAACTTGTGACATTTGCTTCGTATGTGCACACGACCCGACCAATTAGGTTGTGTGTCTAACCCTGTTGTAATATGAATTTTAATTCATTTAAACAACAACTCAATTTCATCTTCTTCATAAAAAATGGACATAACTGTTAACCTGCCTGTTTTTGAATTGATTAACACTTCCTTTATTAAATACTAGATAACTACAAATGAGATTAATAAAAAATTGAAGGAATAGAGTAAGGATATACCGAAACGGAGATGCCCGAGTTCTCCGGCGGGATTCCAGCGATTGTAGGTATTTCTGGCGAGGTGTTCTTGATGAACAGGAGCTTGTAGAGAGTTTAGGGTGAGTGTGTGTGCATTGGAAAGAGTTTTAGAACCCGTTTTTTGACGGTTGTCACATTTTTAGACTCTCAAAGGTCATTTAGTCAATTTATCATTCAAGAGCGTTTTGGTCAAATTTTAGTCCTTTTTACGTCGAAGGACATTTAAATGCATATTTTGACCAAAAAGTATCTTTAGCTCATATTCTATTAAATTTTCACTATGTTCCTAAGAACGAGATGCCTAGAATTTAAATTATTAAACATACCTCTCATTAGGTAATCCAATGTTCATCCAAGTCTCATTTAACTCTCTTCGGACCTTAAACTCCTCAATAAGAGTTTGACCCGTTACACTTACCTGACTCGAGTCATAGCTTTGACCCATTTAAATACCTTGCACTATTAATTACTAATTAATAGCGACGCGAACCATGTGCTATTTCCTTGTGATCACAAACCTCAACAAACGTTCATTAGATATTATTGTCAAATGGTGATGACTACACCATCATTTGACCATTTGGTCTAAATGACCGTTTTATCATTATAAGATGGTATTATTGACCATCTCACCATTTAATCCATTTCGGTTACGCCTTGTACTTATATTTCCTAATTCATTTAGCCCGTTACAGTTCACTCCATAGAATGCCCTTATTTTAGAGTTTAATATTTATTCGCCAAACTCGTGACTGAATTACCATATTACCCCCTTCTTATTCCTTATGGTTTACACCATAAGGTAACTTTTCAGAATTCCTTGTTTATTTGTCAACACATGACTATATTACTATTTTTCCCCTTTTTACCATCAAATATGGTTCAATACCATATTTGCTTATTCCGACCCGTATCAATTCACGTCGGAACCTTGTATTTCGAAATCTCATTCCGAATACCAAATCACTTATCCTTAGTCAAACACATAAGTAAATTTACTATTTTAAGGATGTAAGCGTTACTTACATTGCATCCGATTATGCATTTTTCCTGCGTACTTGATCTGTTTGACCCGCTTTCTCCCAAGCTTCCACCAAGCTTGTCAAGCGTCAAACTCTCATTAATCATTCGGAAGATGGTTAGATTAGTCATCTTCTATTACGACTATCCCAATTTACGCATTTTATATCAAAATTACCATTTGATCTTATTATAGACACGTTTGACTTGTAAAAGTCAACTGTCTATTAACATATGTAAATGCGTAAATAGGTTCAACGAACTCATTTAGGCATTTATCAATTACCCGGCATGCGATATGTTCAAGCTACCTTCTTATCCAAATTCCCATCCAAGTTCTTGTCATTTCTTTTACTTAAACAAGTTCGAGCAATCGTTAACATCAAGTTAACTTAGCTTTCGATTATCAATGCTAATTTATCCATTCATCATGCTATAATTAAGGGTTTTCATCTCTATGTAAAACCCATTTCATCATATTATTAGTTATTCATCCAAATACCTAATATAATCAAGTTCTGCATGCAAACTAATAAACAACATGATCTTATACACTTATTCACATTAACTTAACATCTATTTCATCATTTCGTACAAAACCATTCCATAGCAAGTATGAATATGTACTCAAACTCATAATTTGTTCAAGTGTCTTCCTACTATTATCATGCATGATGATTCTGAACATAGATATATCATCTATATCATCATATTACCAAAACCCACTTCAATATCTACTTGTTAATCACCGACAAGTAATCACACCTCAAATATTTCATAATTTCACTATATCAAACGAAATTATGCATACATATACATTCAATCTCATCTTGGATCATAATCCAACAACCTAATTGCAATTATTCTACTTGTCTCAAATTATAAATTTCACCAATCTAAGTTTTTAGACATATCTTATGATCCCCTAATCAAGGTGACCGATAATTCATGTTCATGTATGGATCTGAGGTCCGATTCCCCCTTCAATTTGATAATCTTGGAGATACTAGGGGTTCCCCTTGTTTCTTCTCCTGATGGACGACATACACACACATACACTCTAAGTATGTGTTATGTCTAAACTTTTGTTTTTAAAACACAAGTATCCTTTTTACGTAGCTTTGGTCCCTCAAGTTTAATTTTAATTATATATAAAGCTACAACTCATTGTTTTATCATTTATATTCATGTCATTAACTAGGTTAATTTGTTTCTAGTTATTTTGTTTACAGGTTCACTTTTACCTCTGACAGTCTTTTATCCGCTCTTTAATATTAACGTGGTTTGATTACCAAACCCGTTTTTTTGGGTGTTACATATGACACTTCTTGCTTTTATACACTCATAATAATTTGATGGAGGATGAATAATAGTTTTTCATATATGAAAAAGGTATTGTAGTGATTTTTCAAATATAGGATACAGAAATAGTGGATGAGATATATTGTATTTTTGGTAGTTTTATTTTTAAATTTTTTTTATAGATGGGATGTGAATGCTCTTACAAACTTATTTAAAAATAAAAAAAACAAAATATCCCTTAGAAGGAGGACCTAAATTGCTTTGGGTTGAATCAAGGGTTTTATCAAAGTGGGTAGTTGCCCTTCGGGCTATGGGTTTCCTCCGGAATAGTGGTGGCTTGATCACCAACGTCATTTTTAGGCATAGGTGGTATTTTACCATTAGGTTTACCCAAATTATGGGGCTTTTCTTATTCATAAAAAAATGCGGAACTAATAAGAGTAAAGGGATGAAAAGTGTAATACCAATAATAGCCAATATATGAAAAGTGTTAACACCAATAATAGCCAACACATGAAAAGTGTAATACCAAAGCGTGTTGAAGACTTGAAGTCAATAAAAAAAGACTGTTTTAAGAGGCACTGGAAATCAAATTACCACTTCAAATGCATGCTTTTGCTTCTTCTTCTTCTTCCTTCACAATCAACTTCATCGCGATGTTCATTGTATCTATCTATCTATCTATCTATCAGTTTTGCTAATATCAACTCTGACCATTTCTCTCACAATGCATTCAACAAAATAAGTAAAGTTTCGTTATAATATTGTTATTTTGGTCTGTGAATACATGATTTTGTTAGCGATCTTTTTAATCTGAACATCTGCGGGTCATACGGATTATCGGTTTTTGCAACTTTCACTTGATCTTAGTAGTATTATCTTCATACGTACACTTTAATTGATCACCAGATGGTTAGTTAAGTACCACAGGTATATTACATTAAAATTTAATATAAAAACAACTTTAGAGCTTACAAATGATGTGTAGTAGAAAGTATTTCATAAGGCAGATGCAAATGTTAGTAAACATTTCAAGTCATTTTGGTTATTATGTATTTTAGGGAAAAAACTAAGTGAACAAGCTTGGGACTAAGGGAGTATATCGATAGATATTTGCGAGTATATATTGAATATGATACTAACTCATGTAACTGCCAAAGATGAAGAGACACCATCCACACCTTTACGACCTGCCCTGGAGCACCAATGTTGCTGCTTTTCAATGGTTGGGCTCAAGGCCTAACCAAACAAGGAAAAGTACGTCAGATTGTTGATTCTAGATTGAGGGACCACATTTCAAAGCGTTCTTTGAAGGAATTCTTACGTATTGCATTTCAGTGTTTGATTAGTCATCCAAATCAGCGGCCAACAATGTCCGAGGTGTAAGCAGTCTCTATCGGGCATTGTCATTTCAAAAACGAAAGGTTTCTCCAAACCAAGGATGGATCACCATCAGTAATGTATGGTCATTGCTTACACTTAGAAGCTCAGGGGCAGTTGAAAGTAAAGAAATAAATGGCAATACAGTTATCAATGAGAATATTAGGGTAACAGTTCCTGCTATTGTAACTGAAGTTGTGGACACAAGAGAGGCTCTAAAAGGACAAGATGCGAACTAGTCAAGATCATCTAATTCTCATAGTGGAGGTGGAGGTTCAAGGGTAGAATTGCCACATGTGTTTATGCTGGTGGTGTGCCTACACAAGAAGGGGAGAATGAGGTGTCCGATACTAGCAATCCAGAATATGATGGGGATGATAATGCTACTGATCAAGTTGACGCTGAATGGGTTGAACAATGTGCGCCTGGTGTGTTTCTAACACTTATGGTTTTACAAGAGGGAACCAAAGACATCCAAAGAGTTCGCTTCAGGTATTGTTTCAATAATAATCTTATTCTTTTTCCGAAATAATTAAATCCATTATGGAGCTGCAATTGTATTTTGTGTGAAGTGTGAAACATTGCTAATAGATGTCTCACTTCATGGAAATAAATAAACAATACTAACTAATATGTAATACAAAAGTTGGAATATTGTGTTTGTTTTGCAGCCGTAAGAGATTTTCTGAGCGCCAATCCAATAGATGGTGGTCTGAAAACCGCAAAAAAGTTTGTGAAGGATATAAATTATCGCGGTTTGCTGTCAGCTGAATCTCACGACTACCAACCTAGTACTAAAAAAGGATGTTATATTTTTATCCACTTTCTATCTTTGATTTGTTTAGATTTTCATATGGTGAAAATCGAATTCATGTATCTTATCCCAGTTAAATTTGTTGTTAACCTAATTCGGTGACTGTTGTCACAATCTTGTAGCTAAACGACTCTTGATTATGTATGCTAGTGGTTGTCAGAATTGGTGCTTTTGTCTCTATTATGATAGATATGTACTAGACATGGTAGTTTCAGCAAATGTACATAAAATTGGGTCCATTTGGGCTTCAAATACAAGAGTACGGGCTCCTTTTGTGTACTATTTCCGAAGGGTCTAATTGACCCGTATGTGAAAACTACTAAAGAAAAGCACGGATCAATCTGGGTAGGGCTGTAGGGGTGTTCATCGGTTTGGATTGTTGTTTGTACTATACGGTTTATTCGGAACCAAAGTGGAAACCAAGTTCACAATTCAGTTCGTTTTACGGTTTTTTCGGTTTCAGTTTGGTTTTTTTTTTTCGTGTTTTCTGCTCATCCCTAATATTTGAACATTAGGTTTATGTAAACAATAATAATTAAAAAGGTTAAATATATAAACTTAAATGTAAACACCTTAGAAAGATTCTTAAATCTTGGATCATAATTTTTATTTTTGAATCTTAGGTAACCATTGCTAAACCAAGAAAACTGAAACCAAACGGTTTCTAAAACCAAAATCCAAACCGGACCATGCAAACCCCTACCAAACGTTGGGGTAGATTCAAAGGAACTTACAGGTCCAAATGGGTAGGTACCTATTGCCCTAGCTATTGATGAATCCAGACGTCTTAGCCCAACAATAAAGCTAAACTATTACTGACCAAAAAGGAAACTTATCCCAAAATACTAGTTTGGTGGGTGAAAGTATCCATTTGATAAAAAACCATTAAGGAACAAACAAGATCGAGCCAGATCTCCTAGTTTCTTGTGATTCCAATATAGTAATTTCATGAATTATTGGTGTGATTTATTAACAAGTGCTGCTGTGATTTGGAAAGATTCAAGTAATTTTCATGAACTTTTCATTTGAAATGCAACGGTTCTCAAGCCAGATTTCTTAGTTTCTTGTGATTTTCCAATGTAGTAATTTCATGAATTATTGATGTTATTTATTAATAAGTGCTGTTGTGATTTGGAAAGATTCAAGTATTTTTCATGAACTTTTCATTTCAAATGTAACGGCTCTCATATTCTCTCATAACGAAGTACTGACGAATTGAAATAAAAAAATCATAGTATTGGGGTGAGAATAACACTGGAAACATCATTAGGCTTATGAGGTGCTTCTATCTCATCTTTGGGCTCAAATTAAGTCACAAAAAATCAAGCCTATTCGGAATTGGGGTGAATGAATCCTAGGTAACGTGGGTAGCAAACGCTATAAATTGCAATGTAGGAAAATTCCCTTGTAAGCATCTTGGTTTATTGGTTGGAGAACATGAATCAAACAAGGCATTGGAAAGGAGTGATCCATTGTTTCAAAGAAAGGTTGTCAAAGTGGAAAGCACTTTATCAGTAAGGGATCGGACAAAACTATTGAAATCCGTTTTGGATAGTTTGCCTTTGTATTATTTCCCTCTTTATAAAACCCTGAAAGGTGTGTTGGACACGTTAGAGGCTTTTAGAAGATGCTTTTTTGGAGGTGATGAAGAAAATTGACAATGGCATGGGTATATTGAGAACGGGTTATTGGTCTAGTTGACAAAGGTGGGTTTAGGCTGGGCTCATTATAGGATATGAATGTTAGCCTACTCCTAAATGGTGGTAGAGGTACAAGAGGAACAAGGTATGCACTTGGTGTAACATTCCTAATGATTTAGTCAAATATATGAAGGAGCTACTAGAGATACACAAGAATCTGATGGTGTCTAAGCATAAAAAAGTTGATTCAAATGGTTATATTAACATCATGTTGGAAGATATGAAAGCGAGAAACGAACTAATTTTTTTGTTAAACGTGTACTCATTGACAAGATATATGGCAAATCCAAGCAATGACTTATCTTTGGGCGAAGCATAGGGTGAAGCTAAACACTTTGGAGTGATAAAATTGGGTTTCCTTTAATTTAGTCGAATATTGTTTTAATGTATCAATGTTTAGGTGAAAATATGGATGTGGTGTATAATGTAGGTTCTAGTGTCTTGCTGGTCTAACCATTGTATACTTTTGGTAAGGAATAAAATTATCATTTGCCTTCAAAAAAAATTACAATTTTAAATTTAGGGTATTTTAGTAAAAAGGAAGCGTACCTAACGTTCAACCCTTAATTAGACTAATGGTTTAGTTAATGATTCTTTAACACCAAATTGTCATATGTCTTGGGACGATCCTAGTAATTAATTCACAATTAAAGAGGCAGGGGAACACCACCAATGGAAAAGAAATGCTTTTGTTTCTTCTCCGGTATCTCTGATCATAATCCACAACACGGTACGATTTTTCATAATCATCAGTTTATTGACAGTAAACTATCTATTTTTTAAAAAAAGTTTGCTAATATGAACTCCGGTAATATATCCCTCATCAGAGTTCAGACTATCTTGTTTTTTCTTTTTTTTTTTTTGGCTATAAAGAAATGATTTTTATGATCTTAATCCCCATGGCATAGCTTACTGATCTAGAAAATTGTTAGTGATCCTTCTCAACTTCTTAAGTGAGCATGTGTTAGATAACTAATAGAAATATCTACCGCAACCTAAATATACTATTTTCTTGATTTTTGTCTTGGTCTCTCTTTCTCTATATATTGGAACTCATCAAGATCAAGGGAAAACCACTTTGAGTTGTAATAACTTAAAAGATCTCAGTCTTTCTATGCGAGTTTTGCCTTCATTTTCTTCACACACCTAGATTAAAATATTTAGAAAAAACTATTGTACAAAAAATAAAAATAAAAATTTCAAAGTGGTGTTTTTAGGTCCCTTATAGCGGCCGTAAAAAGATGATGACAAAAGCATGACATCACTTTTTACAACATTTACTGCTTCCGTAAATGATTTATATATATATATATATATATATCATTTACGGAAGCAGTAAATATTGAAAATGAACTGAATGAACTAATCTTAACCATTGATTATTTTTTAGATTAAAAGGGTAAAATTGACATTAGCGCTCTCTCTCTCTCTCTTAATTAAAATCTCTTAATTTTCTCATCTATTAGTTCTCTTTTTCTCTCTCACATTTTTAATTACTTCTCTATTATTTTAAACTTGTGTACAATCAGTTGCTAATAACGTATATGAAACTCCTAACAGAACTAGGTATTGGACACGAACTGTCCCACCCGGATTCAAACCGTATTTGAAACTCCTAACGGAACTAGGTCGTGGACTACAAAATACACAGATGTATCAAAAGTCTGTACAAATCTGTATAAACTAACAATTGTGTATCTTGTATAAACTGATAGTTAGTGAGACTGTACACATGTGTATAAACTAACATCTGCGTATCTTGTATAAACTGATACTACCGAGACTATACACATGTGCATACACTAACAACTATGTGTCTTGTATATACGAAAACTAGCAAGATTTTAGGAATTTTGATTATATTGTTTAATAAATGCAATGTACAAAAGACACAAATACCCTTATGTCAATTAATTTATAGGGAAGTTACAAAATTATAATTACAATCTTGCCATTGTTTAGAATCTCTAGATGATATAATCTAATGGCTCAGATTAGTTCACACAGTTCACTCTCAACCTACTATTCACTCTAGAACCCTACCATACATATATATATATATATATAGTGTAGAGTTCAAATGAGAAGAAAATTTTTGTAAGAATAAAAAGAATAACTTTTAAATCAATAGAAATTCTCCATTTACTTCATTTAATTTGTGTATTTAATGTTACGAAAAAGAGTATATAGGTAAATCTATAATTGTGATTAATTAGCTAATTCATTAAACTTATAACTCATTTTTTTCATATACTCTTTTAAGATAAAATAATTTATGGTGAGGATAATTTTCGACATGCGTAGAATAAATTTTAGTATGTGTAGGATAAATTTTGAAATGCATAGGGTAAATTTACATGTGTGTGGGGTAAATTCCTGTAAAAATAAGACATATGTAAGATAAATTTTAAAATATGTAGGATAAAATGCTTTTGCTTTATTAATAAGAAATAACATAATTAATACCATTATGCTCTTTCTTCTTTTTCTTCTCACATTAAATTTCTTCTCGTATAGCCTATATATATATATATATATATATAGTGTAGAGTTCAAATGAGAAGAAAATTTTTGTAAGAATAAAAAGAATAACTTTTAAATCAATAGAAATTCTCCATTTACTTCATTTAATTTGTGTATTTAATGTTACGAAAAAGAGTATATAGGTAAATCTATAATTGTGATTAATTAGCTAATTCATTAAACTTATAACTCATTTTTTTCATATACTCTTTTAAGATAAAATAATTTATGGTGAGGATAATTTTCGACATGCGTAGGATAAATTTTAGTATGTGTAGGATAAATTTTGAAATGCATAGGGTAAATTTACATGTGTGTGGGGTAAATTCCTGTAAAAATAAGACATATGTAAGATAAATTTTGAAATATGTAGGATAAAATGCTTTTGCTTTATTAATAAGAAATAACATAATTAATACCATTATGCTCTTTCTTCTTTTTCTTCTCACATTAAATTTCTTCTCGTATAGCCTATATATATATATATATATATAGTGTAGAGTTCAAATGAGAAGAAAATTTTTGTAAGAATAAAAAGAATAACTTTTAAATCAATAGAAATTCTCCATTTACTTCATTTAATTTGTGTATTTAATGTTACGAAAAAGAGTATATAGGTAAATCTATAATTGTGATTAATTAGCTAATTCATTAAACTTATAACTCATTTTTTTCATATACTCTTTTAAGATAAAATAATTTATGGTGAGGACAATTTTCGACATGTGTAGGATAAATTTTAGTATGTGTAGGATAAATTTTGAAATGCATAGGGTAAATTTACATGTGTGTGGGGTAAATTCCTGTAAAAATAAGACATATGTAAGATAAATTTTGAAATATGTAGGATAAAATGCTTTTGTTTTATTAATAAGAAATAACATAATTAATACCATTATGCCCTTTCTTCTTTTTCTTCTCACATTAAATTTCTTCTCAAATAGCCTATATATATATATATATATTTATATATATATATATAGGGTGAGGTTATTGTAAAAAAGGTGTTTTTTGTGAGAAGGGTAAGAAAGAATCTAAATCATTAGATTTTTAATCTAATGGTTGAGATGTTGATAACAATCTTGTAAATAGTGTTGACTATGCAACTAATCTTTTTCTAGATTAAGGGTATAAAAGTAAGTTTAACGTTTTTAAATTAAGAAACTAACATTAATGCACATGCAATTTCCCGCTTTTTTTTTAAATGTCAATAACTTTTTATACGTAACTCTTTGTTTAAAAAAAATTACACCATAATAACGAGTGTTTTTTTTATCTTTAATATGAGTACCATATTGATATACTTATTTAGAGAAAAAAATTACGTCTCGCTTGAATGTTTTAATCCATGGTGTTTTTTCTATGTTCATAAAATGGTGTTTTAATTGTAGGGTGTTATTTCTGTTATATTTCTGCTCTTCATAAGATTATGCCTTCAATATACATGTTGTGGTGTTTTTATGAGTTAGGGTGTTATTCCTGTTATATTTAATGTGAGGACAAATGTCCTTGCATTCCAGTGGTTTCTGGTGTCTTCAGTAGGTTTCTGTTGCCTTCAAAGAGTTAGGGTGTTATTTCTGTTTTTATATATTTAGGGTGTTCTTTTTGTTTTGATTCTGATTAAAGTGTTGACTGGTGTTATTTAGGGTGTTATTCATGTTTTGATTCTGATTAAAGTATTGTGTTTTGAAATTGATTTATTAGGGTGTTATTTCTGTTATATATTCAATGTTAGGGTGTTCTTTATAAGATGCGTGCCTGCAATATAACTGATGTGGTGTTTTTATGTTTTAGGGTGTTGTTTCGTTATATTTCTGTTCTTTATAAGATGTATGTCTTCAATATACATGTTGTGATGTTTTTATGAGTTAGGGTGTTGTTTCTGTTATATTTCTGTTCTTTATTAGATGTATGCCTTCAAAATACATGCTGTGGTGTTTTGATGAGTTAGGGTGGTTATTTCTGTTTTATAAAATAACACCATATATCTATTGAAGACACCAAAAAAACACCATAACTCTTTGAAAAGCACCAGAAACCTACTAAATACAATGCAAGGTCCCAAAAACACCCTAACTCTTTGAAGACACTAGAAACCTACTGAAATCACCATTCATCATTAAACATATTAAAAAGACACCATAAACCTCTTAAAAACACCATAGCATTTTTATTGAAGGAAACAGAAACCTATTGAAATCCCTAATTGATAACACCATAACCCTATTAAAAGAAAACTTCCGATCAGCAAAAAGAAAAGAAGACATCGATCGAACAAAGAAACAAAAACCACCCTAAATTTTATACCTGGTTCATCATTATCCATCGATCGAGATATCAGTGTATATGGTGTCGAAGATGATCAGTAAATCTCATATACCGTTAATTAAAAAAATGCCGAAGAAGCTATAAATAAGTTCTGGTTCTGATATGGTGTCGAATTGATCACAGAATTCAAAAACATATTAAAATTCGAAAATCCCAACAATAAATTCCAAAAATCGGTTGCATATATTCATTCCAATATTAGATTTTATTAGTTAAATTACAATTATACCCTTAAATTACCAAAATATAAAGGGACACGTGTCACCACCAAAATCTTTCTTATCCTTCTCACACTTTTATATTTTCTTACAGGAACATCTACCTATATATATTTATATATACATATATATATAGGGTAGGGTTCTAGAGTGAACAATAGGTTGAGAGTGAACTGTGTGAACTAATCTGAGCCATTGGATTATATAATCTAGAGATTTTTAAACAATGACAAGATTGTAATTATAATGTTGTAACTTCCCTTTAAATTAATTGACAGAAGGGTATTTACGTCTTTTGTAAATTGCATTTATTAAACAATAAATTCCTAAAATCTTGCTAGTTTCCGTATATACAAGATACACAGTTGTTAGTGTATACAGATGTGTACAGTCTCGATAGTATCAGTCTATACAAGATACACAAATGTTAGTTCATACACATGTGTATAGTCTCGCTAACTATCAATTTATACAAGATACACCGCTGTTAGTTTATACACATGTGTACAGTCTCGCTAACTATCAGTTTATACAAGATACACAGTTGTTAGTTTATACAGATGTGTACAGACTTTTGATACATCTGTGTATTTTATAGTCCACGACCTAGTTCCGTTAGGATTTTCATATAGGTTTGAATCTGGGAGGGACAGTTGGTGTCCAGTACCTAGTTCCGTTAGGAGTCTTATATACGTTATTAGCAACTAGTTTTACACGAATTTAAAATAATGGAGAAGTAATTAAAATGTGTGAGAGAGAGAGAGAATTAATAGATGGGAAAATTAAGAAATTTTAATTAAGAGAGAGAGATGGAGAGCTAATGTCAATCTTACTATTTTAATATAAAAAATAATCAATGATCAAAATTAGTTCACTCAGTTCATTTTCAAGAATTTGTTCACAAATTATCCTAATCCTATATATATATATATATATATATATATATATATATATATATATATATGTATGTATATATAAACATGTTTACACTTTACAGAATACGGTTTTTGTTTTACCTTAAATTTGTTGAAGAAAAAGAACTTTGAAAAAAAAAAAACTTTGGATAATGAAAAAAGGTGTTATGCAATTTTGGTTTAGATCGTTTAGCATATACAAAGTTACAAACTGAAAAATAGCAATAACATCATGTAATGATGTGTATAAAGTCAAATTCGTTTGGGTTATGTATATTAGGAAAACCTAAAGTGAACAAGCTTAACTGGAGCAACCATGTCGCTGTCTGTCGATGCCATGGAGCAAGCATGCCGCTCTTTTTCAATGTCTGAACTCAGTTTGGCAACAGAAAACTTTGATGATAAATGGTGCATTGGCCAAGGGGGGTTTGGAATGGTGTACAAAGGAATGATCTCTGATGGCCCAACAAATATCATAGCCATTAAGCGGTTGCAATTCATGTCTGATCAAGGAGCAGCAGAGTTTTGGGTTGAAATCGACATGCTTTCAAGGTTGTGCCACTGTAACATCGTGCCTTTGATTGGTTATTGCAAGGAGGGGAAAGAGATGGCACTTGTTTATGAGTACATGCATAACGGAAGCCTTTATGATCATCTTCACAACAAAGGTTTGACATGGTCTCAACGGCTTAAGATATGCATAGGAGCTGCACGTGGTTTAGACTACCTACACACTGGTACTGGCACACAACAAGGAGTCATACACCATGATGTGAAAAGCTCCAACATTTTGTTGGATCAGAATTATACTGCCAAGATTGCAGACTTTGGATTGGCTAAAATAGGGCTGATAAATCAAACGGCTACACATGTTAGCACCATAGTCAAGGGCACCTTTGGGTATATGGATCCAACTTATTTTTACACAGGCAGATTAACACTAAAATCCGATGTTTACGCCTTTAGGGTTGTATTGCTTGAAGTGTTGTCTGGAAGGCCCGCTTCGGACAAGAGTTTAGATCAGGATTTAGCAATATGGGCTCAAGACCTAATCAAACAAGGAAAAGTCACTCACATTATTAGTTCAAGTTTGAGGGACCACATATCAAAGAGTTCTTTGAAGGAATTCTCATGTATTGTAGCTCGATGTTTGATTACTCATCCAAATCAGCGGCCAACAATGACTGAGGTTGTTGTAACATTCGTCTAAAAACGGGTTTCAAAACCCGCTTCGTTTATTAATCAAATATTAAGTTATATGTTCGTTGCGTATTTATTGTTCAGTTTATTTTTAAATATTACATAATTAATGAATATTTAGAATTTAAAACCCAAAAATCATAACTAACAATAATAAGTATCAAAAAAATAAATATTGGCGCAGCCGGGTTTCGAACCCGGGTCTCCCGCAAAGTCAAACACACACCACACCACGTCGCCACACGCCTCTTTTGTGTTTAATACTGAAACGAATAACATTTATAATAAAAACCGAAACTCAAATCTGTAAATCAGCGCCCAGAACCCGCAATCACCGGAAAAACCTAAACACCGCGATTTTGGCTATATTTCCTTTGACTGAAACGCACAAACTGAATTCGACATCAGTTATAACCATTGCCGGCAATCAATTTAGTCAAAAACCGTCGGAAATCTTTAATCGCGATTGTTGACCTTAATTCAAACCCAAATCAACTGTTCCTCCTTATAAATACCCACTCCAACCTCTTGTAAACCTTTCGCTCAGAACCGCGCTCACTTCCTGAAGCTTTAATCCACTCAGAACACGTCGCCGGAAATTCTCGCACTCGCCGGAAATTCACCGGAGAACCAAAGCCTTACTCCTAATCGGTACAAACATCCAAACCTTTCTTGCTATCTCTTGATTAGTAATCTAATTGCTCAACACAATAATCGAAACTGTTAAACAGTTCACTCAGCCGGAAATCGCAAATCAGAGCCGACGAAATCTTGCCGGAAATCTGAAGCAAACTCGCTGTTTTGGTATACCATATCACTTAATCTTCTTTCCATTTCAATCAAGTATAAGTTGTGGTCGATTAAACAGAACAGTCGGATTTCACTGTTCTGTATTTTTGTAAGTGAAGAAGATGAAGATGAAAATGTGTATTAGTATAATTAAAAACGGATATTTAACCGGGTTAGACACACAGTCCAGCAGTGTACTGTGTGCAAATACAATACACACGTCCCGAGTTCGAATCGCACATGTTACCGACTTTCTGAAATAAAACCGACGTTTTTAAAACCTATTCAGATCAATTCACAGAATGTATATAAAAGGAATATAATGCAGTAGTTAAGCAGATTAGATACACAGCCCAACTAGTTGGGCTGTGCGCACTCGAACCGAAGGTTCCGAGTTCGACTCCGGGTCTCTGCAACCGGTTCGGCCATATTAAATCATTTTTAATAAAAACTAAATAAGGTTAAAGTTAATTAGTATATATATATATATAATTAAAACAGAGAATATTTCGGGTTAGACACGTAGCTCAGTTGGTAGAGCTGCGTGCACACAAACGAAAGGTCCCGAGTTCGATCCCACGCACCGCATGGAATAAACACAGTCTGACCGGTCAGACCCGGTCAACTGTCAGAAAGTCAACCAATTTTTTTATTATTTTTATTTATTTATTTAATTGAAAAATTATTTAAAAATACTTAAAAATAAGATTTTAAAGTTAGAAAATTTCCTTAAACTCACAAAAATAAATCTAAAAATCCCATTAAGAGCCCTAATTAAAATATTAATCTCAAATAAAATTTATTTATTTATCAAATCATTTTGTTATTATTTAGGTTAGTTTTCCCTCGTCGATTGAATCATAAATTCGTGCGCATTCATCGTCATCAAAGAACGCACCCATTGTGAGTGAATCTCTACCAATTCCCCGTTTTAATCATGTTTTGAGGTGTATCATGTGTCGTACAATTCTTTTATTTTATTTAAACACTTGTGCATACATCATATCCGTGATCAAATGTGTATCAATTGTTGTGTGAATTATATGTAGATTGGATTTATCATTTTCAGTGCACGCATTTCATTAGGCCATCATTTCCCCGTGGGATACGGATTGAGCATCAGGAGCCTCACTAGATCTGCTCCGTTTGATTGAACCTTGATCTCACATACATCATCATTCATGTCATATACTCATCCAAAGTGGTTTGTGATTGTTTATCTATATATGTTTGCTCACATGTGATTATTGCACGAATTTTCTTTATTAAATAAAACAAGAAATTAGTAAAAGTGTTTTATCAAGGTTCACTCGCCAACTTTTGTTGACCCAAAATCTCCCCCGTTTTACACATGATACAGGTGATCCAGCTGAGACAAGAAACACTTAAGAAGGCCTAGAAAAATAAACAAGTTTATGCTTTGGAATAATTATGTAGTTTCATTTTCTTGTAATTGTATGAATTTTGTTTTGGATATTTAAGTTTGTAATTTGAATTTAATAAATATGAAACATCTTAGTAAACATCATGAGCTTTGGTGATAACCCAATTATGCCCCGACTTTTATTCCGCTGCGGGTCGGGGTGTGACAGATTGGTATCAGAGCTTGTGACTATAGGGATATAGGATAGGTTATTAGACCCTTAGAGCCTATACTATAGTTGATTAAATTTTAAATTGTTTATGCGTTACATACAAAATTCATGATGTTTATATGCTTTATGTTTATTTTCACACTCAATGTTATGCAAGCATGCTCACAAATACATGTTATTATGCAATGTTTATCATGAATCATATCCTCATAACATATCATATCCATGAGAGCACACACCTCACGATTCCCATGATTTTTGCAATGATTTTTGTATTTTTCAAATCACATCAAAGTGAGTTCTCATGACGGGCATGTAGTAACTGGAAGGGTACGAGTACCGGTAGTCGGAACGTCCTGTCTAGGCTTGGCATTCGTATAAATCCAAAATAAAGGACCAGTTTGCCTACCTGGGGACTAACGATGAGAGTACGAAGGACCTATTAGTCAAAGCATGCTATACCAAACGTCGTGTGAGCTAACCCCACTTTGAGTTGTCATTGTGTATACACCTGGACACCCTCCTACCATACATCTCGCAATCATATTTTACGATTTTCATTCGGGTGATGCGAGTGTTAATCCGCCGACACCAATGTGAATCCTACCAAGCCCAATAGTCATGGGGGCCCACATGACTACACAGGCAATGGTATGGGGGACATTGGAGGCCCAAACATGAGCAAACCCAAGACATCCTATGGATGTAGTTAAATTATTGCCAATTATGTTGTTTTTCATTCTTTTTACGACACATGACACCTAGAAAATTCTTAAACTCACAATCTTCCTATGTATGTTCCTGTAGATGTCGGCTAGGCAACTACGTGGAGGTAGAAAGTCAGGAAGATCAAATGAACGCTTGGCCACACAAATTGCTAAACAAATGGCCGCAGTGCTTCCTGACATCGTGATTCAAGTTCAACAAGCTCTCACCGCAAATCCCATCAACCCTCCCAATCAAGAAGACCAGAGCGTCGTCAACCCTCCTTCCAAAAAGTGCTCCTACAAACACTTCAAATCTTGCAATCCCCCAAAGTATGAAGGGACCGAAGGTGTTACCGCCCTCCTTCACTGGTTTGAAGAAATGGAGAACACTTTCCTCAATTGCGATTGTCCTGGGGACCGTAAGGTACGTTATGCAACTGGAAGACTGTTTGGGGTAGCCCTTACCTGGTGGAACACGGAAAAAGGTAAGCGAGGAGTTGAAGATGCCATGGCCTTAACATGGGAAGAGTTAAGGGAACTCATGACAAGACGCTTCTGTCCAAGAAGCGAAATCAAAAAGCTGGAAGACGAATTCCACTCACTGAAACAAAAGGAAGGAGATCACACTTCCTATAATAAGAGATTTCTCGAGCTGAACCAGATGATCCCTAATTTGTTCACCCCCTCGTACCGCTTGGTTGAACATTACATTTGAGCTCTTCCCTCGAAAATTCAAGATTCGGTTTTAAGCACATCGCCTGCAACACTTGAAGCCGCGATGGAGTTAGCTACAGAACTCACTGAAAATCGCATTCGAAACGGCAAATTCAAAGATGAAAAGAAGAAAGCACCCATAGAGACCCTAACTACAAACCACCCAGTCTCATCCTCAAAGTTTGCTGGTAAGAGGAAACATAATGGCAAGAATTTCGCTGTCACTCAAACCAACCCTCATATCACTGCTGCACCAATCACCCAAATTGCTCCTCCAGCTGCACCATTCAAAAAGCCATATACCGGCCCACACCCAAAATGCAACCGCTGTCAATACCATCACCCTCCCGAAAACCCCTGCCAACATTGCATAAGCTGTGGCCGTGCGGGTCACACCATCCAAACCTGCCGTACTCTTCAACGAATGAACCGCAATCAACCTCCAACCCAAACCCACAATCAGATAGTGGGCCAAGCCCAACAACCCTTACTTCTACCACCCACACAACATGTAGCCCAACCTTACTACCAACCCAACTACCCCATGATGCAACCCATGCGAGCTTGTTACAACTGTGGGGACCCAAACCACTTCAGGAACACTTGTCCACGCTTAGTGAACATCATCCATGCCCAAGCTCAAGCAAACCCGGTAAACCTAGCTAACCAAGCTCCTCCACCTGCCAGAGGAAGAGCTTTCAACATCAATGCCAACCAAGCTTGGGCTGACAACAACGTGGTCAACGGTACGTTTCTCATCAATGGTAGTTATGCATCCATATTATTCGATACTGGCGCGGATAAGAGCTTTGTGTCCTTAGAATTTGAACCTAGCCTCAACCAAACTCGTGTTAATCTCATGGAATCTCTAACAGTGGAAGTTGCTGACGGAAAACCCGTTTCACTAAATTCTATTATACGCAATTGTACCCTCACTCTAAACGATCACGATTTTCCAGTTGACCTCATTCCTATGAAGTTGGGAAGTTTCGATGTTATAATTGGTATGGACTGGCTCAGCCAGCATCACGCTGAAGTAGTGTGCCGCGAAAAGTTCATTGGCATTCCTCTTGCAGACGGTCAGACCCTACGTATTTTTGGGGAAACCCCTTCGAAAGGACTCAAACTAATGTACTGTCTTCAAGCCCGAAGATATCTCCGCAAGAACTATATCGCATTCCTAACTCACGTCGTCAAAAAGGGAAACAAGGAGAGGAAACTCGAAGATATCCCAGTTGTGAAAGAATTCCCACAAGTCTTTCCCGATGACATTTCAGGACTTCCTCCTGTGAGAGAAGTCGAATTCCGCATCGATCTTGTACCTGGCGCTACACCAGTCGTAAAATCTCCTTATAGGTTAGCCCCATCCGAAATGCAAGAGCTGGCCAGTCAACTGCAAGAGCTGACTGACAAAGGGTTCATACGTCCTAGCTCCTCGCCTTGGGGTGCACCTGTTCTCTTTGTGAAGAAGAAAGATGGAACGTTTCGCATGTGCATTGATTATAGAGAACTCAACAAGTTAACGGTTAAAAATCGCTATCCACTACCTCGCATCGATGACCTCCTAGGCCAACTTCAAGGCGCCACCTGCTTTTCAAAAATCGACCTTCGTTCTGGTTATCATCAGCTCAGAGTGCACGAAGAAGATATCCCAAAAACCGCTTTCCGGACTCGTTATGGTCATTACGAGTTCATGGTCATGCCTTTCGGTTTAACCAGCCCCCGCTGTCTTCAAGGATCTAATGAATAGGGTATGCAAACCCTACCTCGACCGTTTCGTCATAGTCTTCAACGACGACATCCTTATCTACTCCAAGTCTAAATCCGATCATGAACGACACCTTCGACTCATCCTTACACTCTTAAGGACTGAAAAGCTCTACGCTAAGTTCTCAAAATGCGAATTCTGGTTAGGAGAAGTACAATTCCTTGGACATGTCGTCAATGACAAGGGAATTCATGTTGATCCTTCAAAAATCAAGGCAGTGCAGGAATGGCAAGCGCCACGTACCCCTACCGAGGTAAGGTCATTTCTTGGTTTGGCTGGTTACTATCGACGCTTCATTGCCAATTTTTCCCGTGTTGCTGTACCACTCACGGCTTTGACTCATAAAGGAAAACCCTTCATATGGGGACCTAAACAAGAGGAAGCCTTCCAAACTCTAAAGCAAAAACTTTGTGACGCACCTATCCTCACACTCCCTGAGGGTTGCGATGACTTTGTGGTATATTGCGACGCATCGGGGCAAGGGCTAGGCTGTGTATTGATGCAAAGAGGAAAAGTGATAGCCTATGCTTCTAGGCAACTCAAAGTTCATGAGAAGAATTACACCACCCACGACCTGGAACTTGGAGCCGTTGTGTTCGCTCTCAAGATATGGAGACATTACCTCTATGGTACCAAGTGTGAAATATACACTGACCACAAAAGTTTCCAACATATCTTCAACCAGAAGGAGTTGAATATGAGGCAACGAAGATGGGTCGAACTTCTCAACGACTACGACTGTGAAATTCGGTATCATCCTGGCAAGGCAAACGTGGTGGCTGATGCGCTCAGTCGAAAAGGTTATGCGAACTCCATTCGTCTTCTATGTTCGCAACTCATAACCGACATCAAAGATCGAATCCGAGCAGCTCAACATGTTTCTGTAACAGAAAATAACGTACGCGATGAGCTGTCATGTGGAGCTAAACTCAAAATCGAAACCAAATCCGACGGTATTCTATACTATTTAAACCGTATATGGATTCCTGATCGCGATAACCTTCGTGATTTCCTCATGAATGAGGCGCACAAAACACGATACTCTGTACACCCAGGAGCCGACAAGATGTATCAAGACCTACGATACACCTACTGGTGGCCTGGCATGAAAAAGGATATCGCTGTTTTTGTTTCCAAGTGCCTTACCTGTTCCAAAGTAAAAGTTGAACATCAAAGACCTTCAGGACTTCTAGTCCAACCTGAAATACCTGTATGGAAGTGGGAAAACATAACCATGGATTTCATTACCAGGTTACCTCGCACCTCCAGTGGGTATGACACCATATGGGTAATAATCGATCGTCTTACAAAGTCATCTCATTTCATTCCGATTCGCGAGGACTTCAAGAACGAGAAGTTATCTCGTATCTACATCAGCGAGATCGTAAGCCGTCATGGTGTACCTTTAAGCATCATTTCAGACCGTGATGGTCGTTTCACTTCACGAACATGGCGAACCGTACAAACCGCCTTGGGTACACGATTAGACCTCAGTACCGCTTTTCATCCCCAAACTGATGGTCAATCTGAACGCACCATCCAAACCCTTGAAGACATGCTGCGAGCATGTGTCATAGACTTCAAAGGGAACTGGGACGCTCACCTACCATTAGTGGAATTTTCGTACAATAATAGCTATCATTCAAGTATCGGCATGGCTCCTTTCAAAGCTTTATATGGTCATAAGTGCCGATCTCCAGTATGTTGGCACGAAATTGGGGAAGCGCAAATCACCGGTCTAGAATTAATTCAAGAAACAACCGACAAGGTCATTCAAATTCGAAACAATCTTCTAGCGGCTCAAAGTCGTCAAAAGAGTTATGCAGACAAACGACGAAAGCCCTTGGAGTTTGACATTGGTGATCAAGTACTTTTAAAAGTATCACCGTGGAAGGGAGTGGTTCGTTTTGGCCAATAGGGAAAGCTAGCACCACGCTAAGATACTCGAAAGAGTAGGTCCTGTAGCATACAAGCTTGACCTACCAGAAGAACTCAACAGAATTCATCCCACATTTCACGTATCAAACTTGAAAAAGTGCCTCGCCGATGAAAATCTCCATATTCCTCTAGAAGACATTCAAATCGATGAATCGATGCACTTCGTTGAAAGATCGGTAGAAATCATGGACTTCGGAGAGAAGCGTTTAAGGCGAAGTCGTATTCCAATTGTCAGGGTACGTTGGGAGTCAAAACGAGGACCCGAGTTTACTTGGGAACGTGAAGACTCAATGCGCGAAAAATACCCGCATCTTTTTCCAGTTACCACTACTACTTAAATTTCGGGACGAAATTTCTAAAAGTAGGGGATACTGTAACATTCGTCGAAAAACGGGTTTCAAAACCTGCTTCGTTTATTAATCAAATATTCAGTTATATGTTCGTTGCGTATTTATTGTTCAGTTTATTTTTAAATATTACATAATTAAGAATATTTAGAATTTAAAAACCAAAAATCATAACTAACAATAATAAGTATCAAAAAAATAAATATTGGGGCAGCCGGGTTTCAAACCCGGGTCTCCCGCAAAGTCAAACACACACCACACCACTCCGCCACACGCCTCTTTTGTGTTTAATACTGAAACGAATAACATTTATAATAAAAACCGAAACTCAAATCTGTAAATCAGTGCCCAGAACCCGCAATCACCGGAAAAACCTAAACACCGCGATTTTGGCTATTTTTCCTTTGACTGAAACGCACAAACTGAATTCGACATCAGTTATAACCATTGCCGGCAATCAATTTATTCAAAAACCGTCGGAAATCTTTAATCGCGAATGTTGACCTTAATTCAAACCCAAATCAACTGTTCCTCCTTATAAATACCCACTCCAACCTCCTGTAAACCTTTCGCTCAGAACCGCGCTCACTTCCTGAAGCTTTAGTCCACTCCGAACACGTCGCTGGAAATTCTCGCACTCGCCGGAAATTCACCGGAGAACCGAAGCCTTACTCCTAATCGGTACAAACATCCAAACCTTGCTTGCTATCTCTTGATTAGTAATCTAATTGCTCAACACAATAATCGAAACTGTTAAACAGTTCACTCAGCTGGAAATCGCAAATCAGAGCCGACGAAATCTTGCCGGAAATCTGAAGCAAACTCGCTGTTTTGGTATACCATATCACTTAATCTTCTTTCCATTTCAATCAAGTATAAGTTGTGGTCGATTAAACAGAACAGTCGGATTTCACTGTTCTGTATTTTTGTAAGTGAAGAAGATGAAGATGAAAATGTGTATTAGTATAATTAAAAACAGATATTTAACCAGGTTAGACACACAGTCCAGCGGTGGACTGTGTGCAAATACAATACACACGTCCCGAGTTCGAATCGCACATGTTACCGACTTTCTGAAATAAAACCAACGTTTTTAAAACCTATTCAGATCAATTCACAGAATGTATATAAAAGGAATATAATCCAGTAGTTAAGCAGATTAGACACACAGCCCAACTGGTTGGCTGTGTGCACTCGAACCGAAGGTTCCGAGTTCGACTCCGGGTCTCTGCAACCGGTTCGGCCATATTAAATCATTTTTAATAAAAACTAAATAAGGTTAAAGTTAATTACTATATATATATATAATTAAAACAGTTCGGGTTAGACACGTAGCTCAGTTGGTAGAGCTGCGTGAACACAAACGAAAGGTCCCGAGTTCGATCCCACGCACCGCATGGAATAAACACAGTCTGACCGGTCAGACCCGGTCAACTGTCAGAAAGTCAACCAATTTTTTTATTATTTTTCTTTATTTATTTAATTGAAAAATTATTTAAAAATACTTAAAAATAAGATTTTAAAGTTAGAAAATTTCCTTAAACTCACAAAAATAAATCTAAAAATCCCATTAAGAGCCCTAATTAAAAATATTAATCTCAAATAAAATTTATTTATTTATCGAATCATTTTGTTATTATCTAGGTTAGTTTTTCCCTCGTCGATTGAATCATAAATTCGTGCGCATTCATCGTCATCAAAGAACGCACCCATTGTGAGTGAATCTCTACCAATTCCCCGTTTTAATCATGTTTTGAGGTGTATCATGTGTCGTACAATTCTTTTATTTTATTTAAACACTTGTGCATACATCATATCCGTGATCAAATGTGTATCAATTGTTGTGTGAATTATATGTAGATTGGATTTATCATTTTCAGTGCACGCATTTCATTAGGCCATCATTTCCCCGTGGGATACGGATTGAGCATCAGGAGCCTCACTAGATCTGCTCCGTTTGATTGAACCTTGATCTCACATACATCATCATTCATGTCATATACTCATCCAAAGTGGTTTGTGATTGTTTATCTATATATGTTTGCTCACATGTGATTATTGCACGAATTTTCTTTATTAAATAAAACAAGAAATTAGTAAAAGTGTTTTATCAAGGTTCACTCGCCAACTTTTGTTGACCCAAAATCTCCCCCGTTTTACACATGATACAGGTGATCCAGCTGAGACAAGAAACACTTAAGAAGGCCTAGAAGAATAAACAAGTTTATGCTTTAGAATAATTATGTAGCTTCATTTTCTTGTAATTGTATGAATTTTGTTTTGGATATTTAAGTTTGTAATTTGAATTTAATAAATATGAAACATCTTAGTAAACATCATGAGCTTTGGTGATAACCCAATTATGCCCCGACTTTTATTCCGCTGCGGGTCAGGGTGTGACAGTTGTAGGCAGTCTTTACCGGGCATTGTCATTTCAAGAACGAAAGGCTTCTTCAGCCGATGGAGGGATCATGACTAATATATGGTCATTGATTAAACTTAAAGGCACTTTTGAACTTAGAAGCTCAGGGGCAAATGAAAGCAAAGAAAAAAACGGCAATCAAGTTATTAGTGAAAATGTTGGCATGCCAGTTCCCTCAATTGTAACTCCAGTTGGAATAGAACAAAACGAGGCTCTAGAAGGACAAGATGAGAATCAGTCAAAATCAAACCTAGGTAACACTTCATATCTCCCTTGGATTAACATGCCATCATCTGCTTCTACATTGGCCCCGATTGAAACAATCACTAAAATGACGGAATTAATACCGATTTCTAATGGGGAAGATGGATTTTCTGATTCCAATACTCTTAAGGGAGGTGGAGGTTCAGGGATAGAATTGACAAATAAGGATATGTCGGATTGTGTGCCTTTACAAGAAAGGGAGAATAAGGCATCTGATAACAAAAATCCAGCATATGATAGTACACCACGAGAGATTGATGCAACCCCAATCGAAAACAGTATTTGTCAGATTGATGAAGTTGTTGGAATTGATGTTTTGCATATTTGGGAATTTGCATTAGGGAAAGTTTTGATTGCTTGCCACTTAAGGGTCAGGCCCGAGGCTGATGCTGATATGGTGCTGGATAAAATTGTTGATTACATTAGAAGGGAACACGACAATAGTCATGTTACAATCCATATTTCTAGAGAATAAAAATTAGGTTTTGCATTTCCTTTGAGGATATCGTGTTCTATTTCTAGTTGTTATTTTGTGAGTTTAGTGGAACATATGATATGATGCATCTTATTTTGTTAATTTCATTGGAACATATGATGCATCTTATGGGATAGTTCTTTTTTTCTTTTATTCTGATGTTCATTACTTTCCTTTTCTATTACTTTAAAGGATCTAGAAGAACCTTAAAAGATCTCATTATTATTTTGTAAAAAAGCCACGAGATTTACATTTTAAGCCAAGAATCTTGATGGATGTTTCGAAATCCCTACCTTCCCTTGATTATTAGTTTAATTATTCTGAAAAAGCATGTTTCCTACATGGGTTCTGTTATTATTTTATTTTAGATTAATAAAAGAAAATAGGGAAAAAAAAAAGAAACAAACTGTATTTTAGATTGATTAAAGAAAAAAAAGGAAAAGAAAAAGAAAAAAAACTGTATTTTAGATTTATAAAAGGAAAAGGAAAAAACAAAGAAACAAACTATATTTGTTTGTTTTGGTGGTGACGTCAACAAGTATAAGAAGTTATAATTTTTGTGGGCTTCGGCTAACTTTTGACAGAAGCTACAAAAACAACGGAAAGGGCTTTGTGTTTTTCTCATCAGATTAGTTAACAGGCATTGGCTCGGCTCTTGTAGCCAATTGCTCTCTTACCACTCAAATGGAAAAACGTGAAATTTGATCACAAACGATAAACAAAAACACGGAAACAAACTTTGTTTGACCAAATATTTTCCCAATTCAAATGAAGCTGTGAATGCAAACAAATAGGGTATAAAAGTAACAATAAGGAGACACCAAACTTTAGCATAGAAAACCTTTTAAAAAACAAGAGAAACCATCATAGTCAGTGGCGTAACCAGAATTTTAGAACCGGTGGGTCTCAGTATAACTTTACTTAATTCATTAGCATATAACAATTATTCTACCAAATATCATAGGCCACACAGTAACGGATCTTAAACTTTTTAATAGGGGTTCTACCAAATATCATAGGCCACACAGTAACGGATCTTAAACTTTTTAATAGGGGTCGGACTGGTGGGGTTCTAAAGTGAACACTAATGTATTTGTGAACTAGGTGAACAAATTGACCATTGATTTACACACGTGTATGGCTAGGATTTCATCATCAAATAGTAAAATACACAAGTATATATCATCATCAAATCTTGGTCATTGATTTACATACGTGTATGGGCAGATTAGTTCGCTCAGTTCGCAAATACACTAGTGTTCACTCTTGACCTAATCCTATATATATATACATATATATACATGTATATATATATACATATATATACATGTATATATATATATATATATATATATCATGTATATATATATATATATATATATATATATATATATATATATATAGTGGAGAGTTCAAATGAGAAGAAAAATTTTGTAAGAATAAAAAGAATAACTTTTAAACCAATAGAAATTATCCATTTACTTTATTTAATGTATGTATTTAATGTTATGAAAAAAGCCATATAAGTAAATCTATAATTGTCATTAATTAGCTAATTAACTAAATTTGTAACTCATTTGTTTTATATACTCTTTCAAGATAAAATAATTTATGGTGTAGGACAATTTCGACATATGTAGGATAAATTTTAGTATGTGTATGATTAATTTTGAAATGTGTAGGGTAAATTTACATGTGTGTAGGGTAAATTACGGTAAATGTAAGACATATGTAGGATAAATTTGAAATGTGTAGGATGTAATATTTTTTCTTTATTAATGAGAAAATAACATAATTAATGAGAGAAGTTATAAACTATTTAATGTTTTACCATTATGTCATTTCTTCTTTTTCTTCTCACATTAAATTTCTTCTCAAATAAACCTATATATAGGTGAAAGATAAAACGGAAATCCACTTTAGTTGAGAAAACTTAAGAAACACTATGTAACATTTTTATTTTTTTTCTAAAAAATCAGGGGAATGTAACATTAATGTACTTGAACAATTTTATAAAAAAATGTAAAATTCGCCTAGTTGTTTTTTATTAAAAAATATTCAAAATTTGTATGTTACACTTTTTTGGACACATATATAATGTAACATGAAATTTTTAACATTTTATAAAAAATAAACTACTTGGCTTTTTTGTGTTTCTTTTATAAAAATGTTCAAATATATATATATATATTACATTTCCTATTTGTTTTAGAAAAAAATAAAAATGTTACATAAGGTTTTACAAAGGTTTTTTTTTAGTTTTTTCAACTCAATATATACATATATATATATATATATATATATATATATTTCGATAAAATTTACACGAAGAAACATAAAAACAGGAGAAAATCGGGGACCCCCGGGCCCAACTAAGCTCCACCCCTGTGCCACAAGCAAGAGGGTGAAGTTATCTTGGTCGCAATTGTAATTCTTTTTAACAATCATTATAATATAAACCAAACCCTATTTGTATTATTTTTACGAGAATTTAAATATTAATAAATAACAAAGAGTCGATACCTTTTTCCTTGTATATTTACAAGTAAACATCCCTACTGATTAAATTATTCTCTAATAAATACATTTGAAGTAAAGTGTTAACAATAAAGTAATATGAAAGCTAGATGCTTAAAAACCTAATCAAACAAATAAATAAAGGGACAGCTTAATGAAAACTATTCTTATATATTTAGAATTAACAAAAAAACAAATCAAATATAATAAAATAAAATAAAATAAAATGATAATCAAATAAAATGGTAAACAAATACAATAAGAAGTCTAGATATTTATATATAAAACAAATTTAATAAAGTTAAAGATAAATAAAATCTTAAATCTCTTTTTTTTATATTCCTTAATTGTTGAGTGCTCAGAATGTGTATAGTGATTAGTGAGTTGTCAGTTTGTCACATTCTTGGAGACTAAACAAACAAACAAGAAATTGTGGGTAATACTAAACTGAACAAGAACAAACAAAAAGAAATAATTTTGGGTTTTTAGTGGTTTTTTAGAAAGCTAAAACAACTACTCTAAACTTACACTAAGCGCACGAATATCCCAACAACGGCGCCATTTTGATGTAGTTGTCTTGCGCTAATCAAAAGAAAGTATTTTTGCTTAAATACCAATACTTGCATGGGTAAGTAAGGTCGTGTGCGCATGGAATCTGTCGTCACTGTCAAAATATTTAACTTATGAACTACTCTTATATAAATTGGGGGTTTGTTTGATTGTTTGAGAAAACAGCAAGTTGTTAAGAGAAGTGTTATCATAATAGGAAGAATCAACCCCCACCCGGAATCTCAATTACTAGTTTAACACAAAAACTCGTTTACTGATTCAAATACCACATAGACATGGCATTGGAGTTAACTATAAGAGCCTAACAATCCGTTATTATACCAATTACCCACGAAATTACCAACCCGCTAACGACGCAAGGAAATCGCCAATACACTTGATAAACGACAAATAATTATATATATAATAAACGCTTAACAAAAACCAACACAACTGTCTAGGAGTACGAGTTACAAGAATCAGAAAAAAGAGGTTAATGTGAAAAATCTAGTAACTGTTCATCCGGCGGAAGTCACGAAGAGTTTAACCTCGCATGGTTGCAATCACATTTTAAGATATCGATTCGGTATGAGTCTGCATGAAGAAACTGAATGATCGGGGTTTCAGAACTCTGAAAATCGCCTACGGGGTGCTCTAGAATTGTCCAAATTGGTTGAAAACGGAATGTTGTTATGATTTTGCGATTTAGGTTAAAATCTACAAAATCTCAAATCGGCACTCTCCTGCTTGTCACGAGAGATTCCTTTGGTCTGTCCGCGTTATGTGAGGCTGGTCAAAAACCGGACTCACAAAATGGTCACTCAGGCGTGTCATATAACGTCGAAGGTGGCACGAGGGAGTCACTTCTCCAGAAATTGTGCTACAGCCTTCAGGGTGATTCGTCGAGCCCGTTTTCCCGCTTGTATGTTGCTTTCACCTTGTTTAGCTCCTATTAAGCCTGTAAAACCCAACATACAATAAGCACAATATAAAAATACAAAACGACGTGTTAAAACGACTAACACATATACAAACTAATACAATTAAAATTCATCGGTAGAGTAGCCCACATGAAGTGAACAGAGTAGAAGGCAGGGGAACCTCACCGTTCACCACCACGAAAGTCAATTATTACTTTGAGCAATTTCAAAAGCTAATTAGCATTTAAACTGCGTTGCTTTTGTCTCTTCTTGGATCCCTCTGTTCATAATCTACATTTCGGTACGTTTTCCCCCATCATTATTGTTGCATTTTCTATAACTTATCTATCTATTAATATTGCTAATATAAACCAAACCCTATTTGTATTATTTTTACGAGAATTTAAATATTAATAAATAACAAAGAGTCGATACCTTTTTCCTTGTATATTTACAAGTAACATCCCTACTGATTAAATTATTCTCTAATAATTACATTTGAAGTAAAGTGTTAACAATAAAGTAATACGATAGATGCTTAAAAACCTAATCAAACAAATAAATAAAGGGACAGCTTAATAAAAACTATTCTTATATATTTAGAATTAACAAAAAAACAAATCAAATGAAAATAAAATAAAATGATAATCAAATAAAATGGTAAACAAATACAATAAGAAGTCTAGATACTTATATATAAAACAAATTTAATAAAGTTAAAGATAAATAAAATCTTAAATCTCTTTTTTTATATTCCTTAATTGTTGAGTGCTCAGAATGTGTATCGTGATTAGTGAGTTGTCAGTTTGTCACATTCTTGGAGACTAAATTCATGTTTGTCCATATAAAAAACAAGTAAATAACATATAAAATGAATAATAAAATAAATTCATTAACTATTGGGTTATTCCTAAAAAGCCCAAAATATAATAAAATAATATGCTGTCACTCATGTAATTTCTTTTCCCTTTCTGAAATAAGGTAACCTGTAACTTAGTAGCTCCTTGAACCTCCGTAGCTGGCAGTCAAAAAATTTTCCGATCATCATATCTTATCTTTTCTTCTTCATTTAAACCAGATGTATACCCGCACATTACGACACGCTAAACTAAATCGTTCTATAAGGATGACAAAATATGTCAAATAACAAAAAGTAGCTCGAACTAAAACGTCACTCTATTGTGTTTCCAAACGACTAACATCCCGGATTATGTTAATAGTGCCCATCCAAACTCATTTTGATATGAAAGTATAAATGGTACATGTTGACCCCAAGTCCCCGTTGATAATTTAGATAGTGTAAATGAATATTAATTTAGTGAAATTGTAATTTAGTAAAATTATAATTATTTACTAGACTTTTCATATGGGCGATAAACTCTTGAGTAGAGTTTTTATGTCAATTTATTAGTTTTATTAAAGTTTATATCTTTAATAAAATTTCTAATAAAGTGAGATTTTTTTCCACCCCATATCTATTGTATGCAAAGTATGTTATGTGCCTAACTTGATGAAGCTAATTACAAGTAGTGATTGCAAGTGGAATTTTAGAAGAAAAATGAGAAGAGTTCTTTGAGATATTTGAAGGCCCACGTGTTGGGTACTTAGAGAGATAAGTTTTCTCTATACGATTTCATCACCTTCGTATCCTTATTTTTCCACAAGTTCTAACATTATAATTTTATCCGTTGTAACCTCCGGCGCGTGGCCATTTCTGGCTGTACAGATTGCTTCGGTTGTTCTACCATGGGAAACAGACGCATCGTCTTTAGTGGAGGCACGAAATTTGTTTTAAGAGAAGTGTGTTGAACAAGTGCCTCAGCCACAACCGTCAACATCAGTTTGTTCTTTATTGCAACTAAGAAGGATCAAACAAGGAGACGTAGTTCAAGTTCTCGTAAAAAAGACGAAGCAGAACTCATACAAGAAAAAAACGAAATTCAAGCTCTTGTCAAATACCACGGTTTGAATCAGCTTATTTACATATGTTGTATTTCATATTAAATCTTCGTTTGGATTTGTACACGGTTCATATACTACAAATTTCCTAAATGTATAAAAAGAGTATCTTTATTAATTTCATTTGCATTTTGGCTAAATCTCACATTGAATCAAGGATAAAAACAACGAAGAGAGATTGGCAAGCCTTTTATGATGTTTTAAATACTAGTAGATTTGGCTATGACAAAGAACGTGACTAGGTGACCACTAATGCTCCGGGAGTATGGGAAGCCTATCTTGAGGTACATGATAAATATTTATCTTATCAAAAGTTTATATTTGGTTAATCATAAAAGGTATTGATGTTTTGTTTATTTTACTCTTTATCATGTGAAACAGAATCATAAACATGTGGCTAAATGGAAAGATAAAAGTCTTCCCCACTATGAAGAATTGTGTGCTATTTTTGGAAAAGATCGAGCTCAAGGTAATAGAGCCAAAGGAGTGGTTGAGATGGTACAGGAGGTGAGCATTGAAGAACAAGAGCACCAAGTGGGTGGGGATGATGATTTTGGTGAACATAGCCATTATGAAGATGCAAGTTTTCAAGCCGAAAAACTTCAAGTGGCCATAGTAAGTAAGAGGAGGAAACACAACCAAGTCAATACTTTATTTAATACTTTCAATGATGCGGTTGTTCAATTTGGTGATCGTCTTAAAGAGACCTCGACCGAGTTAAATGAAAACATAAAGTTTGAACTTGGCATAAAAAATAAAACATTGATGATCCCTGCTGAGCTTTCAAAAGTGTTGTCTTTGACTCAATTGGAATGGTTTACAACAATTGATATAATAAAGGATGATCATTATAGGGTGATGACGTTTTGGAATTTGGGTGAAGAAGAAAGGGAGGCTTGAGTGAGGTATACGTTGTCTAAGTTTGACTAGGAAACTTGTTTGAAGAATTTGTAATAGTGTTTACATGTTTGAACTAACTCTAGTTGTATGTTTGAACCACTTTTTGCCGTATGTTGAACAACCTTTAAACGTACAATATATTCTGTTTTGGTTGAATACCTGTAAATTAATAGTAGCACTGTAACTTTATTTAACATGTTAGATATTCTTCTTTTTTATTTATTTTTATGTAAGATCATATAATTTAAAATTTCTTTTTAATTAATTAATATTAAAATGTATTTAAAAAATTATAACTTTTTTAAAATTGTTTATTATACACCGGGAGGGGTTGGGGGAAAGGGGTGAAGGCCGGGGTTTCTGTTGTTAAAACAATTTTTGTTTTCAAAAGAAGGTTATTTATACATTTTTTTGACATGTATTTAGAAACCAGGGTAATTTTGTCTTTTTAGTCTTTTTTAGATTCTAATCCCATTAATATATCTTTTAGCCAAATACATTTATAAATTTCAAAGAGTTCTACTAAATTTCAATTCCAATTCAAATTCTAATACATTCCATGAACCAAACACCCCCTAAGATGTTGTACCTTACAACATGGTGTGACCGAAAGTCAAAATCTCAACCTTTAGCATTAATGTATTAATTTTCTGGGAGTTTTTACTGCGTAATTGCTGCCTAAGTTCTTGTCAGAATATGAGAAAACAAGATTTGTTTGGCTTCTTTCCTAGAAGCCTCAGTTGATGTATTATGTTGCTTGTATTCTTTGAACTTTCAGTGTTTTTAGACGAAGGTGTTTAATACAAAACAAATATCATGCAGAGAACCACAAAAATCGTAATAAGCACACGTATATATACATTTACTTGAAAACTGACATATAACATTAAGTCATCAATCCCATTGTATGTAGTAAAACTAGTGTATAGTTCATTTTGTCAAATATGTGATGTACCTTTTTTGTGTTAAAATGCATATTAATTTTGGGATTAAACTCGATCGTGGGCTGGCTGGGTTGGTCTGAAACTTCTCTTTCACTTATGCCGGCGAGTTTGATACCCAGCCATCCCCGGTCGGATGCTTTACCTTCCAGCCATTGTTCGTTTTTTAAAATTGGTTTTACTATTTTTACGTTTATAATATATTTTAATGTTTATAACTAATTTTGAGCATTTTTATGTTTCTCTTATAACTTTAAAACATGATGTTTATAAACTTCGGAATGTAACGTTATGACGTTCTTATTTTTATATATGGTTCAATATAAATTTCATTCAAAATGAGTTCTCGTCATACTATACAAGCCATCAAATCACTATCGTATAAACTTTTGAAATTACTTCAAGTTTTTATTTTTTTCCTTTTTGTTTCTTTTCCTCCTACTACCTTTAAAAAATTTGAGAATTTTCAATCGACGTTTACTATCAGTAATAGTCTAGAGGAAAAAGTGTAACAATGAAAGTAGTATAAGGATGAAAAATGTACCACTAATAATCGAGAAGACTAATAATCGAGAAGACTTGAAGTCAAAAAGTAACAGCCAGGGGAACCCCACCGTCCACCACCACCGAAAGTCGGTAATTAGCATATTAGCACTTAAAATGCGCATGCTTTTGTTTCCTCTTCGTTCTCTTTGTTCATAATCTGCATTTCAGTACGTTTTGATCTTTATATCGTTGTACTCACTGTAAGTTATCTATCTATTACCTTCCCTAATCTAAACTCCGATCAACTTTCTCACAATGCATTCCACAAATCATTTAAAGTTTCTGATATTATGTGATCAGGGTCAATATTGTGTATTTTATAGTTTTAATCTAGGTTTGTAAGTACATGTAAAGACCATGAAATAGTTGGTGATCCATAGGTGTTTAAAAGGCTAGCGTCTCGGTTTGATTTGTAAACAAGCCAAGCTCATGCTATGCCTGCTTGGGTCGTTAGCCGGCTCTAATTATTTTATTTTATATATATATTAATTTATTTTCAAATGTATTTAAATTAAAAATCTGTTGGAGGTGATTAAAGTAATTAATTAAATACCATATAAAAGTATCGAAAAATATAAAAATTGTACTTAGAATATTATATATATGCCTTTTTGTCTTTAAATTATCATTAAAAAACAAAAATAATACATAAATCTATGCTAATTTTTTATTTATGTTTTTTTGTTTTTATGTTATTAATACTTGTAAAAAAGATAACGAGTTGGCCTGATTGGATTGAATTTTTTACAAGCTGAGCTTGAGCTTGACTTTTCAGCTAGATAAAATAAACGAGGCAAGCCGAGTTGACTCATGTAAGTTCGAGCTCAAGCTCGAGCCCAACCTGACTTGGCTCGGGTCAGTTACAGCCCTAATCTTGATCCATATAAACATATATGTTCTACATACCTAAATGAAAACCTTACTGCGACTTTCATTTGATCTTAGTTGTATTATCTTCATCTGTATAGTTTGATTTATCATCAGACAATGTAGAAAATAAGGTCTTTTGTTTGATATGAAAATTAAATTTGAAAAAAAGAACTTTAGCTAAAAACGGTGTTTAGTAGAAAGTTTTTTATCAGTTAGTATACTAGTATGACAGTGTTTGCAAATGATGTAATATAAATATGGGTTATTTATTTTAGGAAAAAAACCTAAAGTGAAGAAGCTTTATTATTTGGGGACAAAGGGAGTATATCCATCTTTGCAAGTATTATTTCAAAATGATGTTAAATGTAACCACCAAAGAGAAGACTCCATCATTACTACCTTCCTCGGAGCAACCATGCCGTTGCTTTTCAATGGCCGAGCTCAATTCAGTAACGGACAACTTTGATGAAAAATGGTGCATTGGCCATGGGGGATTTGGTAAAGTGTACAAAGGAAATTTCTCTGATGGGCCAACTAATATCTACGCCATCAAGAGGTTGCATTTCGAGTCTCATCAAGGAGCAACTGAGTTTTGGGTTGAAGTCAAGATGCTTTCAAGGCTGCGCCATTGTAACATCGTGCCTTTAATTGGTTTTTGCAAGGAGGGGAAAGAGATGGCCCTTGTTTATGAATTCATGCATAATGGAACCCTTTATGATCATCTTCACTAGAAAGCTACTGTATTGACATGGTCTCAACGGCTCAAGATATGCTTAGGAGCTGCATATGGTTTAGACTACCTTCACACGCACCAAGGAGTCATACACCGTGACGTGAAAAGCACCAACATTTTGTTGGATCAAAATTATGGTGCCAGAATTGCAGACTTCGGATTGGCTAAAGTAGGAAAGACAAATCAGACACCTTCATATGTTACCACCACAGTCAAAGGCACCTTTGGGCATATCGATCCAAGTTATTTTTACACAGGTAGACTAACAAGAAAATCTGATGTTTATGCCTTTGGGGTTGTATTGCTGGAGGTGTTGTGTGGCAGGCCTGCTTTGGACGAGAGTCTGGATGATGGTTTAGCAATATGGGCTCAAGATCGAATCAAACAAGGAAAAGTCAATCAGATTATTGATTCTAAATTGAGGGACCACATTTCAAAGAGTTCTTTGAAAGAATTCTCACACATTGCAGTTCGATGTTTGTTGGATCGTCGAAATCAGCGGCCAACAATGACTCAGGTTGTAGGCAGTCTTCATCAGGCATTGTCATTTCAAGAAAGAAAGGCTTCCTCGTCCCAAGGAAAGGTCACTGTCAATAATGTATGGTCATTGCTTTCACTTAAAGGCCTTTTTGAACTTAGAAGCACAAGGGCAGCTGAAGGTACAATTATAAAGCCCAGTACACTTATCAATGAGAATGTTTGTTTATCAGTAGAACAAGATGAGAAGCAGTCAAAATCAAATGTAGTCAACACTTCTTATTCAATCCATCCAATTAACACGCCATCATTTGCTTCTACATCGTCCCTCATTGAACCGGTCACTAGATTAACTAGAATTAAGGAACCAATTCGTATTTCTAACGGTGATGATGGATATACGGAATCTAACTCTGTTACTGGGAGTGGAGGTTTAGGGGTAGAATTGGGAAATAAGTGTATGTCGGATCATGTGCCTTCAAAAGAAGGGAAGAATAGTGGAGCCCCCACTGAAACGGTCACTAGATTAACTGGAATCAAGGAACCAATTCGGATTTCTAAAGGGGATGATGGATATTCAGAATCTAATTCTCTTAATGGAAGTGGATGTCCAGGGTAGAATTGGGAACTAAGTGTATGTCTGATCATGTGCCTTCAGAAGAAAGGGAAAATAGTGGGTTAAAATACTAGAGATCTAGCATATGATAGTAGTATTATTGCCAGCAGTCACGCCGAGGCTGATTGTACTATAATATACGAGCTTGGTGTGTATATAAGCATTTTGGCTTTACCAGATGGAACAAATGAACTCAAAAGAGTCCGCTTCAGGTATTATTTCAATAATAATAAATATTTTATAGTTCACAAAATGATTCAAGGGATTTAACGCGTTGTGCAATTTTCCTTTGTGGTAAGTGAAAAAAAAGAGATACCAAGTAGTCATTGCAAAAATATCCTAAGGGATATCCCCAATGTGCATTTCCTAATCCCTGTTTGTAGACTTGTTTCACTATGGAAACAAGTAACGATTATTATCATTTAATTTTATCACCAAAGCGCTATCTATGCGGATTCTTATCATGAAAACTCCATGGTTGCCATTTTTACTCATGAATCAATAATAATGCAATTTTGGTAGTGCTGGAAACCAAATTAATCTTTATATTTCCTAGCTTGGTTTAGAAGGATATTAAATGTGTAAATTTGAATGTTTAATGTGCAGCCGTAGGAGATTTAGTGAAAACAAAGCTGAGACATGGTGGTCAGAAAACCGCGCAAACGTTTATCAAAGATATAATGTTAGTCTGCCAGTTCCATCTGTTTTAAGTGAAGTTAAAGCAGATGAACGAGAACGTCTAGAAGGACAAGATGAGAATTGCTCAAAGTCAAACCAAGTCAATATGGCCCCCACTGAAACGGTCACTAGATTAACTTGAATCAAGGGTCCAAATCGGATTTTAGTTAGTGCTTAGAAGAGTGGGTTAATGGTGTTAGTGGTTTATTCCTTTTATTTTGTAAGCCTATAAAAGGCCTTCATTGTTTGGTATGATGATTAGGAATGAAAATTATTGGATTAAGTATCTTCCAAATATCTCTAAATTCTTTCTATCTTCTATATATTTTCTTAGGATCATTTGAAAACGATTTAGATCGTATCAAATAAGTATGTCTTCAATAGAGGGGGATAACAGTGACATCAATACATGTTACTTTCACCTCCATGGTAATGACCACCCTCATGTTATGTCATGATAAGTTTATGCATTCATGTATGACAAAAATATAAGTATATATGCACCTTTTTGGCTTTACCAGATGGAATCAATGAACTCAAAAAAAGTCCGCTTCAGGTATTATTTCAATAATATGCTTTTTTTTATATACAAAATGATTAAAGGGACTTTATGCATTGTAAATACATTATAGGTGCATTTTGTAACCCTGTATGAAAATTTGCTACATTAGGTTGGACAGAGTGTACGTCCCACAATGCTCGGTAAGAAGAGGGAATACCGTCCCTTGTGGTTCGGGAAGAAAAAAAATCGCTAAATGGCTATGTATCGCAGTTATTATTTTATTTTATTTGTTTTACGAAATAGGCTAGGGAAGGAGAAGTAACTCCACCCTGCTCTTTTGGAGGAGTCTAAAAGATTTCTAGGTAAAAAAGAGGTGATTGAAGGGTAGTTACGGGATATGATGGGAGTTAAAAGATGGGCTCCCTCACCTTATGGAAACTAATAAAGATTCTTATAATATATTCTTATAATAAAAGCATAATCTATGCTCATTCTCAGGACTTGGGTATTTACTTTAACCCTCCTTAATGTTACCTAAAAGCCACATTATTCATTTTCCTCTATTTCAGTATGTCTTGTTCTAAGGAAATGGTTTAATCCTAATAAATTCATTTACTCCTATTTTTAGTGGTTTTTAGTTTAAAAAAGAAAAGAATAATTAACTCAGTATATTAACATTCGGTTAAAATGTTAACAAATAACCAGTTTAATATCCCTTAAAACAAGGAGGGGGGAGTTTACATCGCCGAATAACATAGCATATCGTCGTTAACACTTCAAATATTGAAGTACACCCCCCATGATCTTAGCATGAAAACTCCGTATATACCATTTTTACTCATCATCTAATTAAGTTAATGCATTATTGGTTAGTGCTAGAAACTAAACTAATCTATATGTTTCTAAACATGGCATGAAGAACTCTAATATTCCAAAGTCATTGATAAGCTTATGGAGATAATAGAAAGTTTATTTGGGTAGGAAGTATAAAAAGTAATCTTGTTCATCTATTTAGTAATTAAGGATTAAAATTAACTTATTGACATTGAACAAAAAAAGGAGACGCGCGAGTTTGTGTAGGGGTATTCTAATCAATTCAAAGCAATAGTTTCTCTCCTCTAATTCCCCCAGTTTTTTAAACGTTAATAACTCTTTAATACGACATTATTTTTTATAAAAATTGCACCATAAAAATGAGCTTTTTTTTCTTTAAACGAGTATACTATTGTTATACATTTGAAGAAAAAAATACGGAAACCAAGATATGTAAAACGCAATGAAACCTGAAATAAAGATTTTGCAGTTGCAGGTTCTAAAACACAATGTGTTTTGACATAGTCATGTTTATATTTTAACATGGTCATGTTTTTGTTTCAACATTTTGCACTCCAGGTCTCTAAAACGTACACTCTAGGTCTAAAACATAATGGGCTTTGACTTCTGTTTAATATATTCATGTTTTCGTTGCATGAGTTTTAACATGGTCATATTTTTGTTCCAACATGATCATGTATCTATTTTAGCATGATCATGTTCTTTAACACAACTGACGTCACCTCTTCCAGGTCTAAAACGCAATTGGATTTCACATGGCCATGTTTCTGTTTTAACATGATCTTGTTTTATGTTTCAACATGATCATGCTTTTGTTAAACATGATCATGTTCTTTCAGTTCTACTGGTCTAAAAAAAGTTAGGTTTCACAACATGATCATGTTTCTGTTTTAACATGATCATGTTAGTTACCTTTCTTACAGTTCTAAAACGCAATGGTTGGCTTTCACAAGAACATGATCATGTTTTGTTTTAACATGATTATGTTAGTTTAGTGTACCTCACCTTCCAGTTTCATGATTCAACATGATCATGATTCTGTTAAACATGATCATGTTCTTTTAGTTTCTAAAATGTACTACCGGTCTAAAACGCAATATTAGGTTTCATAACATGATCATTTTATGTTTTAACATCGCAATGGTTGGCTTTTACAACATGAGCATGTTAATTTAGTGTACCTTTGTTGATACACTTTTGTGTGGATGTGGCTTAGTTCGGTTCGATTTGGTTCAGTTCAAGATCGACGTCACGACATTCCTCTGTCATGCAACGCGGAGAACGAAACACGAATGGTGAAGATACGAGAACGAGATTGCTGGTTCATGCAACATCACAACATCATCATGATGATGTCATCATTTGAATGAATGCATGCATGCTAACATGTACCGGAATATAATTACATATACATGGGCATACATATCGAAATAGAATACAAGTGTATAATTGAACATGTATCGAGATACGCTTTTTCGAAATAACCTATTTCGATGTACGAAATATGTATTTCGATGCTCCTTTTCTACTTCGATGTGTTTCGTTAGTGTAGTTTCTATTTTGATGTAAGTATGCTGGTATGTGCTATAAATAACAGCAGATACCCTCTCTTTCACAAAGAGCTTGTATGAGCTAGAGAGAGAGAGTGTGTGTGTGTGTGTAGAGAGAGACAGAGTTCTGGTGAATGCTTTGCATTTGCCGAATATTGTACCAAAACTCTGTCGAATTGAATACACAGAATCCTTAAACGGTGAATCTTATTGTGTATAACATTCAGCTTGGATTCCGCACTCGTAACGACATCCGAAACAAGAAATCACGTTCGACCGACGATCAATTTCAGGGACCTACAACCTCACCTTCCAGTTTCGTGTTTCAACATGATCATGCTTCTGTTAAACATGATCATGTTCTTTCAGTTTCTAAAATGTACTGTAGATCTAAAACGCAATGTTGGGTTTCACAACATGATCTTGTTTTTGTTTTAACATGATCATGTTAGTTACCTTTTCCAGGTTTAAAACGCAATGGTTGGCTTTCACAACGGTATGATCATATTAGTTTAGTGTACCTAACCTTCCATTCAACATGATCATGCTTTTGTTAAACATAATCGTGTTCTTTTAGTCTATAGGTCTAAAACGCAATCGGTTGGGTTTCAAAACATGATAATGTTTCTGTTTTAACATAATCATGTTAGTTTGGTTCCTAAGTACAGTACACTCCAGGTCTAAAATGTAATGGGCTAAAAACAAAAAAAGATGTGTTTTTTCATATTGTGTTATAAAACACAATAGTTAAAAGTATAAAAAGTTATTATTTATTATGTTATAAAACGCAATATACTAAAAACAGAAAGAAATGTTTTGTTTCTAAAATGCAATAGACTAAAAACATAAAGAAATGTCCTTTTTTATAAACACAATAAGCCAAAAAAACAAAGAAATGTCTTCTTTTCTAAAACGCAATGGACTAAAAACAAAAAATGTGTTGTTTCTAAAACACAATACACTAAAAATAAAAAAAGATGTGTTTTTCGTTCTTTTGTGAAACGCAATGCCTTATTTCAGAAACCTAGATTGTAAAACGCAATTCAAAAATTTCATACACAGATCGAAGCCGATTTTTTCTAATTTCTTCAATGATTGACAAATTTGAATGTTAGAAACACTTATCAATGACCGAGTCAAACAAATCGACTGATTCACTTCAAAATGATGGGAAAAAAATGAGAAATTGTATGAAATTAAACTGGATTTCTTCAAAAAGTTGAAGAACATGTTGGTTGAGTCTTTGAATGAATGATTTATGATGAAAATCATATTATGATGTATTGATTATTGAATAGAAAGTGAAGAAAAGGTTGAAGATGGTGTGTTTTTGAAAATGATGAGTTTTGAAGTTGTCGGAAAAGAGGAAGGGAGAAGATGAGATAAGATTGACTAAAACATCATTTCCCTTTATTTTTTTTAATTTTGCCAAATGTCACAACCCATTGCTTCCTATCCTTCCTACCCAAACTATACTTCCTATTTGATCCTCTCCCAAGCTTACGTAATTATAAAGGACTCGTATTAATGTAAATCTGACGGTACATCTAATCCCTTAAAAAATCAGGGTGTGATATGGTATATAATATATCTGATTCGCCATCATACTATAGATGAATATCTGTAATGAATCCATAGTTGCATTAGAGCACTCTCTTCCTACTTGCCCCATGATATAATGGGTACCATGTACATGTGCATTTGCATCGTTCAATGGTCTAGAAAGTCATCAAAGCCTCTCCACTGTGGGAAATAAGTGCTACAACTCTAATTGCTCAAGAAATGAACGATACAACGCAAATTTGTTTGTAACCAAGACACCTTTCTCAGGCACAGGCATCCGATTTCTAACTAGTACAGAACTCGTTCTTACAAAATCCAAGGACTTATATAATTCATGGGCTAAACATATACGTGTCCAACAATATAACTCATAAGCAAAGTCATCAATTATTCTATTTCATTGTGGTGCGCATGGTTTGGTTGCTTCGACAATTATCCTCAACTGAAGTCATCATTTAGTCTATTTTATTAACCAATTGGTTTTCGGTTAATCAATTATTTATTCCTTATTCAGTTAGATTGACGGTTTTTATTCGATCTTTTAATTTCGGTTAATAGCCAAAACAACACTTGGGCTAAAAGTTTTGCTTAAAAGTACCTGAAATTGAAGTATAAATATATGAAGTGAAATAATATATACATGAAATGGAGGTATAAAATATGAAATACACTAATGGGAGGCATAACATCAGTTTTTTATAATTAAAAAACTATAGCTATACTACACTGAAATGAAAGAGTATAAAATATTTGCTTTTACGGTGTAATTTTCTTTTTATAAAATAATAATGTATGAAAAAGTTAGGGTGTATAAAAAGCATGGGGTAGTTAGTTTTTTTAAGAGGGGACAAAACGTAACTATTAAAGAATTATCTATAATTTGGTTAAAGATGAGAGAATTAATGGGTAATTAAAATGAGAGGATTTAAGTGTAATTATTGTTTGAAAAACCAATTTACCCTTATTTATTTGTTGTACATTATGCATACAAAAAAAAGTTAATGGGTATCTGAAAATGTCCTTTGCTTATACATTATAATATAGTATAGATAATTGTTTTCATTACCCACCAAGTGTAAACCAACATAGCTGAAGCTTCGCCACTAGAAGTCGATAATAATTTTCACTACGTAACTCGAAAAGATGTGTTTTTGTTCTTCGTCAATCTCTAGTTGTAGCCTTGATATCTCTTCTATCATCATTCGAGATCCCATCATGGAATGCGCTAATCAATTCCCATCTTTGAATCCATGATGAGGACAATTCCTAATCAACTAGTTAAACGTTTTCCACACTGATACAATAACTCACCTGGCAATTGTTTTTATTCTCTAATCATTGTCTTAGCTGCAGTTGTTCACCAACGAGTGTAATATTCTTCCAAGAATTGTTGTTGTAACTCCTCCCATATATGTATACACACATAGGGCAATGATATCCCTCACTGCATCTCTCAGAGAAAACTAAAACCATACCAACTTTACCCATTTTGGTGTAAACCCGTGTCCTACAATCATCCCGCACAATGTCTCAAAATATGTAAAATGGGCATAGGGTTCCTCACTACCTTTTCCATGAAAAGTAGGTAACATATTTAGAATATGTGGCTTCGCCTAGAATGACCTATCCCTAGTCAATACTTGTAACACTATCGGTAAGAATGTTTTGCGATGTGCGGTCGAAAGTGGCTCTCAACCCCCTGAATATTCGGATCCAGAAATTGAGGATTCCTTTGCCTATGACGAAGCATAGCCGGTGCCCTGTTAGCTTGTGGTGAGGTTTGATATCCATCTCCCCCACGTTGATTTCTTGGCTGAAATCCTGGCTGGTCCTGGTTCGCTGCCAGATTCAACTATCCGCCTCGATACCCCATGTATCCATCATCATCATCATCCCAATCTTCTTTATCTCCGTACCTATCTCCGAACCTACCATCATCCCAATTCTCAACTCTAGCCCAGTTATCTCCTTGATCAAATATGTCACCCACATGGTGTGAATATGGCTCCCGGTTGGCTCTATGCCCCACCAATAATATGGAAATCACCCTCTGGAGGGTGTGCTTTCGGGCTTCTGGTGGTGGTGGATTTTGTTGTTGTTGGTGTTGTGGCTGGTTTCGTTGATTTTGCTGAAATGAGGAGGTGACATGTCAAGAAGTGGAATTTGTTGTGGTGGTTGTTGGTTACGGTTTTGCTGATTCTCTGTAGGATTCATGATTGTAGATTGTGACTTTGATTTAACTGCTGAATAGAGAACAACACGTGTGTGTTTGATGGTTCTTTCAATTTTTGGATCATAGAGTAATTGTGATGACCTTCTTGAAAACCTGGTATGCATACAACGAAGAGTACCTTCACACAAACAAACAAACAAACAAGAAATTGTGGGTAATACTAAACTGAACAAGAACAAACAAAAAGAAATAATTTTGGGTTTTTAGTGGTTTTTTAGAAAGCTAAAACAACTACTCTAAACTTACACTAAGCGCACGAATATCCCAACAACGGCGCCATTTTGATGTAGTTGTTTTGCGCTAATCAAAAGAAAGTATTTTTGCTTAAATACCAATACTTGTATGGGTAAGTAAGGTCGTACGCGTATGGAATCTGTCGTCACTGTCAAAATATTTAACTTATTAACTACTCTTATATAAATTGGGGGTTTGTTTGATTGTTTGAGAAAACCGCAAATTGTTAAGAAAAGTGTTATCTGTCACACCCTGACCCGCAGCGGAATAAGAGTCGGGGCATAATTGGGTTATCACCAAAGCTCATGATGTTTACTAATATGTTCATATTTATTAAATTCAAAATTACAACCTCAATATTCCAAACAAGTTCATACAATTACAAAGAAAAGTAACTAAATAAATAATCCAAAGTCTAAAACGATTTATTATTCTAAGCCATCCTATATGTTTCTTGCTGCAACTGGATCACCTGTATCATGTGTAAAAATGGGGGTTTTTGGGTCAACAAAAGTTGGCGAGTGAACCTTGTTAGAAAACATTTATTATTGATTTCTTGTTATAATTAATATGGAAAAATTGTGCAATAATCATATGTGAGCAAACGTAAATAAACATACAATAACAATAACAATAACAATAACAATAACAATAACAATAACAATAACAATAACAATAACAATAACAATAACAATAACAATAACAATAACAATAACAATAACAATAACAATAACAATAACAATAACAATAACAATAACAATATCAATAACAATAACAATAACAATAACAAAAACAATAACAATAACAATAACAATAACAAACCACCTTGCATGAGTATATAACATGAATGATAATGTATATGTTAGCAACGTCACGTTCCGCTCATAGGTAATGGGGAACGGACGGCCTATGATGATGTATGTGCGATCAAGGCTCAATCAAACGGAGCCGATCGTATGTTGGCAACGCCTCGTTCACGCTCATAGGTAATGGGGAACGGTTCACGCTCATAGGTAATGGGGAACGACGGCCTATGATGATGTATGTACTGAAAATGATAAATTTAATCTAAACATTAACCACACAAACAGTTGATACATATTGAATACACATTTGATCATGAATATGATGGATGCACAAGTGTTTAAATGTAATAAGTAATAAGACACATGATACACCCCAAAATGTGATTAAAACGGGGAATTTGTAGAGATTCACTCACATTGGGTGCGTTTGTTTGATGATGTTGAATGCGCACGACTTTAGAGGGTTGATCGACGAGAAATAACTAACCTAAATAATAACGAAAAGGTACGGTAAATAAGTGGATTTTATTAACAATTTTAATTGGATTTTTAGATATATTTTTGTGAGTTTAAGGTCATTTTCTAACTTTAAAATATTATTTTTAAGTATTTTTAATTGATATTTAAATTAAATAAATAAATAAAAATATAAAAAAAATGTTGACTTTTTGGGGTTGACCGTTGACCGTTGACCATTGACTGTTGACTGTTGACCGGTTCGGTCTTGTGTTTGTTTGCACTGAGTGAGGTTCGAACTCGTGACCTCCCGTATGCATGTACGCAGCTCTACCAACTGAGCTACGTGTCTAACCCGAAATATTTCTATTTTTAATTATATTTATATACTATTTAATTTATTCAAAATTCATTTATTTTAAAAAGGATTTTAATTATATCGAACCGGTGTGCATAACAGGTCTCGAACCCGGGACCTGTTGTTTAACGTTGCACACAGTCCACCGCTAGACTGTGTGTCTAACCTGGTTAAAATACTTGTTTTTATTTCACTTATATACTAACTGAAAGTTTCCGTATTTGGGTTTTATAAAAAGTCTGAATATTGTGACGAATCGGAACAAGGACAGACTCGAACCTGGTATCTCTATGATTCAAATGCACACAGTCCACGCTGGACTGTGTGTCTAACCCGAGATATAATCCGATTTATATTAAATTTATACACAAACTAAACTTCATCTTCTTCGTTAAAACAACCCAGAACAACAATTATTCGACTGTTCTTGTTTAATTCGATTAACGGACATATAAATGATTAAAATGAAATGGATAAAGAAGGTTTTGGAAACGAATGTACCAGAAAGAGTTTTTTCTCAGAATTCCGGCAAAGGTCGTCGGCTCTGTATATGAATTCCTTGAGCGGACCAATTAACAGTTTTGATTAACTAATTGTGAAATTAAGTGACTAAACAAGGATTATCAAAGAGTTTAGATGCTCGTACCGATTCACAGCGTGATTTCGGAATTTTCAGAAATTTTCCGGTGATTGCTGATTATCCGGTATCGTCGTCTGGGACCGATTCTGATTGAAGGGTTTGAGTTAGTAAAAGTCTAACAATAGATAGAAGATGAAAGAATTGAGAAATTTACCATTTTATGAATGACACAGTTTTCCGGCGAAAGTCCGGTGATATCAGATAGCGATTCCGACGATCAGAAATTAGAGCAAAAGTAAAATTGAGAGTTCTGTGGGTGTTTCTGAGTTGCGAGACTATGATAATACCGGTGTAAATTTGGAGTTGAATGATTTCGGTTATCAAACTCGAACATCATATGAATCGGGTCCAATAAAGGCTGAATTGATTAAGAACGTCGGTCGTAATGATTTCATCGGTTATAACCAGTAACTCACGATCACTCAATCGTTTGGATGGTTGAAAGCCGATTATCGGTTTCAGTTTTTGGCGCAAACAGGTAGATTCACGGGTGATCTTAAGGTTTTATTTGTTTCTTGATTACACAAAAACAACAAGTGGCGGAGTAGTTAAGTGTTTGATAATTAAGTCTTCCGGCTGACCCGGGTTCGAAACCCGGCAGCCCCTTTTCATTTTAATTGCTTTATTTTTATTTTCTAACAATTTTAATTTCCATATTCTAAAATGTTTATTAGTTATGTATTGTTTAAAATTGAAATAAGCATTAAATGAGCAACGAAAATTTGAAACTGATTATTCGGTTAATAAACGAAGCGGGTTTTGAAAACCCGTTTTTCGACGGATGTTACAGTATCCCCTACTTTTAGAAATTTCGTCCCGAAATTTAAGTAGTAGTGGTAACAGGAAAAAGATGCGGGTGTTTTTCACGCATTGAGTCTTCACGTTCCCAAGTAAACTCAAGTCCTCGTTTCGACTCTCAGCGTACCCTAACAATTGGAATACGACTCCGTCTTAAACGTTTTTCTCCGAAGTCCATGATCTCTACTGGTCTTTCAATGAAGTGCATAGATTCATCAATCTGCATATCTTCTAAGGGAACATGGAGGTTTTCATCGGCGAGGCACTTCTTTAAGTTTGATACGTGGAATGTGGGGTGAATTCTGTTGAGTTCTTCTGGTAGGTCAAGCTTGTATGCTACAGGTCCTACTCTTTCGAGTATCTTGAAAGGTCCTACATAGCGTGGTGCTAGCTTGCCCTTCTGGCCAAAACGAACTACTCCCTTCCACGGTGATACTTTTAAAAGTACATGATCACCAATGTTAAACTCCAAAGGCTTTCGTCGTTTGTCTGCATAACTCTTTTGACGACTTTGTGCCGCTAGAAGATTGTTTCGAATTTGATGGATCTTGTCTGTGGTTTCTTGAATTAATGCTGGACCGGTAATTTGAGCTTCTCCAATTTCGTGCCAACATACTGGAGATCGGCACTTACGACCATATAAAGCTTCGAAAGGTGCCATGCCGATACTTGAATGATAGTTGTTGTTGTACGAAAATTCAACTAATGGTAGATGAGCGTCCCAATTTCCCTTGAAGTCTATGACACATGCTCGAAGCATGTCTTCAAGCGTTTGGATGGTGCGTTCAGACTGTCCATCAGTTTAAGGATGATAAGCGGTACTGAGGTCTAATCGTGTACCCAAAGCGGCTTGTACGGCTTGCCATGTTCGTGAAGTGAAACGACCATCACGATCTGAAATAATGCTTAACGGTACACCATGACGGCTTACGATCTCGCTGATGTAGATACGAGCTAACTTCTCATTCTTGAAGTCCTCGCGAATCGGAATGAAGTGAGCTGATTTTGTAAGACGATCAATGATTACCCATATAGTGTCATACCCACTGGAAGTGCGAGGTAACCCGGTAATGAAGTCCATGGTTATGTTTTCCCACTTCCATACAGGTATTTCAGGTTGGACTAGAAGTCCTGAGGGTCTTTGATGTTCAGCTTTTACTTTGGAACATGTAAGGCACTTGGAAACAAAAACAGCAATATCCTTTTTCATTCCAGGCCACCAGTAGGTGTATCGAAGGTCTTGATACATCTTGTCGGCTCCTGGGTGTATAGAGTATCGTGTTTTGTGCGCCTCATTCATAAGGAAATCACGAAGGTTATTGTGATCGGGAATCCATATGCGTTCTAGATAGTACAGAATACCGTCGGATTTAGTTTGAATTTTAAGTTCAGCTCCAGAAGACAGCCCCTTGCGTACATCGTTTTCCGTTACTGAAACATGTTGGGCTTCTCGAATTTGATCTTTGATGTCGGTTATGATTTGCGAACATAGAAGACGAATGGAGTTCACATAACCCTTTCGACTGAGCGCATCGGCCACCACGTTTGCCTTACCAGGATGGTACCGAATTTCACAGTTGTAGTCATTAAGAAGTTCGACCCATCTTCGTTGCCTCATGTTTAACTCCTTTTAGTTGAAGATATGTTGGAGGCTCTTATGGTCAGTGTATATTTCACACTTAGTACCGTAGAGGTAATGTCTCCATATCTTAAGAGCGAACACAACAGCTCCAAGTTCCAGGTCGTGGGTGGTGTAGTTCTTCTCATGAGTTTTGAGTTGTCTAGAAGCATAAGCTATCACCTTTCCTCTTTGCATTAGAACACAGCCTAGTCCTTGCCCTGACGCGTCGCAATAAACCACGAAGTCATCACAACCTTCAGGAAGTGTGAGGATAGGTGCGTCACAGAGTTTTTGTTTAAGGGTTTGGAAGGCTTCTTCTTGTTTGGGTCCCCAATGAAGGGTTTTCCTTTATGTGTTAAAGCCGTGAGTGCTACAACAATACGGAGAAATTTGAAATGAAGCGGCGATAGTAACCAGCCAAACCAAGAAATGATCTTACTTCGGTAGGGGTACGTGGCGCTTGCCATTCCTGTACTGCCTTGATTTTTTAGGGATCAACATGAATTCCCTTGTCATTGACGACGTGTCCAAGGTATTGTACTTCCCTTAACAAGAATTCACATTTCGAAAACTTAGCGTACAGCTTTTCTGTCCTTAAGAGTGTAAGGATGAGTCGAAGGTGTCGTTCATGATCAGACTTAGACTTTGAGTAGATGAGGATGTCGTCGATGAAGACTATAACAAAACGGTCGAGATAAGGTTTGCAGACTCTGTTCATTAGATCCATGAAGACAGTTGGGGCGTTGGTTAAACCAAATGGCATGACCATGAATTCATAATGACCATAACGTGTTCGGAAGGCGGTCTTTGGGACGTCTTCTTCATGTACTCTGAGTTGATGATAACCAGAACGAAGGTTGATTTTTGAAAACAGGTGGCGCCTTGAAGTTGGTCTAGAAGATCATCGATGCGAGGTAATGGGTAGCGGTTCTTGACCGTTAACTTGTTGAGTTCTCTGTAGTTGATACACATGCGAAACGTTCCATCTTTCTTCTTCACAAAAAGGACAGGTGCACCCCAAGGCGATGAGCTAGGACGTATGAATCCTTTGTCAGTCAGCTCTTGCAGTTGACTGGCTAGCTCTTGCATTTCGGATGGGGCTAACCTATAAGGAGATTTTGCAACTGGTGTAGCTCCAGGTATAAGATCAATGCGAAATTCGACTTCTCTCACGGGAGGAAGTCCTGAAATGTCGTCAGGAAAAACTTGCGGAAAATCTTTTACTACTGGGATGTCTTCGAGTTTCTTTTCCTTGATTCCCTTTTTGACGACATGAGTAAGGAATGCGACATAATTCTTGCGGAGATATTTTCGGGCTTGAAGACAGGACATTAATTTGAGTCCTTTCGAAGGGGTTTCTCCAAAGATTCGTAGAGTCTGACCGTTTGTAAGAGGAATGCGAATAAACTTTTCGTGGCATACAACTTCAGCATGATGTTGGCTGAGCCAGTCCATACCAATTATAATGTCGAAACTTCCCACTTCATAGGTATGAGGTCAACTGGAAAATCGTGATCGTTTAGGGTGAGAGTACAATTGCGTATAATAGAGTTTAATGAGACCGGTTTTCCGTCAGCAACTTCTACCGTTATGGATTCCATGAGTTTATCTCGAGTTTGGTTGAGGATGGGTTCAAATTCTAAGGACACAAAACTCTTATCCGCGCCAGTATCAAATAACATGGATGCATAACTACCATTGATGAGAAACGTACCGTTCACCACATTGTTGTCAGCCCTAGCTTGATTTGCGTTGATGTTGAAAGCTCTTCCTCTTGCAGGTGGAGGAGCTTGGTTAGCCTGGTTTACTGGATTAGCTTGAGCTTGGGCATGGATGATGTTCACCAAGCGTGTACAGGTGTTCCTGAAATGGTTCGGGTCTCCACAGTTGTAACAAGCCCGCATAGGTTGCACCATGGGATAGTTGGGTTGGTAGTAGGATTGGGCTACATGTTGGGCAGGTGGTAGAAGTAAAGGTTGTTGGGCTTGACCCACTATCTGATGGTGGGTTTGGGTTGAGGGCTGATGGCGGTTCGTTCGCTGTAGTACGTGACTGGTTTGAATGGTGTGACCTGCGCGGCCACAGCCGGTGCAATGCTGGCAGGGATGATCAGGAAAGTGATGGTATTGGCAACGGTTGCATTTTGGGTATGGGCCGGAGTATGGCTTTTTATTATGGTGCAGGTGAGAGGGCAACTTGAGTGATGGGTGCAGCAGGGATGGGGAAATTTGTTTGTGTGACAGCAAAGTTTCTGGTGTTTCGTTTCCTCTTATTAGCAAACTTTGAGGAGGAGGTGGAATGGTTTGAAGTTTTGGCCCTCCATGGGGGCTTTCTTTTTCTCATCCTTAAATTTGCCGTTACGAATACGATTCTCGGTAAGCTCGGTAGCTAGTTCCATAGCAGCTTCAAGTGTTGCAGGCGAAGTGCTTAGAACTGAGTCTTTAATTTTCGAGGGGAGGCCTCGAATATAGTGTTCGACTAAGCGGTATACTGGGGTGAGCAAGTTGGGGACCATTTGGTTCAACTCTAAAAACCGTTTGTTGTAGGAAGTATGATCTCCCTCCTTTTGCTTCAACGAGTGAAATTCATCATCTAACTTTTTGATCTCGCTTCTTGGACAGAAGCGTCTCGTCATGATTTCCCTTAACTCCTCCCACGTTAAGGCCATTGCATATTCGATTCTCTCTTACCCTTTTCAGTATTCTACCAGGTAAGAGCTACTCCAAATAGTCTCCCGGTTGCGTAACGTACCTTGCGATCCTCGGGACAATCGCAATTAAGGAAGGTGTTTTCGATTTCCTCAAACCAGTGGAGGAGAGCAGTGACACCTTCGGTCCCTTCAAATTTTGGGGGATCGCAAGACTTGAAGTGTTTGTAAGAGCACTTTTTGTAGGGAGGGTTGTCGACGTTTTGGTCTTCTTGATGGGGAGGATTGGTGGGATTTGCGGCGAGAGCTTGTTGGACTTGAATTACGATGTCAGGAAGCACCGCGGCCATTTATTTTGCGATTTGGGTGGCCAAGCGTTCGTTTGACCTTCCTGACCTTCTACTCCCACGTTGCTGCCTAGCCGACATCTATAGGAACATACATAAGAATATTGTGAGTTTAAGGAGTCTTTTTTAGGTGTCATGTGTCTTAAAAAAATAAAAATAACATAAACGTCAATAATGCAACTACATCCATAGGATGTCTTGGGTTTGCTCATGTTTGGGCCTCCAATGTCCCCCATACCATCGCCTGTATAGTCATGTGGGCCCCCATGACTATTGGCTTAGTAGGATTCACATTGGTATTGGCGGTTTAACACTCGCATCACCCGAATGAAAACCATGAAATATGTTTGCGAGATGTATGGTCGGAGGGTGTCCAGGTGTAGACACAATGACAACTCAAAGTGGGGTTAGCTCACACGACGTTTGGTATAGCATGCTTTGGCCTAATAGGTCCTTCGTACTCTCATCGTTAGTCCCCAGGTAGGCAAACTGGTCCTTTATTTTGGATTTATACGATTGCCAAGCCTAGACATGACATTCCGACTACCGGTACTTGTACCCTTCCAGTTACTACATGCCCGTCATGAGAACTCACTTTGATGTGATTTGAAAATACAAAAATCGTTGCAAAAGTCATGGAAATTGTGTGGTGTGTGCTCTCATGGATATGATATGTTATGAGAATATGATTCATGATAGGTATTGTATAATAATATGTACTTATGAACATGCTTGAATAACATTGAATGTAACAATAAACATAAAGCATATAAACATCATGAATTTTGCATGTAACACACAAACAATTTAAAAATTCTAATCAACTATAGCATAGGCTCTAAGGGTCTAATAACCTATCCTATATCCCTATAGTCATGGCTCTGATACCAATCTGTCACACCCCGACCCGCAGCGGAATAAGAGTCGAGGCATAATTGGGTTATCACCAAAGCTCATGATGTTTACTAATATGTTTCATATTTATTAAATTCAAAATTACATCCTCAATATTCCAAACAAGTTCATACAATTACAAAGAAAAGTAACTAAATAAACAATCCAAAGTCTAAACCGATTTATTCTTCTAAGCCATCCTATATGTTTCTTGCTGCAACTGGATCACCTGTATCATGTGTAAAAATGGGGGTTTTTGGGTCAACAAAAGTTGGCGAGTGAACCTTGTTAGAAAACATTTATTATTGATTTCTTGTTATAATTAATATGGAAAAATTGTGCAATAATCATATGTGAGCAAACGTAAATAAACATACAATAACAATAACAATAACAATAACAATAACAATAACAATAACAATAACAAACCACCTTGCATGAGTATATAACATGAATGATAATGTATATGTTGGCAACGTCACGTTCCGCACATAGGTAATGGGGAACGGACGGCCTATGATGATGTATGTGCGATCAAGGCTCAATCAAACGGAGCCGATCGTATGTTGGCAACGCCTCGTTCACGCTCATAGGTAATGGGGAACGGCGGCCTATGATGATGTATGTACTGAAAATGATAAATTTAATCTAAACATTAACCACACAAACAGTTGATACATATTGAATACACATTTGATCATGGATATGATGGATGCACAAGTATTTAAATGTAATAAGTAATAAGACACATGATACACCCCAAAATGTGATTAAAACGGGGAATTTGTAGAGATTCACTCACATTGGGTGCGTTCGTTTGATGATGTTGAATGCGCACGAGTTTAGAGGGTTGATCGACGAGGAATAACTAACCTAAATAATAACGAAAAGGTACGGTAAATAAGTGGATTTTATTAACAATTTTAATTGGATTTTTAGATATATTTTTGTGAGTTTAAGGTCATTTTCTAACTTTAAAAATATTATTTTTAAGTATTTTTAATTGATTTTTAAATTAAATAAATAAATAAAAATATAAAAAAAAATGTTGACTTTTTGGGGTTGATCGTTGACCGTAGACCATTGACTGTTGACCGGTTCGGTCTTATGTTTGTTTGCACCGAGTGAGGTTCGAACTCGTGACCTCCCGTACGCGTGCACGCAGCTCTACCAACTGAGCTACGTGTCTAACCCGAAATATTTCTGTTTTTAATTATATTTATATACTATTTAATTTATTCAAAATTCATTTATTTTAAAAAAGGATTTTAATTATATCGAACCGGTGTGCATAACAGGTCTCAAACCCGGGACCTGTTGTTTAACGTTGCACACAGTCCACCGCTGGACTGTGTGTCTAACCTGGTTAAAATACTTGTTTTTATTTCACTTATATACTAACTGGAAGTTTCCGTATTTGGGTTTTATAAAAAGTCTGAATATTGTGACGAATCGGAACAAGGACAGACTCGAACCCGGTATCTCTATGATTCAAATGCACACAGTCCACCGCTGGACTGTGTGTCTAACCCGAGATATAATCCGATTTATATTAAATTTATACACAAACTAAACTTCATCTTCTTCGTTAAAACAACCCAGAACAACAATTATTCGACTGTTCTTGTTTAATTCGATTAACGGACATATAAATGATTAAAATGAAATGGATAAAGAAGGTTTTGGAAACGAATGTACCAGAAAGAGGTTTTTCTCAGAATTCCGGCAAAGGTCGTCGGCTCTGTTTATGAATTCCGTCTGAGCGGACCAATTAACAGTTTTGATTAACTAATTGTGAAATTAAGTGACTAAACAAGGTTATCAAAGAGTTTAGATGCTTGTACCGATTCACAGCGTGATTTCGGAATTTTCAGAAATTTTCCGGCGATTGCAAATTATCCGGTATCGTCGTCTGGGACCGATTCTGATTGAAGGGTTTGAGTTAGTAAAAGTCTAACAATAGATAGAAGATGAAAGAATTGAGAAATTTACCGTTTTGATGAATGACACGGTTTTCCGGGAAAGTCCGGTGATATCAGATAGCGATTCCGACGATCAGAAATTAGAGCAAAAGTGAAACTGAGAGTTCTGTGGGTGTTTCTGAGTTGCGAGACTATGATAATACCGGTGTAAATTTGGAGTTGAATGATTTCGGTTATCAAACTCGAACATCATATGAATCGGGTCCAATAAAGGCTGAATTGATTTAGAACGTCGGTCGTAATGATTTCCTCGGTTATAACCAGTAACTCACGATCACTCAATCGTCTGGATGGTTGAAAGCCGATTATCGGTTTCAGTTTTTGACGCAAACAGGTAGATTCACGGGTGATCTTAAGGTTTTATTTGTTTCTTGATTACACAAAAACAACAAGTGGCGGAGTGGTTAAGTGTTTGATAATTGAGTCTTCCGGCTGACCCGGGTTCGAAACCCGGCAGCCCCTTTTCATTTTTAATTGCTTTATTTATTTTCTAACAATTTTAATTTCCATATTCTAAAATGTTTATTAGTTATGTATTGTTTAAAATTAAAATAAGCATTAAATAGCAACGAAAATTTGAAACTGATTATTCGATTAATAAACGAAGCGGGTTTTGAAAACCCGTTTTTCGACGGATGTTACATTATCATAATAGGAAGAATCAACCCCCATCCGGAATATCAATTACTAGTTTAACACAAAAACTCGTTTACTGATTCAAATACCACATAGACATGGCATTGGAGTTAACTATAAGAGCCTAACAATCCGTTATTATACCAATTACCCACCAAATTACCAACCCGCTAACGATGCAAGGAAATCGCCAATACACTTGATAAACGACAAATAATTATAAATATAATAGACGTTTAACAAAAACCAACACAACTGTCTAGGAGTACGAGTTACAAGAATCAGAAAACAGAGGTTAATGTGAAAAATCTAGTAACTGTTCAACCGGCGGAAGTCACGAAGAGTTTAACCTCGCATGGTTGCAATCACATTTTCAGATATCGATTTGGTATGAGTCTGCATGAAGAAACTGAATGATCGGGGTGTCAGAACTCTGAAAGTCACCTACGGGGTGCTCTAGAATTGTCCAAATTGGTTGAAAACGGAATGTTGTTATGATTTTGCGATTTAGGTTAAAATCTACAAAATCTCAAATCGGCACTCTCCTGCTTGTCACGAGAGATTCCTTTGGTCTGTCCGCGTGATGTGAGGCTGGTAAAAAACCGGACTCACAAAATGGTCACTAAGGCGTGTCATATAACGTCGACGGTGGCGCGAGGGAGTCACTTCTCCAGAAATTGTGCTACAGCCTTCAGGGTGATTCGTCGAGCCCGTTTTCCCGCTTGTATGTTCTTTTCACCTTGTTTAGCTCCTATTAAGCCTGTAAAACCAACACGCAATAAGCACAACATAAAAAAACAAAACGACGTGTTAAAACGACTAACACATATATAAACTTATACAATTAAAATTCATCGGTAGAGTAGCCCACATGAAGTGAACAGAGTAGAAGGCAGGGGAACCTCACCGTTCACCACCACGAAAGTCAATTATTACTTTGAGCAATTTCAAAAGCTAATTAGCACTTAAACTGCGTTGCTTTTGTCTCTTGTTGGATCCCTCTGTTCATAATCTACATTTCGGTACGTTTTCCCCCATCATTATTGTTGCATTTTCTATAACTTATCTATCTATTAATATTGCTAACCTATTTGTATTATTTTTACGAGAATTTAAATATTAATAAATAACAAAGAGTCGATACCTTTTTCCTTGTATATTTACAAGTAAACATCCATACTGATTAAATTATTCTCTAATAAATACATTTGAAGTAAAGTGTTAACAATAAAGTAATACGAAAGCTAGATGCTTAAAAACCTAATCAAACAAATAAATAAAGGGACAGCTTAATAAAAACTATTCTTATATATTTAAAAAACAAATCAAATATAAATAAAATAAAATAAAATAAAATAAAACGATAATCAAATAAAATGGTAAACAAATACAATAAGAAGTCTAGATACTTATATATAAAACAAATTTAATAAAGTTAAAGATAAATAAAATCTTAAATCTCTTTTTTTATATTCCTTAATTGTTGAGTGCTCAGAATGTGTATGGTGATTAGTGAGTTGTCAGTTTGTCACATTCTTGGAGACTAAATTCATGTTTGTCCATATAAAAAACAAGTAAATAACATATAAAATGAATAATAAAATAAATTCATTAACTATTGGGTTATTCCTAAAAAGCCCAAATATAATAAAATAATATGCTGTCACTCATGTAATTTCTTTTCCCTTTCTGAAATAAGGTAACCTGTAACTTAGTAGCTCCTTGAACCTCCGTAGCTGCCAGTCAAAAAAATTTCCGATCATCATATCTTATCTTTTCTTCTTCATTTAAACCAGACGTACGCCTGCGCGTTACAGCACGCTAAACTAAATCGTTCTATAAGGATGACAAAATATGTCAAATAACAAAAAGTAGCTCGAACTAAAACGTCACTCTATTGTGTTTCCAAACGACTAACATCCCGGATTATGTTAATAGTGCCCATCCAAACTCATTTTGATATGAAAGTATAAATGGTACATGTTGACCCCAAGTCCCCGTTGATAATTTAGATAGTGTAAATGAATATTAATTTAGTGAAATTGTAATTTAGTAAAATTATAATTATTTACTAGACTTTTCATATGGGCGATAAACTCTTGAGTAGAGTTTTTATGTCAAATTATTAGTTTTATTAGAGTTTATATCTCTAATAAAATTTCTAATAAAGTGAGATTTTTCTCCACCCATATCTATTGTATGCAAAGTATGTTATGTGCCTAACTTGATGAAGCTAATTACAAGTAGTGAATTGCAAGTGGAATTTTTGAAGAAAAATGAGAAGAGTTCTTTGAGATATTTGAAGGCCCACGTGTTGGGTACTTAGAGAGATAAGTTTTCTCTACACGATTTCATCGCCTTCGTATCCTTATTTTTCCACAAGTTGTAACATTATAATTTTATCCGTTGTAACCTCCGGCACGTGGCCATTTCTGGTTGTACAGATTGCTTCGGTTGTTCTACCATGGGAAACAGACGCATCGTCGTCTTTAGTGAGGCACGAAATCTGTTTTAAGAGAAGTGTGTAGAATAAGTGCCTCAGCCACAACCGTCAACATCAGTTTTTTTCTTTATTGCAACTAAGAAGGATCGAACAAGGAGACGTAGTTCAAGTTCTCGTAAAAAAGACGAAGCAGAACTCATACAAGAAAAAACGAAATTCAAGCTCTTGTCAAATACCACGGTTTGAATCAGCTTATTTACATATGTTGTATTTCATATTAAATCTTCGTTTGGATTTGTACACGGTTCATGAACTACAAATTTCCCAAATGTATAAAAAGAGTATCTTTATTAATTTCATTTGCATTTTGGCTAAATCTCACATTGAATCAAGGATAAAAGTAATGAAGAGAGATTGGCAAGCCTTTTATGATGTTTTAAATACTAGTAGATTTGGCTATGACAAAGAACGTGACTAGGTGACCACTAATGCTCCGGGAGTATGGGAAGCCTATCTTGAGGTACATGATAAATATTTATATTATCAAAAGTTTATATTTGGTTAATCATAAAAGGTATTGATGTTTTGTTTATTTTACTCTTTATCATGTGAAACAGAATCATAAACATGTGGCTAAATGGAAAGATAAAAGTTTTCCCCACTATGAAGAATTGTGTGCTATTTTTGGAAAAGATCGAGCTCAAGGTAATACAGCCAAAGGAGTGGTTGAGATGGTACAGGAGGTGAGCATTGAAGAACAAGAGCACCAAGTGGGTGGGGATGATGATTTTGGTGAACATAGCCATTATGAAGATGCAAGTTTTCAAGCCGAAAAAACTTCAAGTGGCCATAGTAAGTAAGAGGAGGAAACACAACCAAGTCAATACTTTATTTAGTACTTTCAATGATGCGGTTGTTCAATTTGGTGATCGTCTTAAAGAGACCTCGACCGAGTTAAATGAAAACATAAAGTTTGAACTTGGCATAAAAAATAAAACATTGATGATCCCTGCTGAGCTTTCAAAAGTGTTGTCTTTGACTCAATTGGAATGGTTTACAACAATTGATATAATAAAGGATGATCATTATAGGGTGATGACGTTTTGGAATTTGGGTGAAGAAGAAAGGGAGGCTTGAGTGAGGTATACGTTGTCTAAGTTTGACTAGGAAACTTGTTTGAAGAATTTGTAATAGTGTTTACATGTTTGAACTAACTCTAGTTGTATGTTTGAACCACTTGTTGCCGTATGTTGAACAACCTTTAAACGTACAATATATTCTGTTTTGGTTGAATACCTGTAAATTAATAGTAGCACTGTAACTTTATTTAACATGTTAGATATTCTTCTTTTTTATTTATTTTTATGTAAAATCATATAATTTAAAATTTCTTTTTAATTAATTAATATTAAAATGTATTTAAAAAATTATAACTTTTTTTAAAATTGTTTATTATACACCGGGAGGGGTTGGGGGAAAGGGGTGAAGGCCGGGGTTTCTGTTGTTAAAACAATTTTTGTTTTCAAAAGAAGGTTATTTATACATTTTTTGACATATATTTAGAAACCAGGGGTAATTTTGTCTTTTTAGCCATTTTTAGATTCTAATCCCATTAATATATCTTTCAGCCAAATACATTTATAAATTTCAAAGAGTTCTACTAAATTTCAATTCCAATTCAAATTCTAATACATTCCATGAACCAAACACCCCCTAAGATGTTGCACCTTACAACATGGTGTGACCGAAAGTCAAAATCTCAACCTTTAGCATTAATGTATTAATTTTCTTGGAGTTTTTACTGCGTAATTGCTGCCTAAGTTCTTGTAAGAATATGAGAAAACAAGATTTGTTTGGCTTCTTTCCTAGAAGCCTCAGTTGATGTATTATGTTGCTTGTATTCTTTGAACTTTCAGTGTTTTTAGACGAAGGTGTTTAATACAAAACAAATATCATGCAGAGAACCACAAAAATCGTAATAAGCACACGTATATATACATTTACTTGAAAACTGACATATAACATTAAGTCATCAATCCCATTGTATGTAGTAAACTAGTGTATAGTTCATTTTGTCAAATATGTGATGTACCTTTTTTGTGTTAAAATGCTTATTAATTTTGGGATTAAACTCGATCGTGGGCTGGCTGGGTTGGTCTGAAACTTCTCTTTCACTTATGCCGGCGAGTTTGATACCCAGCCATCCCCGGTCGGATGCTTTACCTTCCAGCCATTGTTCGTTTTTTAAAATTGGTTTTACTATTTTTACGTTTTTAATATATTTTAATGTTTATAACTAATTTTGAGCATTTTTATGTTTCTCTTATAACTTTAAAACATGATGTTTATAAACTTCGGAATCTAACGTTATGACGTTCTTATTTTTATATATGGTTCACTATAAATTTCATTCAAAATGAGTTCTCGTCATACTATACAAGCCATCAAATCACTATCGTATAAACTTTTGAAATTACTTCAAGTTTTCATTTTTTTTCCTTTTTGTTTCTTTTCCTCTTACTACCTTTAAAAAATTTGAGAATTTTCAATCGACGTTTACTATCAATAATAGTCTAGAGGAAAAACGTGTAACAATGAAAGTAGTATAAGGATGAAAAATGTACCACTAATAATCGAGAAGACTTGAAGTCAAAAAGTAACAGCCAGGGGAACCCCACCGTCAACCACCACCGAAAGTCGGTAATTAGCATATTAGCACTTAAAATGCGCATGCTTTTGTTTCCTCTTCGTTCTCTTTGTTCATAATCTGCATTTCAGTACGTTTTGATCTTTATATCGTTGTACTCACTGTAAGTTATCTATCTATTACCTTCGCTAATCTGAACTCCGATCAACTTTCTCACAATGCATTCCACAAATCATTTAAAGTTTCTGATATTATGTGATCAGGGTCAATATTGTGTATTTTATAGTTTTAATCTAGGTTTGTAAGTACATGTAAAGAACATGAAATAGTTGGTGATCCATAGGTGTTCAAAAGGCTAGCGTCTCGGTTTGATTTGTAAGCAAGCCAAGCTCATGCTAGGCCTGCTTGGGTCGTTAGCCGGCTCTAATTATTTTATTATATATATATTAATTTATTTTCAAATGTATTTAAATTAAAAATCTGTGGGAGGTGATTAAAGTAATTAATTAAATACCATATAAAAGTATCGAAAAATATAAAAATTGTACTTAGAATATTATTTATATGCCTTTTTGTCTTTAAATTATCATTAAAAAACAAAAATAATACATAAATCTATGCTAATTTTTTATTTATGTTTTTTTGTTTTTATGTTATTAATACTTGTAAAAAAGATAACGAGTTGGCCTGATTGGATTGAATTTTTTACAAGCTGAGCTTGAGCTTGACTTTTCAGCTAGATAAAATAAACGAGGCAAGCCGAGTTGACTCATGTAAGTTCGAGCTCAAGCTCGAGCCCAACCTGACTTGGCTCGGGTCAGTTACAGCCCTAATCTTGATCCATATAAACATATATGTTCTACATACCTAAATGAAAACCTTACTGCGACTTTCATTTGATCTTAGTTGTATTATCTTCATCTGTATAGTTTGATTTATCATCAGACAATGTAGAAAATAAGGTCTTTTGTTTGATATGAAAATTAAATTTGAAAAAAGAACTTTAGCTAAAAACGGTGTTTAGTAGAAAGTATTTTATCAGGTAGTATACTAGTATGACAGTGTTTGCAAATGATGTAATATAAATATGGGTTATTTATTTTAGGAAAAAAAACCTAAAGTGAAGAAGCTTTATTATTTGGGGACAAAGGGAGTATATCCATCTTTGCAAGTATTATTTCAAAATGATGTTAAATGTAACCACCAAAGAGAAGACTCCATCATTACTACCTTCCTCGGAGCAACCATGCCGTTGCTTTTCAATGGCCGAGCTCAATTCAGTAACGGACAACTTTGATGAAAAATGGTGCATTGGCCATGGGGGGTTTGGTAAAGTGTACAAAGGAAATTTCTCTGATGGGCCAACTAATATCTACGCCATCAAGAGGTTGCATTTCGAGTCTCATCAAGGAGCAACTGAGTTTTGGGTTGAAGTCAAGATGCTTTCAAGGCTGCGCCATTGTAACATCGTGCCTTTAATTGGTTTTTGCAAGGAGGGGAAAGAGATGGCCCTTGTTTATGAATTCATGCATAATGGAACCCTTTATGATCATCTTCACAAGAAAGGTACTGTATTGACATGGTCTCAACGGCTCAAGATATGCTTAGGAGCTGCATATGGTTTAGACTACCTTCACACGCACCAAGGAGTCATACACCGTGACGTGAAAAGCACCAACATTTTGTTGGATCAAAATTATGGTGCCAGAATTGCAGACTTCGGATTGGCTAAAGTAGGAAAGACAAATCAGACACCTTCATATGTTACCACCACAGTCAAAGGCACCTTTGGGCATATGGATCCAAGTTATTTTTACACAGGTAGACTAACAAGAAAATCTGATGTTTATGCCTTTGGGGTTGTATTGCTGGAGGTGTTGTGTGGCAGGCCTGCTTTGGACGAGAGTCTGGATGATGGTTTAGCAATATGGGCTCAAGATCGAATCAAACAAGCAAAAGTCAATCAGATTATTGTTCTAAATTGAGGGACCACATTTCAAAGAGTTCTTTGAAAGAATTCTCACACATTGCAGTTCGATGTTTGTTGGATCGTCGAAATCAGCGGCCAACAATGACTCAGGTTGTAGGCAGTCTTCATCAGGCATTGTCATTTCAAGAAAGAAAGGCTTCCTCGTCCCAAGGAAAGGTCACTGTCAATAATGTATGGTCATTGCTTTCACTTAAAGGCCTTTTTGAACTTAGAAGCACAAGGGCAGCTGAAGGTACAATTATAAAGCCCAGTACACTTATCAATGAGAATGTTTGTTTATCAGTAGAACAAGATGAGAAGCAGTCAAAATCAAATGTAGTCAACACTTCCAATTCAATCCATCCAATTAACACGCCATCATTTGCTTCTACATCGTCCCTCATTGAACCGGTCACTAGATTAACTAGAATTAAGGAACCAATTCGTATTTCTAACGGTGATGATGGATATACGGTATCTAACTCTGTTACTGGGAGTGGAGGTTTAGGGGTAGAATTGGGAAACAAGTGTATGTCGGATCATGTGCCTTCAAAAGAAGGGAAGAATAGTGGAGCCCCCACTGAAACGGTCACTAGATTAACTGGAATCAAGGAACCAATTCGGATTTCTAAAGGGGATGATGGATATTCAGAATCTAATTCTCTTAATGGAAGTGGATGTTCAGGGGTAGAATTGGGAACTAAGTGTATGTCTGATCATGTGCCTTCAGAAGAAAGGGAAAATAGTGGGTTAAATACTAGAGATCTAGCATATGATAGTAGTATTATTGCCAGCAGTCATGCCGAGGCTGATTGTACTATAATATACGAGCTTGGTGTGTATATAAGCATTTTGGCTTTACCAGATGGAACAAATGAACTCAAAAGAGTCCGCTTCAGGTATTATTTCAATAATAATAAATATTTTATAGTTCACAAAATGATTCAAGGGATTTAACGCGTTGTGCAATTTTTCCTTTGTGGTAAGTGAAAAAAAAGAGATACCAAGTAGTCATTGCAAAAATATCCTAAGGGATATCCCCAATGTGCATTTCCTAATCCCTGTTTGTAGACTTGTTTCACTATGGAAACAAGTAACGATTATTATCATTTAATTTTATCACCAAAGCGCTATCTATGCGGATTCTTATCATGAAAACTCCATGGTTGCCATTTTTACTCATGAATCAATAATAATGCAATTTTGGTAGTGCTGGAAACCAAATTAATCTTTATATTTCCTAGCTTGGTTTAGAAGGATATTAAATGTGTAAATTTGAATGTTTAATGTGCAGCCGTAGGAGATTTAGTGAAAACAAAGCTGAGACATGGTGGTCAGAAAACCGCGCAAACGTTTATCAAAGATATAATGTTAGTCTGCCAGTTCCATCTGTTTTAAGTGAAGTTAAAGCAGATGAACGAGAACGTCTAGAAGGACAAGATGAGAATTGCTCAAAGTCAAACCAAGTCAATATGGCCCCCACTGAAACGGTCACTAGATTAACTTGAATCAAGGGTCCAAATCGGATTTTAGTTAGTGCTTAGAAGAGTGGGTTAATGGTGTTAGTGGTTTATTCCTTTTATTTTGTAAGCCTATAAAAGGCCTTCATTGTTTGGTATGATGATTAGGAATGAAAATTATTGGATTAAGTATCTTCCAAATATCTCTAAATTCTTTCTATCTTCTATATATTTTCTTAGGATCATTTGAAAACGATTTAGATCGTATCAAATAAGTATGTCTTCAATAGAGGGGGATAACAGTGACATCAATACATGTTACTTTCACCTCCATGGTAATGACCACCCTCATGTTATGTCATGATAAGTTTATGCATTCATGTATGACAAAAATATAAGTATATATGCACCTTTTTGGCTTTACCAGATGGAATCAATGAACTCAAAAAAAGTCCGCTTCAGGTATTATTTCAATAATATGCTTTTTTTTATATACAAAATGATTAAAGGGACTTTATGCATTGTAAATACATTATAGGTGCATTTTGTAACCCTGTATGAAAATTTGCTACATTAGGTTGGACAGAGTGTACGTCCCACAATGCTCGGTAAGAAGAGGGAATACCGTCCCTTGTGGTTCGGGAAGAAAAAAAATCGCTAAATGGCTATGTATCGCAGTTATTATTTTATTTTATTTGTTTTACGAAATAGGCTAGGGAAGGAGAAGTAACTCCACCCTGCTCTTTTGGAGGAGTCTAAAAGATTTCTAGGTAAAAAAGAGGTGATTGAAGGGTAGTTACGGGATATGATGGGAGTTAAAAGATGGGCTCCCTCACCTTATGGAAACTAATAAAGATTCTTATAATATATTCTTATAATAAAAGCATAATCTATGCTCATTCTCAGGACTTGGGTATTTACTTTAACCCTCCTTAATGTTACCTAAAAGCCACATTATTCATTTTCCTCTATTTCAGTATGTCTTGTTCTAAGGAAATGGTTTAATCCTAATAAATTCATTTACTCCTATTTTTAGTGGTTTTTAGTTTAAAAAAGAAAAGAATAATTAACTCAGTATATTAACATTCGGTTAAAATGTTAACAAATAACCAGTTTAATATCCCTTAAAACAAGGAGGGGGTAGTTTACATCGCCGAATAACATAGCATATCGTCGTTAACACTTCAAATATTGAAGTACACCCCCCATGATCTTAGCATGAAAACTCCGTATATACCATTTTTACTCATCATCTAATTAAGTTAATGCATTATTGGTTAGTGCTAGAAACTAAACTAATCTATATGTTTCTAAACATGGCATGAAGAACTCTAATATTCCAAAGTCATTGATAAGCTTATGGAGATAATAGAAAGTTTATTTGGGTAGGAAGTATAAAAAGTAATCTTGTTCATCTATTTAGTAATTAAGGATTAAAATTAACTTATTGACATTGAACAAAAAAAGGAGACGCGCGAGTTTGTGTAGGGGTATTCTAATCAATTCAAAGCAATAGTTTCTCTCCTCTAATTCCCCCAGTTTTTTAAACGTTAATAACTCTTTAATACGACATTATTTTTTATAAAAATTGCACCATAAAAATGAGCTTTTTTTTCTTTAAACGAGTATACTATTGTTATACATTTGAAGAAAAAAATACGGAAACCAAGATATGTAAAACGCAATGAAACCTGAAATAAAGATTTTGCAGTTGCAGGTTCTAAAACACAATGTGTTTTAACATAGTCATGTTTATATTTTAACATGGTCATGTTTTTGTTTCAACATTTTGCACTCCAGGTCTCTAAAACGTACACTCTAGGTCTAAAACATAATGGGCTTTGACTTCTGTTTAATATATTCATGTTTTCGTTGCATGAGTTTTAACATGGTCATATTTTTGTTCCAACATGATCATGTATCTATTTTAGCATGATCATGTTCTTTAACACAACTGACGTCACCTCTTCCAGGTCTAAAACGCAATTGGATTTCACATGGCCATGTTTCTGTTTTAACATGATCTTGTTTTATGTTTCAACATGATCATGCTTTTGTTAAACATGATCATGTTCTTTCAGTTCTACTGGTCTAAAAAAAGTTAGGTTTCACAACATGATCATGTTTCTGTTTTAACATGATCATGTTAGTTACCTTTCTTACAGTTCTAAAACGCAATGGTTGGCTTTCACAAGAACATGATCATGTTTTGTTTTAACATGATTATGTTAGTTTAGTGTACCTCACCTTCCAGTTTCATGATTCAACATGATCATGATTCTGTTAAACATGATCATGTTCTTTTAGTTTCTAAAATGTACTACCGGTCTAAAACGCAATATATTAGGTTTCATAACATGATCATTTTATGTTTTAACATCGCAATGGTTGGCTTTTACAACATGAGCATGTTAATTTAGTGTACCTTTGTTGATACACTTTTGTGTGGATGTGGCTTAGTTCGGTTCGATTTGGTTCAGTTCAAGATCGACGTCACGACATTCCTCTGTCATGCAACGCGGAGAACGAAACACGAATGGTGAAGATACGAGAACGAGATTGCTGGTTCATGCAACATCACAACATCATCATGATGATGTCATCATTTGAATGAATGCATGCATGCTAACATGTACCGGAATAGAATTACATATACATGGGCATACATATCGAAATAGAATACAAGTGTATAATTGAACATGTATCGAGATACGCTTTTTCGAAATAACCTATTTCGATGTACGAAATATGTATTTCGATGCTCCTTTTCTACTTCGATGTGTTTCGTTAGTGTAGTTTCTATTTTGATGTAAGTATGCTGGTATGTGCTATAAATAACAGCAGATACCCTCTCTTTCACAAAGAGCTTGTATGAGCTAGAGAGAGAGAGAGTGTGTGTGTGTGTGTAGAGAGAGACAGAGTTCTGGTGAATGCTTTGCATTTGCCGAATATTGTACCAAAACTCTGTCGAATTGAATACACAGAATCATTAAACGGTGAATCTTATTGTGTATAACATTCAGCTTGGATTCCGCACTCGTAACGACATCCGAAACAAGAAATCACGTTCGACCGACGATCAATTTCAGGGACCTACAACCTCACCTTCCAGTTTCGTGTTTCAACATGATCATGCTTCTGTTAAACATGATCATGTTCTTTCAGTTTCTAAAATGTACTGTAGATCTAAAACGCAATGTTGGGTTTCACAACATGATCTTGTTTTTGTTTTAACATGATCATGTTAGTTACCTTTTCCAGGTTTAAAACGCAATGGTTGGCTTTCACAACGTTATGATCATATTAGTTTAGTGTACCTAACCTTCCATTCAACATGATCATGCTTTTGTTAAACATAATCGTGTTCTTTTAGTCTATAGGTCTAAAACGCAATGGGTTGGGTTTCAAAACATGATAATGTTTCTGTTTTAACATAATCATGTTAGTTTGGTTCCTAAGTACAGAACACTCCAGGTCTAAAATGTAATGGGCTAAAAACAAAAAAAAGATGTGTTTTTTCATATTGTGTTATAAAACACAATAGATTAAAAGTATAAAAAAGTTATTATTTATTATGTTATAAAACGCAATATACTAAAAACAGAGAGAAATGTTTTGTTTCTAAAATGCAATAGACTAAAAACATAAAGAAATGTCCTTTTTTATAAAACACAATAAGCCAAAAAAACAAAGAAATGTCTTCTTTTCTAAAACGCAATGGACTAAAAACAAAAAATGTGTTGTTTCTAAAACACAATACACTAAAAATAAAAAAAGATGTGTTTTTCGTTCTTTTGTGAAACGCAATGACTTATTTCAGAAACCTAGATTGTAAAACGCAATAAAAAAATTTCATACACAGATCGAAGCCGATTTTTTCTAATTTCTTCAACGATTGACAAATTTGAATGTTAGAAACACTTATCAATGACCGAGTCAAACAAATCGACTGATTCACTTCAAAATGATGGGAAAAAAATGAGAAATTGTATGAAATTAAACTGGATTTCTTCAAAAAGTTGAAGAACATGTTGGTTGAGTCTTTGAATGAATAATTTATGATGAAAATCATATTATGATGTATTGATTATTGAATAGAAAGTGAAGAAAAGGTTGAAGATGGTGTGTTTTTGAAAATGATGAGTTTTGAAGTTGTCGGAAAAGAGGAAGGGAGAAGATGAGATAAGATTGACTAAAAACATCCTTTCCCTTTATTTTTTTAATTTTGCCAAATGTCACAACCCATTGCTTCCTATCCTTCCTACCCAAACTATACTTCCTATTTGATCCTCTCCCAAGCTTACGTAATTATAAAAGACTCGTATTAATGTAAATCTGACGGTACATCTAATCCCTTAAAAAATCAGGGTGTGATATGGTATATAATATACCTGATTCGCCATCATACTATAGATGAATATCTGTAATGAATCCATAGTTGCATTAGAGCACTCTCTTCCTACTTGCCCCATGATATAATGGGTACCATGTACATGTGCATTTGCATCGTTCGATGGTCTAGAAAGTCATCAAAGCCTCTCCATTGTGGGAAATAAGTGCTACAACTCTAATTGCTCAAGAAATGAACGATACAGCGCAAATTTGTTTGTAACCAAGACACCTTTCTCAGGCACAGGCATCCGATTTCTAACTAGTACAGAACTCGTTCTTACAAAATCCAAGGACTTATATAATTCATGGGCTAAACATATACGTGTCCAACAATATAACTCATAAGCAAAGTCATCAATTATTCTATTTCATTGTGGTGCGCATGGTTTGGTTGCTTCGACAATTATCCTCAACTGAAGTCATCATTTAGTCTATTTTATTAACCAATTGGTTTTCGGTTAATCAATTATTTATTCCTTATTCAGTTAGATTGACGGTTTTTATTCGATCTTTTAATTTCGGTTAATAGCCAAAACAACACTTGGGCTAAAAGTTTTGCTTAAAAGTACCTGAAATTGAAGTATAAATATATGAAGTGAAATAATATATACATGAAATGGAGGTATAAAATATGAAATACACTAATGGGAGGCATAACATCAGTTTTTTATAATTAAAAAACTATAGCTATACTACACTGAAATGAAAGAGTATAAAATATTTGCTTTTACGGTGTAATTTTCTTTTTATAAAATAATAATGTATGAAAAAGTTAGGGTGTATAAAAAGCGTGGGGTAGTTAGTTTTTTTAAGAGGGGACAAAACGTAACTATTAAAGAATTATCTATAATTTGGTTAAAGATGAGAGAATTAATGGGTAATTAAAATGAGAGGATTTAAGTGTAATTATTGTTTGAAAAAACCAGTTTACCCTTATTTATTTGTTGTACATTATGCATACAAAAAAAAGTTAATGGGTATCTGAAAATGTCCTTTGCTTATACATTATAATATAGTATAGATAATTGTTTTCATTACCCACCAAGTGTAAACCAACATAGCTGAAGCTTCGCCACTAGAAGTCGATAATAATTTTCACTACGTAACTCGAAAAGATGTGTTTTTGTTCTTCGTCAATCTCTAGTTGTAGCCTTGATATCTCTTCTATCATCATTCGAGATCCCATCATGGAATGCGCTAATCAATTCCCATCTTTGAATCCATGATGAGGACAATTCCTAATCAACTAGTTAAACGTTTTCCACACGGATACAATAACTCACCTGGCAATTGTTTTTATTCTCTAATCATTGTCTTAGCTGCAGTTGTTCACCAACGAGTGTAATATTCTTCCAAGAATTGTTGTTGTAACTCCTCCCATATATGTATACACACATAGGGCAATGATATCCCTCACTGCATCTCTCAGAGAAAACTAAAACCATACCAACTTTACCCATTTTGGTGTAAACCCGTGTCCTACAATCATCCGGCACAATGTCTCAAATATGTAATATGGGCATAGGGTTCCTCACTATCTTTTCCATGAAAAGTTGGTAACATATTTAGAATATGTAGCTTCGCCTAGAATGACCTATCCCTAGTCAATACTTGTAACACTATCGGTAAGAATGTTTTGCGATTTGCGGTCGAAAGTGGCTCTCAACCCCCTGAATATTCGGATCCAGAAATTGAGGATTCCTTTGCCTATGACGAAGCATAGCCGATGCCCTGTTAGCTTGTGGTGAGGTTTGATATCCATCTCCCCCACGTTGATTTCTTGGCTGAAATCCTGGCTGGTCCTGGTTCGCTGCCAGATTCAACTATCCGCCTCAATACCCCATGTATCCATCATCATCATCATCCCAATCTTCTTTATCTCCGTACCTATCTCCGAACCTACCATCATCCCAATTCTCAACTCTAGCCCAGTTATCTCCTTGATCAAATATGTCACCCACATGGTGTGAATATGGCTCCCGGTTGGCTCTATGCCCCACCAAGAATATGGAAATCACCCTCTGGAGGGTGTGCTTTCGGGCTTCTGGTGGTGGTGGATTTTGTTGTTGTTGGTGTTGTGGCTGGTTTGGTTGATTTTGCTGAAATGAGGAGGTGACATGTCAAGAAGTGGAATTTGTTGTGGTGGTTGTTGGTTACGGTTTTGCTGATTCTCTGTAGGATTCATGATTGTAGATTGTGACTTTGATTTAACTGCTGAACAGAGAACAACACGTGTGTGTTTGATGGTTCTTTCAATTTTTGGATCATAGAGTAATTGTGATGACCTTCTTGAAAACCTGGTATGCATACAACGAAGAGTACCTTCACACAAACAAACAAACAAACAAACAAGAAATTTTGGGTAATACTAAACTGAACAAGAACAAACAAAAAGAAATAATTTTGGGTTTTTAGTGGTTTTTTAGAAAGCTAAAACAACTACTCTAAACTTACACTAAGCGCACGAATATCCCAACAACGGCGCCATTTTGATGTAGTTGTCTTGCGCTAATCAAAAGAAAGTATTTTTGCTTAAATACCAATACTTGTATGGGTAAGTAAGGTCGTACGCGTATGGAATCTGTCGTCACTGTCAAAATATTTAACTTATTAACTACTCTTATATAAATTGGGGGTTTGTTTGATTGTTTGAGAAAACCGCAAGTTGTTAAGAAAAGTGTTATCAGTCACACCCCGACCCGCAGCGGAATAAGAGTCGGGGCATAATTGTGTTATCACCAAAGCTCATGATGTTTACTAATATGTTCATATTTATTAAATTCAAAATTACAACCTCAATATTCCAAACAAGTTCATACAATTACAAAGAAAAGTAACTAAATAAATAATCCAACGTCTAAACCGATTTATTATTCTAAGCCATCCTATATGTTTCTTGCTGCAACTGGATCACCTGTATCATGTGTAAAAATGGGGGTTTTTGGGTCAACAAAAGTTGGCGAGTGAACCTTGTTAGAAAACATTTATTATTGATTTCTTGTTATAATTAATATGGAAAAATTGTGCAATAATCATATGTGAGCAAACATAAATAAACATACAATAACAATAACAATAACAATAACAATAACAATAACAATAACAATAACAATAACAATAACAATAACAATAACAATAACAATAACAAAAACAATAACAATAACAAAAACAATAACAATAACAATAACAATAACAAACCACCTTGCATGAGTATATAACATGAATGATAATGTATATGTTGGCAACGTCACGTTCCGCTCATAGGTAATGGGGAACGGACGGCCTATGATGATGTATGTGCGATCAAGGCTCAATCAAACGGAGCCGATCGTATGTTGGCAACGCCTCGTTCACGCTCATAGGTAATGGGGAACGGTTCACGCTCATAGGTAATGGGGAACGACGGCCTATGATGATGTATGTAGTGAAAATGATAAATTTAATCTAAACATTAACCACACAAACAGTTGATACATATTGAATACACATTTGATCATGAATATGATGGATGCACAAGTGTTTAAATGTAATAAGTAATAACACACATGATACACCCCAAAATGTGATTAAAACGGGGAATTTGTAGAGATTCACTCACATTGGGTGCATTCGTTTGATGATGTTGAATGCGCACGAGTTTAGAGGGTTGATCGATGAGAAATAACTAACCTAAATAATAACGAAAAGGTACGGTAAATAAGTGGATTTTATTAACAATTTTAATTGGATTTTTAGATATATTTTTGTGAGTTTAAGGTCATTTTCTAACTTTAAAATATTATTTTTAAGTATTTTTAATTGATTTTTAAATTAAATAAATAAATAAAAATATAAAAAAATGTTGACTTTTTGGGGTTGACCGTTGACCGTTGACCATTGACTGTTGACTATTGACCGGTTTGGTCTTGTGTTTGTTTGCACTGAGTGAGGTTCGAACTCGTGACCTCCCGTACACGTGCACGCAGCTCTACCAACTGAGCTACGTGTCTAACCCGAAATATTTCTGTTTTTAATTATATTTATATACTATTTAATTTATTCAAAATTCATTTATTTTAAAAAGGATTTTAATTATATCGAACCGGTGTGCATAACAGGTCTCGAACCCGGGACCTGTTGTTTAACGTTGCACACAGTCCACCGCTGGACTGTGTGTCTAACCTGGTTAAAATACTTGTTTTTATTTCACTTATATACTAACTGAAAGTTTCCGTATTTGGGTTTTATAAAAAGTCTGAATATTGTGACGAATCGGAACAAGGACAGACTCGAACCTGGTATCTCTATGATTCAAATGCACACAGTCCACGCTGGACTGTGTGTCTAACCCGAGATATAATCCGATTTATATTAAATTTATACACAAACTAAACTTCATCTTCTTCGTTAAAACAACCCAGAACAACAATTATTCGACTGTTCTTGTTTAATTCGATTAACGGACATATAAATGATTAAAATGAAATGGATAAAGAAGGTTTTGGAAACGAATGTACCAGAAAGAGTTTTTTCTCAGAATTTCGGCAAAGGTCGTTGGCTCTGTTTATGAATTCCCTGAGCGGACCAATTAACAGTTTTGATCACCTAATTGTTAAATTAAGTGACTAAACAAGGATTATCAAAGAGTTTAGATGCTCGTACCGATTAACAGCGTGATTTCGGAATTTTCAGAAATTTTCCGGCGATTGCAGATTATCCGGTATCGTCGTCTGGGACCGATTCTGATTGAAGGGTTTGAGTTAGTAAAAGTCTAACAATAGATAGAAGATGAAAGAATTGAGAAATTTACCGTTTTATGAATGACACAGTTTTCCGGCGAAAGTCCGGTGATATCAGATAGCGATTCCGACGATCAGAAATTAGAGCAAAAGTAAAATTGAGAGTTCTGTGGGTGTTTCTGAGTTGCGAGACTATGATAATACCGGTGTAAATTTGGAGTTGAATGATTTCGGTTATCAAACTCGAACATCATATGAATCGGGTCCAATAAAGGCTGAATTGATTAAGAACGTCGGTCGTAATGATTTCATCAGTTATAACCAGTAACTCACGATCACTCAATCGTCTGGATGGTTGAAAGCCGATTATCGGTTTCAGTTTTTGGCGCAAACAGGTAGATTCACGGGTGATCTTAAGGTTTTATTTGTTTCTTGATTACACAAAAACAACAAGTGGCGGAGTAGTTAAGTGTTTGATAATTAAGTCTTCCGGCTGACCCGGGTTCGAAACCCGGCAGCCCCTTTTCATTTTTAATTGCTTTATTTTTATTTTCTAACAATTTTAATTTCCATATTCTAAAATGTTTATTAGTTATGTATTGTTTAAACTTGAAATAAGCATTAAATGAGCAACGAAAATTTGAAATTGATTATTCGATTAATAAACGAAGCGGGTTTTGAAAACCCGTTTTTAGACGGATGTTACAGTATCCCCTACTTTTAGAAATTTCGTCCCAAAATTTAAGTAGTAGTGGTAACAGGAAAAAGATGCGGGTATTTTTCGCGCATTGAGTCTTCACGTTCCCAAGTAAACTCAGGTCCTCGTTTCGACTCTCAGCGTACCCTAACAATTGGAATACGACTCCGTCTTAAACGTTTTTCTCCGAAGTCCATGATCTCTACTGGTCTTTCAATGAAGTGCATAGATTCATCAATCTGCATATCTTCTAAGGGAATATGGAGGTTTTCATCGGCGAGGCACTTCTTTAAGTTTGATACGTGGAATGTGGGGTGAATTCTGTTGAGTTCTTCTGGTAGGTCAAGCTTGTATGCTATAGGTCCTACTCTTTCGAGTATCTTGAAAGGTCCTACATAGCGTGGTGCTAGCTTGCCCTTCTGGCCAAAACGAACTACTCCCTTCCACGGTGATACTTTTAAAAGTACATGATCACCAATGTTAAACTCTAAAGGCTTTCGTCGTTTGTCTGCATAACTCTTTTGACGACTTTGTGCCGCTAGAAGATTGTTTCGAATTTGATGGATCTTGTCTGTGGTTTCTTGAATTAATGCTGGACCGGTAATTTGAGCTTCTCCAATTTCTGCCAACATACTGGAGATCGGCACTTACGACCATATAAAGCTTCGAAAGGTGCCATGCCGATTCTTGAATGATAGTTGTTGTTGTACGAAAATTCAACTAATGGTAGATGAGCGTCCCAATTTCCCTTGAAGTCTATGACACATGCTCGAAGCATGTCTTCAAGCGTTTGGATGGTGCGTTCAGACTGTCCATCAGTTTGAGGATGATAAGCGGTACTGAGGTCTAATCGTGTACCCAAAGCGGCTTGTACGGCTTGCCATGTTCGTGAAGTGAAACGACCATCACGATCTGAAATAATGCTTAACGGTACACCATGACGGCTTACGATCTCGCTGATGTAGATACGAGCTAACTTCTCATTCTTGAAGTCCTCGCGAATCGGAATGAAGTGAGCTGATTTTGTAAGACGATCAATGATTACCCATATAGTGTCATACCCACTGGAAGTGCGAGGTAACCCGGTAATGAAGTCCATGGTTATGTTTTCCCACTTCCATACAGGTATTTCAGGTTGGACTAGAAGTCCTGAGGGTCTTTGATGTTCAGCTTTTACTTTGGAACATGTAAGGCACTTGGAAACAAAAACAGCAATATCCTTTTTCATTCCAGGCCACCAGTAGGTGTATCGAAGGTCTTGATACATCTTGTCGGCTCCTGGGTGTATAGAGTATCGTGTTTTGTGCGCCTCATTCATAAGGAAATCACGAAGGTTATTGTGATCGGGAATCCATATGCGTTCTAGATAGTACAGAATACCGTCGGATTTAGTTTGAATTTTAAGTTCAGCTCCACAAGACAGCCCCTTGCGTACATCGTTTTCCGTTACTGAAACATGTTGGGCTTCTCGAATTTGATCTTTGATGTTGGTTATGATATATGCGAACATAGAAGACGAATGGAGTTCACATAACCCTTTCGACTGAGCGCATCGGCCACCACGTTTGCCTTACCAAGATGGTACCGAATTTCACAGTCGTAGTCATTAAGAAGTTCGACCCATCTTCGTTGCCTCATGTTTAACTCCTTTTAGTTGAAGATATGTTGGAGGCTCTTATGGTCAGTGTATATTTCACACTTAGTACCGTAGAGGTAATGTCTCCATATCTTAAGAGCGAACACAACAGCTCCAAGTTCCAGGTCGTGGGTGGTGTAGTTCTTCTCATGAGTTTTGAGTTGTCTAGAAGCATAAGCTATCACCTTTCCTCTTTGCATTAGAACACAGCCTAGTCCTTGCCCTGACGCATCGCAATAAACCACGAAGTCATCACAACCTTCAGGAAGTGTGAGGATAGGTGCGTCACAGAGTTTTTGTTTAAGGGATTGGAAGGCTTCTTCTTGTTTGGGTCCCCAATGAAGGGTTTTCCTTTATGTGTTAAAGCCGTGAGTGCTACAACAATACGGGAGAAATTTGAAATGAAGCGGCGATAGTAACCAGCCAAACCAGGAAATGATCTTACTTCGGTAGGGGTACGTGGCGCTTGCCATTCCTGTACTGCCTTGATTTTGAGGGATCAACATGAATTCCCTTGTCATTGACGACGTTTCCAAGGTATTGTACTTCCCTTAACAAGAATTCACATTTCGAAAACTTAGCGTACGGCTTTTCTGTCCTTAAGAGTGTAAGGATGAGTCGAAGGTGTCGTTCATGATCAGACTTAGACTTTGAGTAGATGAGGATGTCGTCGATGAAGACTATAACAAAACGGTCGAGATAAGGTTTGCAGACTCTGTTCATTAGATCCATTAAGACAGCTGGGGCGTTGGTTAAACCAAATGGCATGACCATGAATTCATAATGACCATAACGTGTTCGGAAGGCGGTCTTTGGGACGTCTTCTTCATGTACTCTGAGTTGATGATAACCAGAATGAAGGTCGATTTTTGAAAAACAGGTGGCGCCTTGAAGTTGGTCTAGAAGATCATCGATGCGAGGTAATGGGTAGCGGTTCTTGACCGTTAACTTGTTGAGTTCTCTGTAGTCGATACACATGCAAAACGTTCCATCTTTCTTCTTCACAAAAAGGACAGGTGCACCCCAAGGCGATGAGCTAGGACGTATGAATCCTTTGTCAGTCAGCTCTTGCAGTTGACTGGCTAGCTCTTGCATTTCGGATGGGGCTAACCTATAAGGAGATTTTGCAACTGGTGTAGCTCCAGGTATAAGATCAATGCGAAATTCGACTTCTCTCACGGGAGGAAGTCCTGAAATGTCGTCAGAAAAAACTTGCGGAAAATCTTTTACTACTAGGATGTCTTCGAGTTTCTTCTCCTTGATTCCCTTTTTGACGACATGAGTTAGGAATGCGACATAATTCTTGCGGAGATATTTTCGGGCTTGAAGACAGGACATTAATTTGAGTCCTTTCGAAGGGGTTTCTCCAAAGATTCGTAGAGTCTGACTGTTTGTAAGAGGAATGCGAATAAACTTTTCGCGGCATACAACTTCAGCATGTTGTTAGCTGAGCCAGTCCATACCAATTATAATGTCGAAACTTCCCACTTCATAGGTATGAGGTCAACTGGAAAATCGTGATCGTTTAGGGTGAGAGTACAATTGCGTATAATAGAGTTTAATGAGACCGGTTTTCCGTCAGCAACTTCTACCGTTATGGATTCCATGAGTTTATCTCGAGTTTGGTTGAGGATGGGTTCAAATTCTAAGGACACAAAACTCTTATCCGCGCCAGTATCAAATAACATGGATGCATAACTACCATTGATGAGAAACGTACCGTTCACCACATTGTTGTCAGCCCTACCTTGATTTGCGTTGATGTTGAAAGCTCTTCCTCTTGCAGGTGGAGGAGCTTGGTTAGCCTGGTTTACTGGATTAGCTTGAGCTTGGGCATGGATGATGTTCACCAAGCGTGTACAGGTGTTCCTGAAATGGTTCGGGTCTCCACAGTTGTAACAAGCCCGCATAGGTAGCACCATAGGATAGTTGGGTTGGTAGTAGGATTGGGCTACATGTTGGGCAGGTGGTAGAAGTAAAGGTTGCTGGGCTTGACCCACTATCTGATGGTGGGTTTGGGTTGAGGGCTGATGGCGGTTCGTTCGCTGAAGTACGCGACAGGTTTGAATGGTGTGACCTGCGCGACTACAGCCGGTGCAATGCTGGCAGGGATGATCAGGAAAGTGATGGTATTGGCAACGGTTGCATTTTGGGTATGGGCCGGAGTATGGCTTTTTATATGGTGCAGGTGAGGGGGCAACTTGAGTGATGGGTGCAGCAGGGATGGGGAAATTTGTTTGTGTGACAGCAAAGTTTCTGGTGTTTCGTTTCCTCTTATTAGCAAACTTTGAGGAGGAGGTGGAATGGTTTGAAGTTTGGCCCTCCATGGGGGCTTTCTTTTTCTCGTCCTTAAATTTGCCGTTACGAATACGATTCTTGGTAAGATCGGTAGCTAGTTCCATAGCGCGTTCAAGTGTTGCAGGCGAAGTGCTTAGAACTGAGTCTTGAATTTTCGAGGGGAGGCCTCGAATATAGTGTTCGACTAAGCGGTATACTGGGGTGAACAAGTTGGGGACCATTTGGTTCAACTCTAAAAACCGTTTGTTGTAGGAAGTATGATCTCCCTCCTTTTGCTTCAACGAGTGAAATTCATCCTCTAACTTTTTGATCTCGCTTCTTGGATAGAAGCGTCTCGTCATGATTTCCCTTAACTCTTCCCACGTTAAGGCCATTTCATATTCGATTCCTCTCTTACCCTTTTCAGTATTCCACCAGGTAAGAGCTACTCCAAATAGTCTCCCGGTTGCGTAACGTACCTTGCGATCCTCGAGACAATCGCAATTAAGGAAGGTGTTTTCGATTTCCTCAAACCAGTGGAGGAGAGCAGTGACACCTTCGGTCCCTTCAAATTTTGGGGGATCGCAAGACTTGAAGTGTTTGTAAGAGCACTTTTTGTAGGGAGGGTTGTCGACGTTTTGGTCTTCTTGATGGGGAGGATTGGTGGGATTTGCGGCGAGAGCTTGTTGGACTTGAATTACGATGTCAGGAAGCACCGCGGCCATTTGTTTTGCGATTTGGGTGGCCAAGCGTTCGTTTGACCTTCCTGACCTTCTACTCCCACGTTGCTGCCTAGCCGACATCTATAGGAACATACATAAGAAGATTGTGAGTTTAAGGAGTCTTTTTTAGGTGTCATGTGTCTTAAAAAAATAAAAATAACATAAACATCAATAATGCAACTACATCCATAGGATGTCTTGGGTTTGCTCATGTTTGGGCCTCCAATGTCCCCCATACCATCGCCTGTATAGTCATGTGGGCCCCCATGACTATTGGCTTAGTAGGATTCACATTGGTATTGGCGGTTTAACACTCGCATCACCCGAATGAAAACCATGAAATATGTTTGCGAGATGTATGGTCGGAGGGTGTCCAGGTGTAGACACAATGACAACTCAAAGTGGGGTTAGCTCACACGACGTTTGGTATAGCATGCTTTGGCCTAATAGGTCCTTCGTACTCTCATTGTTAGTCCCCAGGTAGGCAAACTGGTCCTTTATTTTGGATTTATACGATTGCCAAGCCTAGACATGACGTTCCGACTACCGGTACTTGTACCTTTCCAGTTACTACATGCCCGTCATGAGAACTCACTTTGATGTGATTTGAAAATACAAAAATCGTTGCAAAAGTCATGGAAATTGTGTGGTGTGTGCTCTCATGGATATGATATGTTATGAGAATATGATTCATGATAGGCATTGTATAATAATATGTACTTATGAACATGCTTGAATAACATTGAATGTAACAATAAACATAAAGCATATAAACATCATGAATTTTGCATGTAACACACAAACAATTTAAAAATTCTAATCAACTATAGTATAGGCTCTAAGGGTCTAATAACCTATCCTATATCCCTATAGTCATGGCTCTGATACCAATCTGTCACACCCCGACCCGCAGCGGAATGAGAGTCGAGGCATAATTGGGTTATCACCAAAGCTCATGATGTTTACTAATATGTTTCATATTTATTAAATTCAAAATTACATCCTCAATATTCCAAACAAGTTCATACAATTACAAAGAAAAGTAACTAAATAAACAATCCAAAGTCTAAACCGATTTATTCTTCTAAGCCATCCTATATGTTTCTTGCTGCAACTGGATCACCTGTATCATGTGTAAAAATGGGGGTTTTTGGGTTAACAAAAGTTGGCGAGTGAACCTTGTTAGAAAACATTTATTATTGATTTCTTGTTATAATTAATATGGAAAAATTGTGCAAGAATCATATGTGAGCAAACGTAAATAAACATACAATAACAATAACAATAACAATAACAATAACAATAACAATAACAATAACAATAACAATAACAATAACAATAACAATAACAATAACAATAACAATAACAATAACAATAACAATAACAATAACAATAACAATAACAATAACAATAACAATAACAAACCACCTTGCATGAGTATTTAACATGAATGATAATGTATATGTTGGCAACGTCACGTTCCGCTCATAGGTAATGGGGAACGGACGGCCTATGATGATGTATGTACGATCAAGGCTCAATCAAACGGAGCCGATGGTATGTTGGCAACGCCTCGTTCACGCTCATAGGTAATGGGGAACGGCGACCTATGATGATGTATGTACTAAAAATGATAAATTTAATCTAAACATTAACCACACAAACAGTTGATACATATTGAATACACATTTGATCATGGATATGATGGATGCACAAGTGTTTAAATGTAATAAGTAATAAGACACATGATACACCCCAAAATGTGATTAAAACGGGGAATTTGTAGAGATTCACTCACATTGGGTGCGTTCGTTTGATGATGTTGAATGCGCACGAGTTTAGAGGGTTGATCGACGAGGAATAACTAACCTAAATAATAACGAAAAGGTATGGTAAATAAGTGGATTTTATTAACAATTTTACTTGGATTTTTAGATATATTTTTGTGAGTTTAAGGTCATTTTCTAACTTTAAAAATATTATTTTTAAGTATTTTTAATTGATTTTTAAATTAAATAAATAAATAAAAATATAAAAAAAATGTTGACTTTTTGGGGTTGATCGTTGACCGTTGACCATTGACTGTTGACCGGTTCGGTCTTGTGTTTGTTTGCACCGAGTGAGGTTCGAACTCGTGACCTCCCGTACGCGTGCACGCAGCTCTACCAACTGAGCTACGTGTCTAACCCGAAATATTTCTGTTTTTAATTATATTTATATACTATTTAATTTATTCAAAATTCATTTATTTTAAAAAGGATTTTAATTATATCGAACCGGTGTGCATAACAGGTCTTAAACCCGGGACCTGTTGTTTAACGTTGCACACTGTCCACCGCTGGACTGTGTGTCTAACCTGGTTAAAATACTTGTTTTTATTTCACTTATATACTAACTGGAAGTTTTCGTATTTGGGTTTTATAAAAAGTCTGAATATTGTGACGAATCGGAACAAGGACAGACTCGAACCCGGTATCTCTATGATTCAAATGCACAGTCTACCGCTGGACTGTGTGTCTAACCCGAGATATAATCCGATTTATATTAAATTTATACACAAACTAAACTTCATCTTCTTCGTTAAAACAACCCAGAACAACAATTATTCGACTGTTCTTGTTTAATTCGATTAACGGACATATAAATGATTAAAATGAAATGGATAAAGAAGGTTTTGGAAACGAATGTACCAGAAAGAGGTTTTTCTCAGAATTCCGGCAAAGGTCGTCGGCTCTGTTTATGAATTCCGTCTGAGCGGACCAATTAACAGTTTTGATTAACTAATTGTGAAATTAAGTGACTAAACAAGGTTATCAAAGAGTTTAGATGCTCGTACCGATTCACAGCGTGATTTCGGAATTTTCAGAAATTTTCCGGCGATTGCAAATTATCCGGTATCGTCGTCTGGGACCGATTCTGTTTGAAGGGTTTGAGTTAGTAAAAGTCTAACAATAGATAGAAGATGAAAGAATTGAGAAATTTACCGTTTTGATGAATGACACGGTTTTCCGGGAAAGTCCGGTGATATCAGATAGCGATTCCGACGATCAGAAATTAGAGCAAAAGTGAAATTGAGAGTTCTGTGGGTGTTTCTGAGTTGTGAGACTATGATAATACCGGTGTAAATTTGGAGTTGAATGATTTCGGTTATCAAACTCGAACATCATATGAATCGGGTCCAATAAAGGTTGAATTGATTTAGAACGTCGGTCGTAATGATTTCATCGGTTATAACCAGTAACTCACGATCACTCAATCGTCTGGATGGTTGAAAGCCAATTATCGGTTTCAGTTTTTGACGCAAACAGGTAGATTCACGGGTGATCTTAAGGTTTTATTTGTTTCTTGATTACACAAAAACAACAAGTGGCGGAGTGGTTAAGTGTTTGATAATTGAGTCTTCCGGCTGACCCGGGTTCGAAACCCGGCAGCCCCTTTTCATTTTTAATTGCTTTATTTATTTTCTAACAATTTTAATTTCCATATTCTAAAATGTTTATTAGTTATGTATTGTTTAAAATTAAAATAAGCATTAAATGAGCAACGAAAATTTGAAACTGATTATTCGATTAATAAAAGCGGGTTTTGAAAACCCGTTTTTCGACGGATGTTACATTATCATAATAGGAAGAATCAACCCCATCCGGAATATCAATTACTAGTTTAACACAAAAAATCGTTTACTGATTCAAATACCACATAGACATGGCATTGGAGTTAACTATAAGAGCCTAACAATCCGTTATTATACCAGTTACCCACCAAATTACCAACCCGCTAACGATGCAAGGAAATCGCCAATACACTTGATAAACGACAAATAATTATAAATATAATAGACGTTTAACAAAAACCAACACAACTGTCTAGGAGTACGAGTTACAAGAATCAGAAAACAGAGGTTAATGTGAAAAATCTAGTAACTGTTCAACCGGCGGAAGTCACGAAGAGTTTAACCTCGCATGGTTGCAATCACATTTTCAGATATCGATTTGGTATGAGTCTGCATGAAGAAACTGAATGATCGGGGTGTCAGAACTCTGAAAGTCACCTACGGGGTGCTCTAGAATTGTCCAAATTGGTTGAAAACGGAATGTTGTTATGATTTTGCGATTTAGGTTAAAATCTACAAAATCTCAAATCGGCACTCTCCTGCTTGTCACGAGAGATTCCTTTGGTCTGTCCGCGTGATGTGAGGCTGGTCAAAAACCGGACTCACAAAATGGTCACTCAGGCATGTCATATAACGTCGACGGTGGCGCGAGGGAGTCACTTCTCCAGAAATTGTGCTACAGCCTTCAGGGTGATTCGTCGAGCCCGTTTTCCCGCTTGTATGTTCCTTTCACCTTGTTTAGCTCCTATTAAGCCTGTAAAACCCAACACGCAATAAGCACAACATAAAAAAATAAAACGACGTGTTAAAACGACTAACACATATATAAACTTATACAATTAAAATTCATCGGTAGAGTAGACCACATGAAGTGAACAGAGTAGAAGGCAGGGGAACCTCACCGTTCACCACCACGAAAGTCAATTATTACTTTGAGCAATTTCAAAAGCTAATTAGCACTTAAACTGCGTTGCTTTTGTCTCTTGTTGGATCCCTCTGTTCATAATCTACATTTCGGTACGTTTTCCCCATCATTATTGTTGCATTTTCTATAACTTATCTATCTATTAATATTGCTAATATGAACTCCGATAACCCTGTATGAAAATTTGCTACATTAGGTTGGACAGAGTGTACGTCCCACAATGCTCGGTAAGAAGAGGGAATACCGTCCTTTGTGGTTCGGGAAGAAAAAAAAATCGCCAAATGGCTATGTATCGCAGTTATTATTTTATTTTATTTGTTTTACGAAATAGGCTAGGGAAGGAGAAGTAACTCCACCCTGCTCTTTTGGAGGAGTCTAAAAGATTTCTTGGTAAAAAAGAGGTGATTGAAGGGTAGTTACCGGATATGATGGGAGTTAAAAGATGGGCTCCCTCACCTTATGGAAACTAATAAAGATTCTTATAATATATTCTTATAATAAAAGCATAATCTATGCTCATTCTCAGGACTTGGGTATTTACTTTAACCCTCCTTAATGTTACCTAAAAGCCACATTATTCATTTTCCTCTATTTCAGTATGTCTTGTTCTAAGGAAATGGTTTAATCCTAATAAATTCATTTACTCCTATTTTTAGTGGTTTTTAGTTTAAAAAAGAAAAGAATAATTAACTCAGTACATTAACATTCGGTTAAAATGTTAACAAATAACCAGCTTAATACCCCTTAAAACAAGGAGGGGGGAGTTTACATCGCCGAATAACATAGCATATCGTCGTTAACACTTCAAATATTGAAGTACACCCCATGATCTTAGCATGAAAACTCCGTATATACCATCTTTACTCATCATCTAATTAAGTTAATGCATTATTGGTTAGTGCTAGAAACTAAACTAATCTATATGTTTCTAAACATGGCATGAAGAACTCTAATATTCCAAAGTCATTGATAAGCTTATGGAGATAATAGAAAGTTTATTTGGGTTGGAAGTATAAAAAGTAATCTTGTTCATCTATTTAGTAATTAAGGATTAAAATTAACTTATTGACATTGAACAAAAAAAGGAGACGCGCGAGTTTGTGTAGGGGTATTCTAATCAATTCAAAGCAATAGTTTCTCTCCTCTAATTCCCCTAGTTTTTTAAACGTTAATAATTCTTTAATACGACATTATTTTTTATAAAAATTGCACCATAAAAATGAGCTTTTTTTTCTTTAAACGAGTATACTATTGTTATACATTTGAAGAAAAAAAATACGGAAACCTAGATATGTAAAACACAATGAAACCTAAAATAAAGATTTTGCAGTTGCAGGTTCTAAAACGCAATGTGTTTTAACATGGTCATGTCTTTGTTCCAACATTTTGCACTCCAGGTCTCTAAAACGTACACTCTAGGTCTAAAACATAATGGGCTTTGACTTCTGTTTAATATAGTCATGTTTTCGTTGCATGAGTTTTAACATGGTCATATTTCTGTTCCAACATGATCATGTATCTATTTAGCATGATCATGTTCTTTAACACAACTGACGTCACCTCTTCCAGGTCTAAAACGCAATTGGATTTCACATGGCCATGTTTCTGTTTTAACATGATCTTGTTTTATGTTTCAACATGATTATGCTTTTGTTAAACATGATCCTGTTCTTTCAGTTTCTAAAATCTACTGGTCTAAAAAATGTTAGGTTTCACAACATGATCATGTTTCTGTTTTAACATGATCATGTTAGTTACCTTTCTTACAGTTCTAAAACGCAATGGTTGGCTTTCACAAGAACATGATCATGTTTTGTTTTAACATGATTATGTTAGTTTAGTGTATCTCACCTTCCAGTTTCATGATTCAGCATGATCATGTTCTTTTAGTTTCTAAAATGTACTACCGGTCTAAAACGCAATATTAGGTTTCACAACATGATCATTTTATGTTTTACCATCACAATGGTTGGCTTTTACAACCTGAGCATGTTAATTTAGTGTACCTTTGTTGATACACTTTTGTGTGGATGTGGCTTAGTTCGGTTCGATTTGGTTCAGTTCAAGATCGACGTCACGACATTCCTCTGTCATGCAACGCGGAGAACGAAACACGAATGGTGAAGATACGAGAACGAGATAGCTGGTTCATGACATCATCACAACATCATCATGATGATGTCATCATTTGAATGAATGCATGCATGCTAACATGTACCGGAATAGAATTACATATACATGGGCATACATATCGAAATAGAATACAAGTGTATAATTGAACATGTATAGAGATACGCTTTTTCGAAATAACCTATTTCGATGTACAGAATATGTATTTCGATGCTCCTTTTCTACTTCGATGTGTTTCGTTAGTGTAGTTTCTATTTCGATGTAAGTATGCTGGTATGTGCTATAAATAACAGTAGATACCCTCTCTTTCACAAAGAGCTTGTATGAGCTAGAGAGAGAGAGAGTGTGTGTGTAGAGAGAGACAGAGTTCTGGTGAATGCTTTGTATTTGCCGAATATTGTACCAAAACTCTGTCGAATTGAATACACAGAATCATTAAACGGTTAATCTTATTGTGTATAACATTCAGCTTGGATTCCGCACTCGTTACGACATCCGAAACAAGAAATCACGTTCGACCGACGATCAATTTCAGGGACCTACAACCTCACCTTCCAGTTTCATGTTTCAACATGATCATGCTTCTGTTAAACATGATCATGTTCTTTCAGTTTCTAAAATGTACTGTAGATCTAAAACGCAATGTTGGGTTTCACAACATGATCTTGTTTTTGTTTTAACATGATCATGTAGTTACCTTTTCCAGGTTTAAAACGCAATGGTTGGCTTTCACAACAGTATGATCATATTAGTTTAGTGTACCTAACCTTCCATTCAACATGATCATGCTTTTGTTAAACATAATCGTCTTCTTTTAGTCTATAGGTCTAAAACGCAATGGGTTGGGTTTCAAAACATGATAATGTTTCTGTTTTAACATAATCATGTTAGTTTGGTTCCTAAGTACAGTACACTCCAGGTCTAAAATGTAATGGGCTAAAAACAAAAAAAGATGTGTTTTTTCATATTGTGTTATAAAACACAATAGATTAAAAGTATAAAAAAATTATTATTTACTATGTTATAAAACGCAATATACAAAAACCGAAAGAAATGTTTTGTTTTTAAAATGCAATAGACTAAAAACACAAAGAAATGTCCTTTTTTATAAAACACAATAAGCCAAAAACACAAAGAAATGTCTTCTTTTCTAAAACGCAATGGACTAAAAACAAAAAATGTGTTGTTTCTAAAACACAATAGACTAAAAATAAAAAAAAGATGTGTTTTTCATTCTTTTGTGAAACGCAATGACTTATTTCAGAAACCTAGATTGTAAAACGCAATTCAAAAATTTCATACACAGATCGAAGCCGATTTTTTCTAATTTCTTCAACGATTGACAAATTTGAATGTTAGAAACACTTATCAATGACCGAGTCAAACGAATCGACTGATTCACTTCAAAATCATAGGAAAAAATGAGAATTTGTATGAAATTAAACTGGATTTCTTCAAAAAGTTGAAGAACACGTTGGTTGAGTCTTTGAATGAATGATTTATGATGAAAATCATATTATGATGTATTGATTATTGAATAGAAAGTGAAGAAAAGGTTGAAGATGGTGTGTTTTTGAAAATGATGAGTTTTGAAGTTGTAGGAAAAGAGGAAGGGAGAAGATGAGATAAGATTGACTAAAACATCCTTTCCTTTTATTTTTTAATTTTGCCAAATGTCACAACCCCATTGCTTCCTATCCCTCCTACCCAAACTATACTTCCTATTTGATCCTCTCCCAAGCTTATGTAATTATAAAAGACTCGTATTAATGTAAATCTGACGGTACATCTAATCCCTTAAAAAATCAGGGTGTGATATGGTATATAATACCTGATTCGCCATCATACTATAGATGAATATCTGTAATGAATCCATAGTTGCATTAGAGCACTCTCTTCCTAATTGCCCCATGATATTATGGGCACCATGTACATGTGCATTTGCATCCTTCAAGGGTCTAGAAAGTCATCAAAGCCTCTCCATTGTGGGAAACAAGTGCTACAACTCTAATTGCTCAAGAAATGAACGATACAGCGCAAATTTGTTTGTAACCAAGACACCTTTCTCAGGCACAGGCATCCGATTTCTAGCTAGTACAGAACTCGTTCTTACAAAATCCAAGGACTTATATAATTCATGGGATAAACATATACGTGTGCAACAATATAACTCATAAGCAAAGTCATCAATTATTCTATTTCATTGTGGTGCGCATGGTTTGGTTGCTTCGACAATTATCCTCAACTGAAGTCATCATTTAGTCTATTTTATTAACCAATTGGTTTTCGGTTAATCACTTATTTATTCCTTATTTGGTTAGATTGATGGTTTTTATTCGATCTTTTAATTTCGGTTAATTGCCAAAACAACACTTGGGCTAAAAGTTTTGCTTAAAAGTACCTGAAATTGAAGTACAAATATATGAAGTGAAATAATATATACATGAAATGGAGGTATAAAATATGAAATACACGAATGGGAGGCATAACATCAGTTTTTTTATAATTAAAAAAACTATAGCTATACTACACTGAAATGAAAGAGTATAAAATATTTGCTTTTATGGTGTAATTTTTTTTTATAAAATAATAATGTATGAAAAAGTTTGGGTGTATAAAAAGCGTGGGGTAGTTAGTTTTTTAAGAGGGGACAAAACGTAACTATTAACGCATTATCTATAATTTGGTTAAAGATGAGAGAATTAATGGGTAATTAAAATGATAGGATTTAAGTGTAATTATTGTTTGAAAAAACCAATTTACCCTTATTTATTTGTTGTACATTATGCATACAAAAAAAAGTTAATGGGTATCTGAAAATGTCCTTCGCTTATACATTATAATATAGTATATATAATTGTTTTCATTACCCACCATGTGTAAACCAATATAGTATATATAATTGTTTTCATTACGCCACTAGAAGTCGATAATAATTTTCACTACGTAACTCGAAAAGATGTGTTTTTGTTCTTCGTCAATCTCTAGTTGTAGCCTTGATATCTCTTCTATCATCATTCGAGATCCCATCATGGAATGCGCTAATCAATTCCCATCTTTGAATCCATGATGAGGACAATTCCTAATCAAGTAGTTTAACGTTTTCCAGACTGATACAATAACTCACCTGGCAATTGTTTTTATTCTCTAATCATTCTCCTAGCTGCAGTTGTTCACCAACGAGTGTAATATTCTTCCAAGAATTGTTGTTGTAACTCCTCCCATATATGTATACACGCATAGGGCAATGATATCCCTCACCGCATCTCTCAGAGAAAACTAAAACCATACCAACTTTACCCATTTTGGTGTAAACCCGTGTCCTACAATCATCCCGCACAATGTCTCAAAATACGTAATATGGGCATAGGGTTCCTCACTACCTTTTCCATGAAAAGTAGGTAACATATTTAGAATATGTGGCTTCGCATAGAATGACCTATCCCTAGTCAATACTTGTAACACTATCGGTAAGAATGTTTTGCGATTTGCGGTCGAAAGTGGCTCTCAACCCCCTGAATATTCGGATCCAGAAATTGAGGATTCCTTTGCCTATGACGAAGCATAACCGGTGCCCTGTTAGCTTGTGGTGAGGTTTGATATCCATCTCCCCCACGTTGATTTCTTGGCTGAAATCCTGGCTGGTCCTGGTTCGCTGCCAGATTCAACTATCCGCCTCGATACCCCATGTATCCATCATCATCATCATCATCCCAATCTTCTTTATCTCCGTACCTATCTCTGAACCTACCATCATCCCAATTCTCAACTCTAGCCCAGTTATCTCCTTGATCAAATATGTCACCCACATGGTGTGAATATGGCTCCCGGTTGGCTCTATGGCCCACCAATAATATGGAAATCACCCTCTGGAGGGTGTGCTTTCCGGCTTCTGGTGGTGGTGGATTTTGTTATTGTTGGTGTTGTGGCTGGTTTCGTTGATTTTGCTGAAAGGAGGAGGTGACATGTCAAGAAGTGGAATTTGTTGTGGTGGTTGTTGGTTACGGTTTTGCCGGTTCTCTGTAGGATTCATGATTGTAGATTGTGACTTTGATTTAACTGCTGAACAGAGAACAACACGTGTGTGTTTGATGGTTCTTTCAATTTTTGGATCATAGAGTAATTGTGATGACCTTCTTGAAAACCTGGTATGCATACAACAAAGAGATCACCTTCACACAAACAAACAAAAAAGAAATTGTGGGTAATACTAAACTGAACAAGAACAAACAAAAAGAAATAATTTTGGGTTTTTAGTGGTTTTTTAGAAAGCTAAAACAACTACTCTAAACTTACACTAAGCGCACGAATATCCCAACAACGACGCCATTTTGATGTAGTTGTCTTGCGCTAATTATTTTTGCTTAAATACCAATACTTGTATGGGTAAGTAAGGTCGTATGCGTATGGAATCTGTCGTCACTGTCAAAATATTTAACTTATGAACTACTCTTATATAAATTGGGGGTTTGTTTGATTGTTTGAGAAAACCGCAAGTTGTTAAGAAAAGTGTTATCATAATAGGAAGAATCAACCCCCATCCGGAATCTCAATTACTAGTTTAACACAGAAACTCGTTTACTGATTCAAATACCACATAGACATGGCATTGGAGTTACCTATAAGAGCCTAACAATACGTTATTATACCAATTACCCACCAAATTACCAACCCGCTAACGATGCAAGGAAATCGCCAATACACTTGATAAACGACAAATAATTATAAATATAATAGACGTTTAACAAAAACCAACACAACTGTCTAGGAGTACGAGTTACAAGAATCAGAAAACAGAGGTTAATGTGAAAAATCTAGTAACTGTTCATCCGGCGGAAGTCACAAAGAGTTTAACCTCGCATGGTTGCAATCACATTTTCAGATATCGATTTGGTATGAGTCTGCATGAAGAAACTGAATGATCGGGGTGTTAGAACTCTAAAAGTCGCCTACGGGGTGCTCTAGAATTGTCCAACTTGGTTGAAAACGGAATGTTGTTATGATTTTGCGATTTAGGTTAAAATCTGCAAAATCTCAAATCGGCACTCTCCTGCTTGTCACGAGAGATTCCTTTGGTCTGTCCGCGTGATGTGAGGCTGGTAAAAAACCGGACTCACAAAATGGTCACTCAGGCATGTCATATAACGTCAAAGGTCGCGCGAGGGAGTCACTTCTCCAGAAATTGTGCTACAGCCTTCAGGGTGATTCGTCGAGCCGGTTTTCCCGCTTGTATGTTCCTTTCACCTTGTTTAGCTCCTATTAAGCCTGTAAAACCCAACACACAATAAGCACAACATAAAAATACAAAACGACGTGTTAAAACAACTAACACATATACAAACTTATACAATTAAAATTCATCGGTAGAGTAGCCCACATGAAGTGAACAGAGTAGGAGGCAGGGGAACCTCACCGTTCACCACCATGAAAGTCAATTATTACTTTGAGCAATTTCAAAAGCTAATTAGCACTTAAACTGCGTTGCTTTTGTCTCTTCTTGGATCCCTCTGTTCATAATCTACATTTCTGTACGTTTCCCCCGTCATTATTGTTGCATTTTCTATAACTTATCTATCTATTAATATTGCTAATATGAACTCCGATAATCTCTCTCACAAAGAATTTAACAAATCATGAAAAGTTTCTGATTTTATGTGATCAGGATCACTATGGCATAGTTTGAATCTTGGTTTGTGATTACATGTAAAGAACATGAAATTGTCAGTGATCCTTTTCAAGTTCTTAAAGTTTTAGTAGGTTTACGTTAGCGTTCCTAAAAACGTAACTAAATGATAACCTTACTGTAACATTCGTCGAAAAACGGGTTTCAAAACCCGCTTCGTTTATTAATCAAATATTCAGTTATATGTTCGTTGCGTATTTATTGTTCAGTTTATTTTTAAATAATACATAATTAATAAATATTTAGAATTTAAAAACCAAAAATTATAACTAACAATAATAAGTATCAAAAAAATAAATATTGGGGTAGCCGGGTTTCGAACCCGGGTCTCCCACGAAGACACACATACCACACCACTCCGCCACACACATGATTATGTTCAACTAATGAAACAAATAACACTTATAATATAAGCCGAAAGTCAAAATCTGCAATACCGCGCACCCAGAACGCGAAATCGCCGGAGAAAAACCAAGACTCCGCTAATGTTGCCTTTTCCCCTTGACTGAAACGCGTAAACTGATTTCGACATCAGTTGTAACTGTTGCATAACACCCAATTTGGTCAAAACCGTTAGCCTTGAAGATTGAAATCTTGACCGCGAAATCATGGCTTCTAATTCGAACCAATTGGCCTGTTTCCACTATAAATACCCACCCAAACTCCCTGTAAACATTTCGCTTAGAATCACACTCACTTCCTGAAGCTTTAGTCCTCTCAGAGCACGTCGCCGGAGGTTTTCGCACTCGCCGGAATACCACCGGAAAAACCAAAACTTACTCCTAATCGGTATGATTCTCAACTCTTTTTGATAATCCATTATTCAGCATGTATAAGTCTAAATCAGTCAACCAGATTCTGTTTCAAACCATTTCCGGTCAGACTATAAGTTCTGTGTTTCTAAAACGAAGAAGACGAAGTTTAATATGTGTACAAATATAATTAAAATCAGATATTTAACTGGGTTAGACACACAGTCCAGCGGTGGACTGTGTGCATTTACAACATACAAGTCCCGAGTTCGAATCGCGCCTGTTTCCGACTTTCAGAAATAAAACCAACATTTTTTTAAAACTTATTCAGATCAATTCACAGCATGTGTATAAAATTTATATAATCCAGTGTTTATACAGATTAGACACACAGCCCAACTAGTTGGGCTGTGTGCACCTGAACCACAGATCCCGAGTTTGACTCTTGTACCACTCAATTTCTCTGAAATATCACATTTTTTTATAAAACCAATTATGAAACTCAGCAGTAAGTGTATAAAAGAAATAGAAATCGGATATTGAATGGGTTAGTCACACAGCCCAATTGGTTGGGTTGGGTGCACACTAAGACAAGGGTCTCAGGTTCGAACCGCACATGTTACACCGGACCGCTGTAATATCATTGTTCTTTTAAATGAAGATAATCAGACTCATGTAATAAGTGTATAAGTATAATTAAAACCAAGTATTCTTCAGATTAGACACGCAGCCCAGTTGGCCGGGCTGCGTGCACACAAATGATAGGTCGCGGGTTCGATCCCACACGTTGCCTGAATAAACACAGTCTGACCGGTCAGACCCGGTCAAACCTGACAAAAGTCAACCCTTTTTGTTTTATTATGGTTTATTTATTTAATTGAAAATTATTTAAAAGTACTTAAAAATAAGGTTTTTAAAGTTAAAAATTTGCATTTAACCCGCAAAAATAAATCTAAAAATCTCATTAGAGCACTAATTAAAAATAATAATCTCAAATAAAATTTATTTATTTAATCCAATCATGTCGTTATTATTTAGGTTAGTTTTCTCTCGTCGGTTGAATCATAATATTCGTGCGCATTCATCGTCATCAAGAAACGCATCCACTGTGAGTGAATCTCTACCAATTCCCCGTTTTAATCATATTTTGGGGTGTATCATGTGTCGTACTATTCTTTTATTTTATTTAAACAACTTGTGCATACATCATATCCGTGATCAAATGTGTATCAATTATTGTGTGAATTATATGTAGTTTGAATTTCATCATTTCAGTGCACGCACTTCATTAGGCCCATCAGTTTCCCGTGGGATACGGGTTGAGCATCAGGAGCCTCATTAGATCGGCTCCGTTTGATTGAGCCTTGATCTCAAATACATCATCATTTCATGTCATATACTCATCCAAAGTGGTTTGTGATTGTTTATCTATATATGTTTGTTCACATGTGATTAATGCACGAATTTTCCTTATTAAATAAAACAAGAAATCAGTTAAAATGTTTTATCAAGGTTCACTCGCCAACTTTTGTTGACCCAAAATCTCCCCCATTTTACACATGATACAGGTGATCCAGCTGAGACAGGAAACACTTAGGAAGGCCTAGAAGAATAAACAAGTTTATGCTTGGGAATAATTATGTAGTTTCATTTTCTTTGTAATTGTATGAATTTTGTTTTGGATATTTAAGTTTGTAATTCGAATTTAATAAATATGAAACATCTTAGTAAATATCATGAGCTTTGGTGATAACCAAATTATGCCCCGACTTTTATTCCGTTGCGGGTCAGGGTGTGACAGATTGGTATCAGAGCTTGTGACTATAGGGATATAGGATAGGTTATTAGACCCTTAGAGCCTATACTATAGTTGATTAAATTTTAAATTGTTTATGCGTTACATACAAAATTCATGATGTTTATATATTTTATGTTTATTTTCACACTCAATGTTATGCAAGTACGCTCACAAATACATGTTATTTGGCAATGCTCATCATGAATCATATCCTCATAACATATCATAACCATGAGGACACACGCCTCACGATTCCCATGATTTTTGCAATGATTTTTGTATTTTTCAAATCACATCAAAGTGAGTTCTCATGACGGGCATGTAGTAACTGGAAGGGTACGAGTACCGGTAGTCGGAACGTCCTGTCTAGGCTTGGCATTCGTATAAATCCAAAATAAAGGATCAGTTTGCCTACCTGGGGACTAACGATGAGAGTACGAAGGACCTATTAGGCCAAAGCATGCTATACCAAACGTCGCGTGAACTAACCCCACTTTGAGTTGTCATTGTGTCTACACCGGGACACCCTCCTACCATACATCTCGCAATCATGTTTTACGATTTTCATTCGGGTGGTGCGAGTGTTAACCCGCCGACACCAATGTGAATCCTACCAAGCCCAATAGTCATGGGGGCCCACATGACTACACAGGCAATGGTATGGGGGACATTGGAGGCCCAAACATGAGCAAACCCAAGACATCCTATGGATGTAGTTAAATTATTGCCAATTATGTTGTTTTTCATTCTTTTTACGACACATGACACCTAGAAAATTCTTAAACTCACAATCTTCCTATGTATGTTCCTGTAGATGTCGGCTAGGCAACTACGTGGAGGTAGAAAGTCAGGAAGATCAAATGAACGCTTGGCCACACAAATTGCTAAACAAATGGTCGCAGTGCTTCCTGACATCGTGATTCAAGTTCAACAAGCTCTCACCGCAAATCCCATCAACCCCCCAATCAAGAAGACCAGAGCGTCGCCAACCCTCCTTCCAAAAAGTGCTCCTACAAACACTTCAAATCTTGCGATCCCCCAAAATATGAAGGGACCGAAGGTGTTACCGCCCTCCTTCACTGGTTTGAAGAAATGGAAAACACTTTCCTCAATTGCGATTGTCCCGAGGATCGCAAGGTACGTTATGCAACTGGAAGACTGTTTGGGGTAGCCCTTACCTGGTGGAACACGGAAAAGGGTAAGCGAGGAGTTGAAGATGCCATGGCCTTACATGGGAAGAGTTAAGGGAACTCATGACAAGACGCTTCTGTCCAAGAAGCGAAATCAAAAAGCTGGAAGATGAATTCCACACACTGAAACAAAAGGAAGGGGATCACACTTCCTATAACAAGAGATTTCTCGAGCTGAACCAGATGATCTCCAACTTGTTCACCCCCTTGTACCGCTTAGTCGAACACTACATTCGAGGCCTCCCCTCGAAAATCCAAGATTCAGTTTTAAGCACTTCGCCTGCAACACTGAAGCCGCAATGGAATTAGCTACAGAACTCACTGAGAATCGCATCCGAAATGGCAAATTCAAAGATGAGAAGAAGAAAGCACCCATTGAGGCCCCAACTCCAAACCACCCCGTCTCCTCCTCGAAGTTTGCTGGTAAGAGGAAACGAAACAGCAAGAATTTTGCTGTCACTCAAACCAACCCTCCTATCACTGCTGCACCAATCACCCAAATTGCTCCTTCAGCTGCACCATTCAAAAAGCCATACACCGGCCCACACCCAAAATGCAACCGTTGTCAATACCATCACCCTCCCGAAAATCCCTGCCAACATTGCACAAGCTGTGGCCGTGCGGGTCACACCATCCAAACCTATCGTACTCTTCAACGAATGAACCACAATCAACCTCCAACCCAAACCCACAATCAGATAGTGGGCCAAGCCCAACAACCCTTACTTCTACCATCTGCACAACACGTAGCCCAACCTTACTACCAACCCAACTACCCCATGATGCAAACCATGCGAGCTTGTTACAACTGTGGGGACCCAAACCACTTCAGGAACACTTGTCCACGCTTGGTGAACATCATCCATGCCCAAGCTCAAGCAAACCCGGTAAACCAAGCTAACCAAGCTCCTCCACCTGCCAGAGGAAGAGCTTTCAACATCAATGCCAACCAAGCTAGGGCTGACAACAACGTGGTCAACGGTACGTTTCTCATCAATGGTAGTTATGCATCCATACTATTCGATACTGGCGCGGATAAGAGCTTTGTGTCCTTAGAATTCGAACCTATCCTCAACCAAACTCGTGTTAATCTCATGGAATCTCTAACGGTGGAAGTTGCTGACGGAAAACCCGTTTCATTAAATTCTATTATACGCAATTGTACCCTCACTCTAAACGAGCACGACTTTCCAGTTGACCTCATTCCTATGAAGTTGGGAAGTTTCGATGTTATAATCGGTATGGACTGGCTCAGCCAGCATCACGCTGAAGTAGTGTGCCGCGAAAAGTTTATTCGCATTCCTCTTGCAGACGGTCAGACCCTACGTATTTTTTGGGGAAACCCCTTCGAAAGGACTCAAATTAATTTCATGCCTTCAAGCCCGAGGATATCTCCGCAAGAACAATGTCGCATTCCTAACTCACGTCGTCAAAAAGGGAACCAAGGAGAGGAAACTCGTAGACATCCCAGTTGTGAAAGAATTCCCACAAGTCTTTCCCGACGACATTTCAGGACTTCCTCCTGTGAGAGGAGTCGAATTCCGCATCGATCTTGTACCTGGTGCTACACCAGTCGCAAAATCTCCTTATAGGTTAGCCCCATCCGAAATGCAAGAGCTGGCCAGTCAACTGCAAGAGCTGACTGACAAAGGATTCATACGTCCTAGCTCATCGCCTTGGGGTGCACCTGTTCTTTTTGTGAAGAAGAAAGATGGAACGTTTCGCATGTGCATCGATTATAGAGAACTCAACAAGTTAACGGTTAAGAATCGCTATCCACTACCTCGCATTGATGACCTCCTAGACTAACTTCAAGGCGCCACCTGCTTTTCAAAAATCGACATTCGTTCGGGTTATCATCAGCTCAGAGTGCATGAAGAAGATATCCCAAAGACCGCCTTCCGGACTCGTTATGGTCATTACGAATTCATGGTCATGCCATTCGGTTTAACCAACGCCCCTGCTGTCTTCATGGATCTAATGAATAGGGTATGCAAACCCTACCTCGACCGTTTCGTCATAGTCTTCATCGACGATATTCTTATCTACTCCAAGTCTAAATCCGATCATGAGCGACACCTTCGACTCATCCTTACACTCTTAAGGACTGAAAAGCTCTACGCTAAGTTCTCAAAATGTGAATTCTGGTTAGGAGAAGTACAATTCCTTGGACATGTCATCAACGACAAGGGAATTCATGTTGATCCTTCAAAAATCAAGACAGTGCAGGAATGGCAAGCGCCACGTACCCCTACCGAAGTTAGGTCATTTCTCGGTTTGGCTGGTTACTATCGACGCTTCATCGCCAATTTTTCCCGTATTGCTGTCCCACTCACGGCCTTGACTCATAAAGGAAAACCCTTCATACGGGGACCTAAACAAGAGGAGGCCTTCCAAACTCTAAAGCAAAAACTTTGTGACGCACCTATCCTCACACTCCCTGAAGGTTGCGATGACTTTGTAGTATATTGCGACGCATCAGGGCAAGGGCTAGGCTGTGTATTAATGCAAACAGGAAAAGTGATAGCCTATGCCTCTAGGCAACTCAAGGTTCACGAGAAGAATTACACCACCCACGACCTAGAACTTGGAGCCGTTGTGTTCGCTCTCAAGATATGGAGACATTACCTCTATGGTACTAAGTGTGAAATATACACTGACCACAAGAGTCTTCAGCATATCTTCAACCAAAAGGAGTTGAATATGAGGCAACGAAGACGGGTCGAACTTCTCAACGACTACGACTGTGAAATTCGGTATCATCCTAGCAAGGCAAACGTAGTGGCCGATGCGCTCAGTCGAAAAGGTTATGCGAACTCCATTCGTCTTCTCTGTTCGCAAATCATAACCGTCATCAAAGATCGAATCCGGGCAGCTCAACATGTTTCTGTAACAGAAAATGACGTACGCGATGAGCTGTCATGTGGAGCTGAACTCAAAATCGAAACCAAATCCGACGGTATTCTATACTATTTAAACCGCATATGGATTCCTGATCGCGATAACCTTCGTGATTTCCTCATGAATGAGGTGCACAAAACACGATACTCTGTACACCCAGGAGCCGACAAGATGTATCAAGACCTACGATACACCTACTGGTGGCCTGGCATGAAAAAGGATATCGCTGTTTTTGTTTCCAAGTGCCTTACCTGTTCCAAAGTAAAAGCTGAACATCAAAGACCTTCAGGACTTCTAGTCCAACCCGAAATACCTGTATGGAAGTGGGAAAACATAACCATGGATTTCATTACCGGGTTACCTCGCACCTCCAGTGGGTATGACACCATATGGGTAATAATCGATCGTCTTACAAAATCATCTCATTTCATTCCGATTCGCGAGGACTTCAAGAACGAGAAGTTAGCTCGTATCTACATCAGCGAGATCGTAAGCCGTCATGGTGTACCATTAAGTATCATTTCAGACCGTGATGGTCGTTTCACTTCACGAACATGGCGAGCCGTACAAACCGCCTTGGGTACACGATTAGACCTCAGTACCGCTTTTCATCCTCAAACTGATGGTCAATCTGAACGCACCATCCAAACCCTTGAAGACATGCTGCGAGCATGTGTCATAGACTTCAAAGGGAACTGGGACGCTCACCTACCATTAGTGGAATTTTCGTACAACAACAACTATCATTCGAGTATCGGCATGGCTCCTTTCGAAGATTTATGTGGTCGTAAGTGCCGATCTCCAGTATGTTGGCACGAAATTGGGGAAGCGCAAATCACCGGTCCGGAATTAATTCAAGAAACAACCGACAAGATCCTCCAAATTCAAAACAATCTTCTAGCGGCTCAAAGTCGTCAAAAGAGTTATGCAGACAAACGATGAAAGCCCTTGGAGTTTGACATTGGTGATCAAGTACTTTTAAAAGTAACACCGTGGAAGGGAGTGGTTCGTTTTGGTCAGAAGGGCAAGCTAGCACCACACTACGTAGGACCTTTCAAGATACTCGAAAGAGTAGGTCCTGTAGCATACAAGCTTGACCTACCAGAAGAGCTCAACAGAATTCATCCCACATTCCACATATCAAACCTGAAAAAGTGACTTGCCGATGAAAATCTCCATATTCCTCTAGAAGACATTCAAGTCGATGAATCGATGCACTTCGTTGAAAGACCAGTAGAAATCATGGACTTCGGAGAGAAGCGTTTAAGGCGAAGTCGTATTCCAATTGTCAGGGTACGTTGGGAGTCAAAACGAGGACTCGAGTTTACTTGGGAACGTGAAGACTCAATGCACGAAAAATACCCACATCTCTTTCCAGTTACCACTACTACTTAAATTTCGGGACGAAATTCCTAAAAGTAGGGGATACTGTAACATTCGTCGAAAAACGGGTTTCAAAACCCGCTTCGTTTATTAATCAAATATTCAGTTATATGTTCGTTGCGTATTTATTGTTCAGTTTATTTTTAAATAATACATAATTAATAAATATTTAGAATTTAAAAACCAAAAATTATAACTAACAATAATAAGTATAAAAAAAATAAATATTGGGGAAGCCGGGTTTCGAACCTGGGTCTCCCACGAAGACACACACATACCACACCACTCCGCCACACACATGATTATGTTCAACTAATGAAACAAATAACACTTATAATATAAGCCGAAAGTCAAAATTTGTAATACCGCGCACCCAGAACGCGAAATCGCCGGAGAAAAACCAAGACTCCGCTAATGTTGCCTTTTCCCCTTGACTGAAACGCGTAAACTGATTTCGACATCAGTTGTAACTGTTGCATAACACCCAATTTGGTCAAAACCGTTAGCCTTGAAGATTGAAATCTTGACCGCGAAATCATGGCTTCTAATTCGAACCAATTGGCCTGTTTCCACTATAAATACCCACCCAAACTCCCTGTAAACATTTCGCTTAGAATCACACTCACTTCCTAAAGCTTTAGTCCTCTCAGAGCACGTCGCCGGAGGTTTTCGCACTCGCCGGAATACCACCGGAAAAACCAAAACTTACTCCTAATCGGTATGATTCTCAACTCTTTTTGATAATCCATTATTCAGCATGTATAAGTCTAAATCAGTCAACCAGATTCTGTTTCAAACCATTTCCGGTCAGACTATAAGTTCTGTGTTTTTAAAACGAAGAAGACGAAGTTTAATATGTGTACAAACATAATTAAAATCAGATATTTAACTGGGTTAGACACACAGTCCAGCGGTGGACTGTGTGCAATTACAACACACAAGTCCCGAGTTCGAATCGCGCCTGTTTCCGACTTTCAGAAATAAAACCAACATTTTTTTAAAACTTATTCTGATCAATTCACAGCATGTGTATAAGTTTATATAATCCGGTGTTTATACAGATTAGACACACAGCCCAGCTGGTTGGGCTGTGTGCACCCGAACCACGGATCCCGAGTTCGACTCTTGTACCACTCCAATTTACCTGAAATATCACATTTTTTTTATAAAACCAAATTATGAAACTCAGCAGTAAGTGTATAAAAGAAATAGAAATCGGATATTGAATGGGTTAGTCACACAGCCCAGTTGGTTGGGTTGGGTGCACACGAAGACAAGGGTCTCAGGTTCGAACCGCACATGTTACACCGGACCGCTGTAATATCATTGTTCTTTTAAATGAAGATAATCAGACTCATGTAATAAGTGTATAAGTATAATTAAAACCAAGTATTATTCAGATTAGACACGCAGCCCCGTTGGCCGGGCTGCGTGCACACAAACGATAGGTCGCGAGTTCTATCCCAAACGCTGCCTGAATAAATACAGTCTGACCGGTCAGACCCGGTCAAACCTGACAAAAATCAACCCTTTTGTTTTATTATGGTTTATTTATTTAATTGAAAAATTATTTAAAAATACTTAAAAATAAGGTTTTTAAAGTTAAAAATTTGCATTTAACCCACAAAAATAAATTTAAAAATCTCATTAGAGCACTAATTAAAAATAATAATCTCAAATAAAATTTATTTATTTAATCCAATCATGTCGTTATTATTTAGGTTAGTTTTCCCTCGTCGGTTGAATCATAATATTCGTGCGCATTCATCGTCATCAAGAAACGCATCCACTGTGAGTGAATCTCTACCAATTCCCCGCTTTTAATCATATTTTGGGGTGTATCATGTGTCGTACTATTCTTTTATTTTATTTAAACAACTTGTGCATACATCATATCCGTGATCAAATGTGTATCAATTAATGTGTGAATTATATGTAGTTTGAATTTCATCATTTCAGTGCACGCACTTCATTAGGCCCATCAGTTTCCCATGGGATATGGATTGAGCATCAGGAGCCTCATTAGATCGGCTCCATTTGATTGAGCCTTGATCTCAAATACATCATCATTTCATGTCATATACTCATCCAAAGTGGTTTGTGTTGTTTATCTATATATGTTTGTTCACATGTGATTAATGCACGAATTTTCCTTATTAAATAAAACAAGAAATCAGTTAAAATGTTTTATCAAGGTTCACTCGCCAACTTTTGTTGACCCAAAATCTCCCCCATTTTACACATGATACAGGTGATCCAGCTGAGACAAGAAACACTTAGGAAGGCCTAGAAGAATAAACAAGTTTATGCTTGGGAATAATTATGTAGTTTCATTGTCTTTGTAATTGTATGAATTTTGTTTTGGATATTTAAGTTTGTAATTCGAATTTAATAAACATGAAACATCTTAGTAAATATCATGAGCTTTGGTGATAACCCAATTATGGCCCGACTTTTATTCCGGTGCGGGTCGGGGTGTGACACTTACCGGCATAGGTACATAAATTGTGTACAAATCCTAAACTAGTTTGGTATCAAACGATTGGGTCAACAAAAAGTCAAAATCGGTTTGAACCCGAAGCAAACCTTAAAAAACTCTCTAAAAACTAGTTCAAAGCTGATTTAAACTCGAACTGAATCCGGGCTAAAAACTGGTTACTAAACCGATACATTCAACAAAAAGTCAAAACCGGTTTCAGGTTCAAACCGGTTCAGGTTGTATCGGTTTGTCGACCAATTTTTTGACAGGGTTTGGTTTGGGTCCAAACTAGTTTTAAAGGGTTTTTACCTGTACGGTTTGGGTTCAAACCAGTGTTACAAACCGATTTAGGCTTGTACCTCTATTTACTTCAAACTTTCATTTGATCTTACTCGTAATATCTTCATTTGTAGAATTAGATAAGTGCATAATTTGATAAAAAGAGAACTGGGGAGTAGAGAGAGTTTCCTTAAATTGTGATAACCATTTCATTCTCTTATTCATCGATGCAACAAATACCATCTTCACTTTGCTACCCTGTACTACTATTTAACACACATATAGTGTAGGGAAACCGTTCACAACACAAATAAAAATAATAATTTTTTAATGGAATTCTGAATACGTGATTTATACAAAATTGAAATAAACAGAATGGAAGTAAAAATGAAAACTAAACTGAGAAAACATTACAAATAAACAAAGAAAAGACAACGAAGGTGATTGAGACACGTGAAAATCACGCTTCCCTTAAAACAGATTTTGGGTCACCCAGGTGAATCCGTCTGTTTCCCAGGGTACAACAGCCTAAGCAGATTGTACTGCCGAGATTAGCCTAGCACCCGAAAAAGTACCTGAAACTAGAGTGTGCAGTGAATCAAAGTTAGGAAAATTGTTAGCTGTGTGTGTTGCATCCACCATACGCTTTTCCAGTGTCCCCGAACAAAGCACCAAGCTTTGTACATCTACTGTCTAGAATATGAACTGGAGAGTCTCTTATTGAATATACAATTCAATAAGATTAGTTTTGAATTCATTGGCATATTGAATTCTATGCAGGTAAGAACTTGAACAGTCTCTAACACCAAGGCAAGACACAAAAAAATACAAAGGCGGCTCCCAAGCGGCTCGCGGCGATGCGAGCGTGCAAAGTGCGCCATCAAAGCGCCACATTGCGCCCATCGCCCTCGTCCTGGTCCCGTTCCCGTGCCCGTCCCCGGGCCCGGGCCCGGACCCGGGCGCGTGCGCGTGTAGGGTGCTTCGCACCCTCCTGGCTGCCACTGGTGTGACTTGTTACATAAGAATATGTTTGTGTGGAGAATTATAGCTATAAATCAACACAGGATTTATCTCTCCACCAATGTGGGACAAACACAACTTCTCACACTTTTAAGTTCCAACACAAGTTCCAACACACAACTAAAGCTTATGATCTCTCATTCATTTGCTTTAATCACTAAATTATTTATCATAATTTTCAACAATCCCCCACATGAATGGAGATCATCCCACACACGCAAGTGTCACGATAAATTTTCAGCGGTTAAGTAATGCAGGATAGGTAAGTTTCCTTTTGAACCCTCCTTTGTGACATATACTTAGTCTCCTAGCAGTTAATAGACGCGATGTCCTTGAACCAACTCCTTTTTACGTAGATGTTATTACACATCACACATTACTCTTCCTGGTCTGGCTAACCCCTCATAGTTGTGTCCGTTATGGTCATGGAACACTATCCTGGTTCTGCGAGAGCTCTAGGAATTGTGCCCCCAATTCCATTTGAAGCGACCCCACTTCTCTCTAACATAGGTGATTTACAATGCTTAACCTCTCTTGATATCACTTATTTAAGTAGGAACGGACTAGGAAGTTTGTAACTCCCTTTGTATGTTGAGGTACTCCCCCACAGTGACTCAGTTCGTATAGTTAGGTGGTACTATTGAGCCTAGATCATGGGATCTCCAATCTTCTAGGATAGGTTTTCCGTTGTACAAACTTACTCCAAGGGCTTTAGTCCCATTCCCATTGACGACTTATGTACTACCTTTCTGCTTAAGCCTTTTGTAAGCGGATCCACAATATTATCCTTTGACTTCACATAGTCAATCGTGATAACTCTAGTTGAGAGTAGTTGTCGTATCGTGTTATGTCTACGTGGTATGTGCCTTGATCTGCCATTATACATTGCATTTTGGGCTCTACCAATAGCTGATTGATAATCACAATGTATACAAATAGCCGTCACAGGCTTAGGCCATCTTGGAACATATTCCAAGAATTGACGTAACCATTCTGCCTCTTCTCCAGCTTTATTTAACGCGATAAACTCAGATTCCATCGTGGATCTAGCTATAAGTGTTTGTTTGGACGGCTTCCAAGATATAGCTGCTCCTCCAAGGGTAAACACATAACCGAATCTTTCGTATCGGATATCCAGTTGGCATCATTGAATCCTTCCACAACGGCTGGATTTTGGCCATAATGCAGTCCATAGTTTCTCGAGTATCTCAAATACCTTAATAATCTTGTCATACCCTTCCAGTGCTCTGAACTAGGATTACTAGTATATCTACTTAGCCTACTCACAACATATGCTAAGTCTGGCCGAGTACATGACATGAGATACATTAGACTACCAATGATTCTTGAGTATTCCAATTGAGCAACACTCTCGCCTCTGTTTTTTGACAGATGTTGAGAGGTATCAATTAGAGTTTGAGCTACACTTGTGTCCTCTGGATTAAACTTCTGAAGGATCTTGTCAACATAATGAGATTGACTTAGCACCAAACCAGTTTGGGTTCTAATGATTTTTACTCCAAGAATCACATCAGCTAGACCCATATCTTTCATGTCAAATCTCGCTTTCAACATGTCTTTAGTAGATCTGATCATCTTATCATCACTCCCAATGATAAGCATATCATCTACATAAAGGCATAAGATCACATATCCTTTAGAAGTGTCTTTCACATAGACACATTTATCGCATTCATTTATTTTGAAACCACTGTTAAGCATAACTTGGTCAAACTTTTGATGCCATTGTTTCAGAGCTTGCTTCTAGCCATATAATGACTGACGAGTTTACACACTTTGCCCTCTTGGCCAGGAGCAGAGAAACCCTCTAGTTGCTCCATGAAAATCTCTTCCTCTAATTCTCCATTGAGAAATGCAGTTTTTACATCCATTTGATGTATTTCCAAATCTCTCAAAGCTGTAATTGCAAGCACCAATCTAATAGAGGTTATTCTACTTACAGGCGAGTATGTGTCAAAATAGTCAAGACCTTCCTTCTGTCTAAACCCTTTGATCACAAGCCTTGCCTTGTACTTATCGATAGAGCCATCAGCTTTCATCTTTTTCTTAAATATCCATCGATATCCAAGTGGCTTGCACCCTGGTGGAAGATCTACTAGCTCCCATGTATGATTCTGTAATATAGAATCAATTTCACTCTTGATGGCTTCTTTCCATTGAGGTCCGTCTGAAGAGGTGACTGCTTCTCGATAGGTTTGATGCTCACTTTCAACAATGTATGTAAGAAAGTCAGGCCCAAAGGATTTCTCAGTCCTTTGCCTTTTACTTCTTCTTGGGTCACCTTCTTCAGCCTCTGAGTGTTCGTGAGTTTCCTCTCGAACAATCTCATCAACCATTGTTGACGAACTTGCATGATTTGAAGAACTCGCAATAGTTTGTTGTAACATTGGAAACTCTTCTTCAAAGTAAGTCACATTTCCTGGCCTTGTCTCTATGATAGAGTCCTTGTGCACATCAGGATTCTTGGATTCATGTACAAGAAACCGATGTGAACTACCATTTTTGGCATATCCAATGAAAATACAATCAACAGTTTTGGGCCCTATTTTAAGAGCCTTAGGGGGTGCATCTATCACCTTGGCCAGGCACCCCCACACTTTCAAGTATTTATAGGATGACTTATGTCCCCACCACAACTCATGAGGTGTTACGTCCTTGTTCTTGAAAGGTATTTTGTTTAACAAAAAAATTGGCTGACAAAATAGCCTCCCCCCACATGTCCTTGCTCATCCCAAAATTTATCAACATGGCATTCATCATTTCTTTTAGTGTACGATTCTTTCGCTCCACAATGCCATTTGATTGGGGTGTATAAGGGGGGGTACACTCGTGTATTATGCCACTTTTTGCACACACTTCCCCAAATGGTGATACATATTCACCTCCTCTATCACTCCGAACACGTTTTATTTTCTTGTTTAGTTGATTCTCAACTTCAGCTTTATACAAGATAAACTTGCCAATTGCTTCATCCTTACTCTTAAGTAAGTATATATAACAATACCGTGTATTTTCATCGATAAAGTAATAAAATATTTATTACCACGTCTCGTAGGAATTGATTTTAAATCACACACATCGGTGTGTATCAGATCAAGGGGTTCAGTTATTCTTTCAACTGATTTGAAAGATGATCTTGTTTGTTTGGCCTCAACACATGTTTTACATTTTGTTTTAAGTCAATGGAAAAAGTTGGTATGTAATCTAATTTAATTAAACGACGCATCAAATTAAATTTTACATGACCAAGACGTCCATGCCAAACATTAGGAGACTCAACCAAGTAAGCAGAAGTACAAACACTTTTATTCATGTTTTACTTAATAGAAATTACATTAAGTTTGAACATTCCATTTTGGGCATAACCCTTTCCAACAAACATACCACGCTTACTTAAAACAAAAGTATCACTTTCAAAAACCAAACGAAAGCCAAACTTGTTAAGCATCCAACCCGACACAAGACTCTTGCGCAAATCAGGAACATAGAGCACATTTTTCCAAGTGAGCTCTTTCCCAGAAGTCTCCTTTAAGATCACATCACCTTCTCCCTTGATATCAGCTGTAGCAGCATTTCCCATGTACAGCTTCTCTTCTCCCACCACCTCTTTAAACGTATTAAAGAGGGTCTTGTCTGGGCACACATGGCGGGTTGCCCCAGTGTCAACCCACCACCCATTTGGCTCATTAGCCACCAAATTTTCCTCCTCTATCATAGCAGAGTGGTCAGAAATCATGGCCACTAAAGGCTTATCATCATCAACCATAAGAGCCGTGTTACATTTAGGCTCTTTGCATTGGTCAACATGATGACCAGTTTGTCCACAGTTGTAACATTTCCCTTTAAAGGGACCAACCTTCTTCTTCACACCACCTTTCTTAGGTCCAAGGTCAACACCTTTGTTTTTCCCTTTGCCATTAAACTTGTGGCCTTTGTTTCCCTTGTAACCCCTGAGGATTGACCATGTTCCACAAGGTTTGCTTTTGCAGACGCTTCAACCTGAATTTCTTTGTGTGACAGCCTGTTGTCTTTTTCAATATGAAGACGAACCACTAGGTCTTCAATGGTCATTTCCTTTCGCTTATGCTTAAGGTAATTCTTGAAGTCCACCCAACTTGGAGGCAACTTTTCAACAATTGTTGCCACTTGGAATGTTTCACTAAGATTCATTCCTTTAGACAAAATGTCACTAAGGATAATCTGCAATTCTTGAACTTGACTCATAACAATCTTTGAATCAATCATTTTATAGTCCAAAAATCTTGCCACAACATACTTTTTAGTACCCGCATCCTCGGTCTTGTATTTGCGTTCCAACGACTCCCATAATTCTTTGGCAGTTGGAACTTTGAGATACACGTTATACAATGCATCTGACAAACCGTTCAACACATAGTTGCGACATAGGTACTCAGAATGTTTCCATGCATCAACAGTACTCACAGATTGAATATCAGATGTCCCTTCTGCGAGAACAGGAGTGGACTCAGTCAGAAACCTCGCAAGGTTTAGAGTCGTCAGATAGAACAACATCTTCTGTTGCCATCTCTTAAAATTTAAACCAGTAAACTTCTCTAGTTTCTCAGCATAGCCTGAGCTGCTGGGTACCAACTAATGGTCCCATGGTAGTGGATGTGGATCCAACAGTGGTTGATGTGCTTGATTGAGCAGTAGCCATTTCTGAAACAAGAGTAAAAAAAATCAGTTTAATGTAGAAACAAATTGGTTTACAGAAAACCAATGCAAACTACAAAAGTTTTTCAATAATCAACAGAAACACTTTATAAAAATTTTAAAAAAACCAAAAACAGTGAACGGGTTTTTAAAATCTGTTTTAAGCTTTAGAGAAATCGTTCACAACACAAATAAAAATAATAATTTTATTGATGGAATTCTGAATACATGATTTATACAAAATTGAAATAAACAGAATGGAAGTAAAACTGAAAACTAAACAGAGAAAACAGTACAAATAAACAAAGAAAAGACAACGAAGGTGACTAAGGCACGTGAAGATCACGCTTCCCTTAAAACAGATTTCGGGGTCACCCAGGTTAATCCGTCTGTTTCCCAAAGTACAACAGCCTAAGCAGATTGTACTGCCGGGATTAGCCTAGCACCAGAAAAAGTACCTGAAACTAGAGTGTGCAGTGAATCAAAGTTATGAAAATTGTTAGCTGTGTGTGTTGCATCCACCATACGATTTTCCAGTGTCCCAGAACAAAGCACCAAGCTTTGTATATCTACTGGCTAGAATATGAACCGGAGAGTCTCTTATTGAATATACAATTCAATAAGATTAATTCTGAATTCATTGGCATATTGAATTCTATGCAGGTAAGAACTTGAACAGTCTCTAACACCAAGGCACGACACAAAAAAAATACAAAGGCGGGGCTCCCAAGCGCAGTGCAAAGTGCGCCATCAAAGCGTCACATTGCGCCCATCGCCCTCGTCCCGGTCCCGGGCTCGTGTGCGTGTCTGGTGCTTCGCACCCTCCTGGCTGCCACTGGGTGTGACTTGTTACATAAGAATACATTTTTGTGGAGACTTATATCTATAAATCAACACAGGATTTATCTGTCCACCAATGTGGGACAAACACAACTTCTCACACTTTAAAGTTCCAACACAGGTTCCAACACATAATTAAAGCTTATGATCTCTCATTGATTTGCTTTAATCACTAAATGATTTATCATAATTTCCAACATATAGTCCCTACAGTTTATTTAACCATATCACAATTTGATTGATCATGAACGAAGGTTAATTATGTATCTCATGAAATTAAATTTGAATAAACAGAACTATAGAACATAAAAATAGTGTTTAGTAAAACGTATTTCGTAAGTGAATTAGTTGTGACAATTTACAATAATGTCTTGCAACTTATGTGTATAAATTCAAGTGATTGGGTTATATTTTTCTAGGGAAAAGCTAAAGCGAACAAGCTTGATTATTTTTGGACAAAGGGAGTATATCGATCATTACAAGTATCTATTCAAAATGATATTAAATGTAATCACAAAAGATGAGAAGGCTTCATCTTTCTTACCTCCCAGGAGCAACCATGCCGATGCTTCGCAATGTCTGATCTCATTTCCGCAACAGATAACTTTGATGAAAAGTGGTGCATCAGCCACGGGGGGTTTGGTAAGGTGTACAAAGGAAAGTTACCTGTTGGTCCTACAGATATCGACACCATTAAGCGGTTGCATTTAGTGTCCAATCAAAGGAGCAACTGAGTTTTGGATTGAAGTCAAGATGATTCCAAGGCTGCGCCACTGTAACATTGTGCCTTTGATTAGTTATTGCAAGGATGGGAAAAAGATGGCCTTTGTTTACGAGCACATGCATAATGGAAACCTTTATGATCATCTTCACAAGAAAGGTACACTTTTGACCGGGTCCCAATGGCTCAAGATATGCATAGGAGCTGCACATGGTTTGGACTCCCTACACACTGGTACCGGCACACAACAACGAGTCATACACCGTAATGTGAAAAGCTCCAACATGTTTCAAAAGTTATCCTACATATGTCTTACATTTACCGGAATTTACCCTACATACATGTAAATTTACCCTGCACATTTCAAAATTTATCCTACACATACTAATTTATCCTACACATGTCGAAAATTGTCCTACACCATAAATTATTTTATCTTGAAGGAGTATATTAAACAAGAGTTACAAGTTTAACTAATTAGCTAATTAATGATAATTATAGATTTACCTATATGCCCTTTTTCATAACATTAAATACACACATTAAATGAATTAATGGAGAATTTCTATTGTTTTAAAAGTTATTTTTTTAATTCTTACAAAATTTGAACTCTCCACTATATATATATATATATATATATATATACACACACTTTACAGAATACGGTTTTTGTTTTACCTTAAATTTGTTGAAGACAAAGAACTTCGAAAAAAAAACTTTGGATATGGAAAAAGGTGTTATGCAATTTTGGTTTAGATCGTTTAGCATATACAAAGTTACAAACTGCAAAATAGCAATAACATCATGTAATGGGTGTGTTTAAAGTTAAATTCGTTGGTTTATGTATCTTAGGAAAACCTAAAGTGAACGAGCTTAACTGGAGCAACCATGTCGCTGTCTGTCAATGCCATGGAGCAAGCATGCCGGTCTTTTTCAATATCTTAACTCAGTTTGGCAACAGAAAACTTTGATGATAAATGGTGCATTGGCCAAGGGGGTTTGGAATGGTGTACAAAGGAATGATCTCTGATGGCCCAACAAATATCTTAGCCATTAAGCGGTTGCAATTCATGTCTGATCAAGGAGCAGCAGACTTTTGGGTTGAAATCGACATGCTTTCAAGGTTGCGCCACTGTAACATCGTGCCTTTGATTGGTTATTGCAAAGAGGGGAAAGAGATGGCACTTGTTTATGAGTACATGCAAAACGGAAGCCTTTATAATCATCTTCACAACAAAGGTTTGACATGGTCTCAACCGCTTAAGATATGCATAGGAGCTGCACGTGGTTTAGACTACCTAAACACTGGTACTGGCACACAACAAGGAGTCATACACCGTGATGTGAAAAGCTCGAACATATTATTGGATCAGAATTTTGCTGCCAGGATTGCAGACTTCTGATTGGCTAAAATAGGATCAACAAATCAGACACGTACATATATTAGCACCACCGTCAAAGGCACCTTTGGGTATATGGATCCAAATTATTTTTAAACTGGTAGATTGACAAAAAAAATATGATGTTTATACCTTTGGAGTCATATTGCTTGAGGTGTTTGATGGAAATCCTTGGTAAATAAAATTTTGAACCGGGTAAATATATGTAAGATTACTCAAAATATTTTCGACAAGTATGTATATGTATATTATATATATATATATATATATATATATATATATATATATATATATATATATGTTTAGGATCATTTATGGACAATATCTTCATAGTGAACTGTGTGAACTTATCTTAGCCATTGATTTCCTTTTTATGTGTCAAGAGTAGGATCGTATTTTTTTATATATCTTCATTTAAATCTTTTCTTTTTAATCATTTATTCAGTTACAAAATCCCTAAATTTTAGGGATTTAACAATCTGTCTAATTATTTCGTAGATCACCGTTTGATTATACATATTTTCAGTTTTATCAGATTGAATTCGTTTGCTAATATATTGTTTTCGAAGATTTTGAACAGGGATTATTTTTTTTTTAACTTTGCCTGGATCAAATTTGGTATTTTTTAATTCATTCAAATATGGCGGATTCAGTTGTTACAACTCAGTACACATGTGTATAGTGCGTAGTATATGCATTATTAAATATCAGGATGCAGTTTCGTTGTAAACTTACAGTTGATACCATTTAATACACGTGTGTATACTGTTAAGATGACGAATTATTATATAAGGGGATGCAGCTTTGCCGTAAACTTCTTGTTGATACATACAGTACACATGTGTATAATGTTAAGTTACTGCATTATTACATGCGAGTATTCAAGTTTGATGTAAACTTCCAGTTGATACCATACAATACACATGTGTATAATGGTAAAGTTACTGCACTATTATAAATCAAGGATGCAGCTTTGCTGTAGAATTCCAGTTTATAATATATAGTACACATGTGTATTATAAGCGAATTTGGAGGAACGAGTAACTTGCGAAATATATGACAACCTTTCATGTTTCCAGTTTTAAAAAAATCGCCCCATTATGTAATTACAGAATTACCCTTTTTAATTAAATCATGCCACTAATCAAAACTTTAGCATGATGGAAATCAATGGTCTAGATAAGTTCACCCTTATAATGTTGTTCACTCTAGATCCTTACCATATATATATATATATATATATATATATATATATATATATATATATATATATATATATATTCTATAGGTGAGGTTCCAGAGTGAACATTAGTGTATTTGCGAACTGAGTGAACAAATCCTGACCATTAATTAACATCATCAAATCATAAAATACACTAGTGTATTTTCATCATCAAATCCTGGCCATTGATTTACACTTGTGTATACACTTGTGTATTGATAATCAAGGCCTAAAATTAATTCACGAGTGTTCACAATCAAGGGGTTGTTCATTAATAAACCTAACCATATATATATAGGATTAAGATCATTTGTGAACAATTTCTTGAAAATAAACTGAGTGAACTAATCTTTACCATTGATTATTTTTTAGATTAAAAGGGTAAGACTGACATTAGCTCTCTCTCTCTCTCTCTTAATTAAAGTCCCTTAATTTTCTCATCTATTAATTCTCTCTCTCTCTCATACACATTTTTAATTACTTCTCCATTATTTTAAAATCGTGTAGAATCAGTTGCTAATAACGTATATGAAACTCCTAACGGAACTAGGTAGTAGACACCAACTGTCCCTCCCAGATTCAAACCGTATATGAAACTCCTAACGGAACTAGGTCGTGGACTACAAATACACAGATGTATCAAAAGTCTATACACATCTGTATAAACTAACAACTGTGTATCTTGTATAAAGCGATAGTTAGTGAGACTGTACACATGTGTATAAACTAAAAGCGGTGTATCTTGTATAAATTGATAGCTAGCGAGACTGTACACATGTGTATAAACTAACATCTGTATATCTTGTATAAATTGATACTATCGAGACTGTACACATGTGTATACACTAACAACTTTGTATCTTATATATACGGAAACTAGCAAGATTTTAGGAATTTTGATTATATTGTTTAATAAATGCAATTTACAAAAGACACAAATACCCTTCTGTCAATTAATTTAAAGGGAAGTTATAACATTATAATTACAATCTTGCCATTGTTTAAGAATCTCTAGATGACATAATCCAATGGTTTAGATTAGTTCACACAGTTCACTCTCAACCTAGTGTTCACTCTAGAACCGTACTCTCTCTCTCTCTCTATATATATATATATATCTATATATATAATATATATATATATATATATATATATTAGTTCAAAGAAACTTTTAACTAGTGATAATACGTACATATATATCTTATATAGCAACGATAGCATATTTGACAAATGATTAATATAAACATCTTTTTGTACCAAGAAATACCCGCAATGGAACAAAGTCACCAACATGCAAATACGAAATATGAACACAACTATAAGGAGTTTTGGATATACCTTCTGTTAGTTATAACCGTGTGAGACACCAAGATGTAACGAAGTGAGCTAGAATGAGTCGGGAACAAGCTGAAGACATAGCTCCTGCTTCAGTCGGTTAGCGGTGGTGGCGATGACGGAGCAGCGGCGGCCGGTGGCGGGCGGCAAGAGGAATGTAACATCCGTCGAAAAACGGGTTTCCAAACCCGCTTTGTTTGTAATCGAATATCAAGTTATAAAAATTTCGTTGCGTATTTATGACTTATTTTAATTTTAAACGGTACATAATTAATAAACAATTTAGAATTTATAAATTACAATTGATAAAAAGTGAAAATAAAATAAAAAGAAAGAAAGAAGGCTGCCGGATTTCGAACCCGGGTCAGCCGGGTGCGCCTCAAAGTCTTAACTCACGCATATCCCAGCACTCCGCCACTTGTGTTATTTGTTGATATATCGAAACAATTAATACATATAATGAAACTCGAAATCAAATCAGTCAACAGCGCGCCCATTTCGCAGTCGCCGGAAATTCCGACGATTTCGCCAATCATGGTCAGTTTCTTTTGACTTAACGGATGCTTTAACTTCAACGTCGGTTATAACCGATGTCTAATCCCGCGACATCAGTCATAACCGTCGGAGAAAAACTGACCAACGAATCAAGACTGAAATCAGACCCAATTCATCGCGATTCTTCCCTATAAATACACACCCAAGTCTCTGGAAATCATTTCGCTCAAAATCGCACCATTTCTCGAATCAATTTCACTCGCCGGAGATTTTCTGCAATCATCGGACTTTCGCCGGAAAACCGAGACTCACATCAAAACGGTAATTACCTCGACTCTTTCGGTTTCAATCCATTGTTAGACTATTACTAACTTCAATTCATCAACCAGAATCCATCCCAGACGACGTAGCCGGAATATTCTGCTTTCGCCGGAACACTTCTGGAATTTCCAAATCACGCTGTGAATCGGTATAATCATTCAAACCTTCTGTTAATCATTGTTTAGTAACTCAATTTCACATCTAATCGATCAAAACTGTTGATTGATCCGAGCAGACGGAGTTCACCAAACAGAGCCGATGATCCTTGCCGGAGTTCTAAGAAAGACATCTGTTTCGGTACATTCTTTCCCCAAACCCTCTCCGTCCATCACATTTCAATCGCTTATAAATTTCATTAATCGAATTAAACAAGAACAGTTGATTAATCGTCGTCTGTATCTTTGAACGAAGAAGATGAAGTTGAACTACTGTATAAGTATAACTAAAACGAGATATTAAACCGGGTTAGACACATAGTCCAGCGGTGGACTGTGTGCAAACATTTATCACACGTCGCGAGTTCGATCCTTGACACAACCTCACTCTCTGAAATAAAAATGTTTCTTTTTAAAATCGGACCGGATCAACTCGCTGTAAGATGTTAAGTTTAATAAAAATCAGTATATTAACCAGGTTAGACACACAGTCCAGCGGTGGACTGTGTGCAACACTAAACCACAGGTCCCGGGTTCGAGACCTGTTGTGTGCACCGGTCCGATGTAATTAAATCCTTTTTAAAATAAATGATTTCTGATTAAATTAAATAGTGTATAAATATAATTAAAAACAGAAATATTTCGGGTTAGACACGTAGCTCAGTTGGTAGAGCTGCGTGCACGCGTACGGGAGGTCTCGGGTTCGAGCCTTACCCGGCGCATACTTACACACGATCGAACCGGTCAAACAGTCAACAGTCACAGTCAACGGTCAATGGTCAACCCAAAAAGTCAACATTTTTTTATATTTTTATTTATTTTTTAATTTAAAAATCAATTAAAAATACTTAAAAATAATGTTTTTAAAGTTAGAAAATAACCTTAAACTCACAAAAATAAATCTAAAAACCCTATTAAAATTGTTAATAAAATCCACTTACTTACCGTACCTTTCCGTTATTATTTATGTTAGTTTTTCCTCGTCGATCAACACTCTAAACTCGTGCGCATTCAACATCATACGACGCACCATGGGAATCTCTACATCTTTTATCACCAATTTGAGGTGAATCTCTACCATATTCCATTTAACACTTGGGGGATCATTCTATATTATACATTTAAACGTCATTTATCATAGATCAATGTGTATCCAACATGTACAATTGTTTGTGTGGTTAATTTTTAGATTAAATTTATCATTTTCAGTACAAACATCATCATAGGCCGCCGCTCCCCATTACCTATGAGCGTGAGCCGTTCCCCATTACCTATGAGCGTGAACGAGGCGTTGCCAACATACGATTGCCTCCGTTTGATTGAGCCTTGATCGTACATACATCATCATAGGCCGTCCGTTTCCCCATTACCTATGAGCGTGAACGTGACGTTGCCAACATATACATATCATTCATGTTATTGTTTGTAATGTACGCTTATTTACATTTGCTCACATATGACTATTGGTACAATTTTTCCATATCAAATACAACAAGAAATCTATAATAAATGTTATCTAACAAGGTTCACTCGCCAACTTTTGTTGACCCAAAATCCCCCATTTTTACACATGATACAGGTGATCAAGTTGAAGCAAGAAACATATAGGGCGGCCTAGAAGAATAAACCAGTTTAGATTTTGGATTGCTTTAGTTAATTTTTCCTTTCCTTGTATTGTATGATTTTGACTTGAACATTTGAGATGTAATTTGAATTTAATAAATATGAAACATATTAGTAAACATCATGAGCTTTGGTGATAACCCAATTATGCCCCGACTCTTATTCCGCTACGGGTCGGGGTGTGACAAGGAAGGATGGCGGTTGTAGTGGAGTGTGGCAACTAGGGTTTTGTTTTGGACAAGTCTTGTGTCTTAACTCATGCTTAAGCTTATATAGCCAAGGATTAGGTTAATACTAAAACCTTAAGGGCCACAAGGCCACATCCTTTCTCCTTATCTTTCTTTCAGCCCATTAACAAAAGTCCACAACATAAAACCTAATTTGATTAGGTTTAATATAATATTTTTTTATAACATTATAAAATAAAATATTATAAATTGTTCCGTAAAAATACATCATTTAATCTAATTAAATGAATTACCTCGTTGTCCTCGGTGTAACTCTTATGCGTCAAGACCCTGTTGGCAGCATTGACTCATTGAACCAGACACGAATTTCCAACAGACCCTGCTTAGACGGTTTCCGATAAGATCCCAACGCAGACAGCCAGCGGTGCTCTAGCAACACATAGTTCCCCCCAATTGGTCATGACACTTCAAAGTTACCAGCCAAGGCATCTTCCCCTTAGCAACGACTTGTTGCTTGAAGACAGTAGACTTATAGCAATCGTTGTCATCTATCCTTTCTGTAAAAGATATCAATCGAAACTAGGAGACATGGATCAAATCATTCTCATATTTTGTTTCAATTATCTTTGTTCTCGATTCAGATTCATAGTGGTCCAATCAAACACACAGTCAGTTTGTGTAAGGCCTTACACTTCTCAAGTATGAATCAACGAGGGCGCCTTAATGCCTAGTTATTACATTTTAATGTAAGAGTACAAAATTCCCTATTGATCACATACACTCCTACTAAACTTCAGATCCATTCCCCACTAGAAGCCTTTATGACTGGAGTTACACAACAACGGTGAATGGTTCTTAGTAAACGGAAGTTCTAATATATGTCTCAGGTCAGAGGATACTAGATGAGTATGCCTTATCAAAACATCTTATGACTGAATCCATAAAGATGATTTGACGCGTGTTACATCCAGCATCATTCATAATGAGGCATGTGAATTTGAAAGTTAACCACTTGAGTCCAAATTTGGAAGTCTTAATTCAAAATCGTTCCCACGAGTCTGATCGACTTCGGATAACTTTAGAATACATGATTCATGGATTAAACGTATCAAAATTGAACACAATTGTGGGATTCAGAAAATGCATTTAACTAGTAAATCAAAATGAATGCAAGAGTACAACTTCTTAATGTTCGTACACCCAAATACTAAATCAAAACATATCACTAGCTAATCTAAGCCCAATAACGTCCATGTGACGGTCATGTTTCTCTTGAGTCATTGGCTTAGTAAACGGGTCAGCTAAGCTTTGATCTGTGTCATTTTGCTTATTGTAATGTCACAGCGTTCCACAATTTCCCGTACGTAGTGAAACTTTCTCAAAATGTGCTTGGCTTTGTGATGAGATCGAGGCTGCTTGGCTTGATCAATATTTTATGTGTAATAACCCTATATTTTATGTTTGTAATAACCCTATATTTTATGTGTAAATACAATCACAAACAATTCCATCAAATCACTAACAAAAATACAATACACAAATATGATAAGTTCTACCTAGCATGTAGAATGTTCATTATTTTAGTTTTTACAATTATGGTTGTTCAACGTACCATATCGATGCTACTGTTGGTCAATGTAGCGCTTGATGAACTGGTTTCAGAGCCATCTGGTGCTGGGGAATAGATGGGCACAGGCATCCTCCTAGGAAGATTTGGGAGCGCACCTTCAAACTTGAGAACATGAATAGCTTGGCGGATAAATGGCCTCAGACTCCATAACCCTACCATCATCAACCGTTTGGCTTCTTTTGCATTGAATTCCATGTTCAAATGCTGATCCACACCAGAAAGTAGATCAGTTTTTCCTAGTAACCCCCACAACCACTCAACCAACCAAAAATCAGAGTTCGGGTCAACTTTATCAGTTGCCTTTTTCCCGCAAGCTATCTCTAATGCAACCACCCCAAAGCTATACACATCAGACTCTTTGCTGGCTTTACCCGTTATTGCATACTTAGGAGCCATGTATCCTAGAGTTCCGGTAAGGCCAGTTATTTCAGACCCAGTCCATGGTCCATGAGTCGAGTCAATCCGAAATCTCCAAGCTTTGCATTAAATCCTGAATCAAGCATGATGTTGCTTGCTTTGATGTCTCGATGCACCACACATTGGTCACACTCTTCATGGAGATAGAGCAACGCAGAGGCTAAACCTGTAGCGATGTTGTATCTCACATCCCATTTAAGAATACTTTTTGTGTTGAATAGATGATAATCAAAGCTTCCATTTGGCATAAACTCGTAAACTAGCAAGAATTGAGTTTCATCATGGCACCAACCAGTGAGTTGCACCAAGTTTCGGTGCCTTAAACTGCTGATGATCTTCACCACTGTCCGGTAGTCTTTCTTTCCTTGTTTAGAACCCTGTGAAATTTTCTTGACAGCTACCATGGTACCTTCACACGATAAGTAGCCCTTATAGACGCACCCAAATCCTCCTTCACCTAACTTCTGGTCATCAGAGAAGTTGTTGGTAGCCAAGGCGAGATCTCTGAGTGGAAAGCTTTTTGGTCCTGTTCCTCTTTCAAGATCATCGTTTATTGATGTCAAAGCAATTACATCTTCTGATTCTTCTGTAGTTTTCTTCGTCTCCTCCAAAATATAGCATATGCTACTTCACCTCCGCAACTATAATACCAAGAGGAACAGTTAATCCTGCTGTTAGTTTCCATTTGTTCGAGTTATCTTCCCTTTCTTGTGCTGTCTTCAGGCTTGAACTGAACTTCCAGTATCGAAGAGTATGTTTTTCTGTTACAAGGCCGGTGGTACCCGAAAATCCGATTGGTCACCCACTCGGGAAGAACGTCCCTAAGGTCAACTTTATATGAAAGGTTAGTATTATCAGTAGGCTTATTTCCAGCACCATAGTGCAAAGAAAGGCTTAGCATCTGTGTGGTAGCATTGTAAGACACCCAAGCATCAGCAGAATCTCCGCTGTGCAAACTAGCATTCCAAGCAGTGAAATTAGCTGAACTAAGCGAGTTGATGTTGATACCCACATGACCATATGGAGGATTGATCCATGTATTTGCGACAGTATCAAACTCAACAAGTATCATATGGTTTTGAGGCGAATTATAGTTAGTGGTGTTGAACAATCCTATATATTGACCAGCTGAGTTGGGTGGGATTTCAAAGCCAAGTGGGGCAATAAAAAAAGCAAACGCATCGCCATAGCTAGATCAATTTAGTATCTATGACGAAAGTGAAGTGAGTGGTGAAATCAGAGAGCTTCCCAGATTTTTTGTCCCATATTTGGACTGCATCTGCGTATCTCGCATGGCCAACGCGCACGATGTCAACACGGGTGAGCTCTGTGGCACCTGAAGTAGGTTCTGCATCACCTGAATGGATTATGTTTTTCGCATTAGAAACAAAACTAGTGATCTCGAAATCTGTAGATTCAGACAAGGGCAAAAGGAATATGGAAGAGGAAACATAGAGAATGATAAACCCAATTTCACGCCCTGGAGATGAGAAGCACGAGAAAGAGGGAGCCATGATCTACCTCTATTAAACAAGTCCATAAATAACCATCATTCCTTGATCAGTCAATGCGTTGATTGTTATTTATGATCTACCTCTATTAAACAAGTGTAAAAATATCCATGAAAACTTGATTAATTTATGATCTACCTTTATTCAACAAGTGTAAAAATAGCCATGATTACTTGATTAATCATTGTGTTGATTGTTATTTCTTAGGGACAAACTTAAGTGGGCCGTGCACAGATGAACCTTTCAAACATTTGAATGATATAATTGAAAAAATCATTAGTCTTTATGTTACAAGGATTTTGTTATTTATTTTTAAACTCAACCTAAATCATTAATCTTTATGTTACGAGAATGAAATAATGGAAAAAATCACTATGTTTATAGTATGCATGTATGTGTGTAGATGTGATTGGTAGAGTTAATGGTGGCGTCTCGGTGTAGTTTTATTATTGGTAGGTGTGGAAATCTCAAAGATCTGTTTCATTGAATAAAACCTAATACAAGACTCAATATATAAACACCACATTTACACTGACACCTAAAGAATCTCATATGTACAATATAAATTAATCACATACAAAGTTTAATATATTTTAATCTAACATCCCTTGCAAGCTGAACGTATGACAACTGTCACTTTCGGGTAATTTCTATACATTTAAACAGTGATTTATAGTATACAATTATGTGTTTTGAACATTTGAACTGCATGAATTACATGACATACACCTAGAAAACTCACCGGGTACATTACATGATGCATATTATTCATTTTAGTGGTTGCAATTCAAAAACAATTTAAAACAATGCATCGGAACAACTAGTAGACTAGCTGTGCCAGCATGGCCTCAGTAATCAGCTAAACAACAGATTTATGACTTAGATGAGAGTCCAACATCAAATATATTAAATCCCATGTGGGAAACAAGGATTCCTGCTAACACTTTCCGGAAACAATACGTGCACTGAAAACTGTCCGAAATACACATTAAGTGACAATTCAACATAATTCAGCAAAATACAGCATCCACTAACCTATGTAATATTCAGAAATAGTGTTAAACATCATACACTACGTAAAAGATGTTGAAAGTATCAACTTGGCACAAAAACATATAATATAAGTCTTGATAGTTAACGTTTTAACGAACCGACAACGAAACGAACACCCATACACAATCAGGCACATCATATGAACTAGTTAACAATATTTTAACATCATACAACTAGTTTAATTCATTAAACACTTTGTTTTGCTTAAAATCCCTAAAAGCCCTACAAGTTGCTTAAACCTCCGTTTAAGGACCCGATAACGCATCCCGTTAAACAACCGAACACGAGCTAGACATAAATTATGGACTAGTTAATATTGTTTAACTATGTTAAGTTAGTATATGGTACCATACATCTTGAGTTACACTAAAAACCCTAAAACCCTAAACACCCTAACTTAACATAACCTAAACTTAACTAAATCACTAACTAGAAAAATTATCTAAGTTAAATCCTAACCAAACACCCCTTGGACGGTTATGTGGGGCCCACCAGCCACCCACAACTTTGTCTCCTATGCTTGGACATGTTGGGTGAACAATAAGAATACATAGAAGGTCTTGTGTCTTTCACCTAACATAAGTAATCATCCATGTCACCCCACTTTCACTTACATATCCTAACACTAAAAATAAACAACCAGAACACCTCTCATTCCCCTCAAACTCACGGCTCAAACACCCCTCTTTCACCTCCAATCTTGTGTTCATTTGCAAGTCATCCAAGGTTAACCTAAGGTGCATCAAGCATAACTAGGAAGGTGTCAAGTCTTAGAAATGGAAGGACCTCTTCAAAGAGCTATTATCCACCATCTTTGCTTCATCTTCATCATCTTGCCACTTCCCTAGCCACAAGAGCTAGTAGTGAGCCTCCTAATATTCTATTTTATATCTTGTTACTAGTATTATGTTAATGTACAAGTTAAACCATCTAAAACCTTCACTTTTAAAAGATGAACACATGAACTAGTAACATAATCTAAAGAAAGTAAATATTACTTGAAGTTGTAATGAAGATGTCGTTGGTTATTTAGTGCTATGGATGATATCCATCATACGTATACTTGCTAGAAGTATAGATCTAACAACTATACACATGGATCTTACAAGATCCATGATAAAAGTGTTGATGAACTTGTTATACATGATGAATGAACTTATTAAAGTGGTTAAAATGAATTGTAATGTTCTTAAGATGTTGTATGAACAAGTTGTTAAAAATGATTTTCAACAAAGTTAGTAAATATTAGAAACAAACCCATTTTTAAAGATGGATGAACATGTTAAACACTATGTTAAAATACTATATGATTTGGCTAACTTTCAAGTTCATAATAACATGAAAAATGCATCTACATGCATATATTATACTTGTGGAAGTTGTTGTGATTAAATTAATGAGTTTTGAAAGCTTAAACACATGTTTTAACACATGGAAAACCTCCTAAATTTAGGGGAAACTATGGCAAAATTTTTATAAAATTTAAACACTTAGAAAAATATATTTTAACAAATTTCTTACAAGTAAACTTGTTTAAAAGTAATACATAAAAAAATCCCATATTTTTGTATAAAATGTAAATCAAAGAAGTTATGGTTTTTTCTAAAAATAAAGATGGATATAAATATATATTTTGAAAAATATATATTTAGTGATCTTAAAAATCATGTGCTATGTGTATATTATTTGTATTAGTTACATATAAAATTAGGGATTTTAAAAAATATAGACAAACAAATACAGTAAAAATTAGCAAACAAAGTATTACAAGAATATATACATATTCATACCTTGGATACAAATTGTGGACGAATCGGACATTTGGACTATATAAGGATTTCGGACTAAAAATATATAATATATCGAAGCTTGGTAAATATTGCTTTCAAAACCAACAAGTGACATAATATATATTTTTACAAGTATATAAAATATATCATATTTTTGTTATATTAAAAACTATCATTCTTGAAGTGTATAAAAATATATATTTCATAAACATCTTAAAAATATATTGTTTTGGTGGAAACTAAAATATATATTTTTCTAGAACAAATCTTAAAAATCTATTATTTTTAAGATGCATACACTTACCAAGCATAATATACTTATATTATATAGGAACATATCTTAAAATTAAATATTTCAAGAATACAAAAAATTGTGCGTAATAAATACAAGAATATACGTATTCCTGTACGTACAAATACATGCCAACATATATCACTAACACTTGGTGAAAATACCATTATACAAGTATTATACATAACCATGAGAATACAAATTGAAATACACTAACACTCATAGTACAAATATACCCACATTTGGGAATATACACATGTATAATACTTAACAATTAATACACTTGGTCATGTATACTATGGAACATGCACATGGATAATTATATATCAAGACATGATAAAAATAGATTATTTTTTTTACAAACCCATCATAATCCCAAAAGTTATATAAAGTGGTGCATACAAATGATACAAGTTAAAATATAACATTTTAACTAATACATAGAACTTGGACATATATAATTAAGAAGAATTATATATGGAACATATCCGACGATGGTATCGTCGAGGAAAACGGGTGGAACCCGACTATGATAAGTCATGAAACACATACATCTAACTCCTGCGAGGCACGGAGACAAGAGGGCTAGGCCCGTACATGCAACACATGAGATATATATATATATATATATTATATAATATATATATAACGAAATATATATATTGACATCACACATCAAAAATACATCTCAATGAAACTAATTCTGAACAAGTCTTAATAAATACTTAAGAAAAGAAACATAAAAATGAATCATTACAAAACCAAAGTGTTTGACAAAACCTAGCACGTTTGTAGGTTATGATACAAATCAAGGGAAAGTACATGAGATAAACCAAGTTTGCAGAACGCAATCAAGTGAGTTCCTGTCCCCCTTTTCATCTTAAATGTTTACTAGATCATGTGCGAATAGGGTGGACGCAAGACCATTAATCTTGTTTAAGACCACGATACAAAGGTTAGATCTAGCGGGTGTTGGCGAGCCCCACTCTTGGTCATGGACCCACATGGAAGAGTACATTTGTTGTCCCGGTCGAGGTTAATCAACGAAAATCGTCTAGGTTTGGATGCTTCCTATGTCGTCACACATATTAATGTCATTGCAAAACATCAATGATCACGATTCCATTGACGCTTTACATATCGGGTTTTGATACAAATACATCATACATTTTACGGATTTTATCTTATGCAACTAAAACACAAGAACTCGCCAACTTTTGTTGATTTTTAACTTAACATGTATTTCGGGAAATTAATGGACCAATGAGGGAATTTCAGACAAGGAAAGCAAGTGTAAAGTCTCCATGCCAACTTTTGAAGGGTTTGCCCATTATATACTGCCTCCTTATAGTGATATAAGGGTCAAAGCCTTGTCATTAAATTTGCATTGTGGATGTGTAACACTTTGACAACTTATTTTCATTTTATGGTTTGTAAACAATATACTCAACTTATGTTGCGTTTTGAAACAATACTGGTAATGGCATTTGGAGCTTGTTCTTATTCATTTAGAATGTTCACTTATATTGTATGCAATGAGAATCCATCAGATCACAACGCGCGCTTCCGCCTATGCGCAGGTGTGACAGAACAGTGGTAGTCTGCTGCAAATCATGTGACGAAAAGTACTCAATTGAGAACTCGGAAGCCATTTTGTAAATATGTCACCACCTAAAGCTTGATTGGAACGAATGTAGTAGCCAATTTACCAGAAGTGACTAATTCTCGCAAAAAGTGACAATGAAGATCTATGTGTTTGGCCCGCTTATGAGTAACAAGATTCTAAGTGAGGAAGATAACAGTTTGATTGTCACAAAGAATAGTTGGTCCTTCTGGAGGAAGCACATAAAGTTCTTGTAAAAGATGAGTTATCTAGAAAATTTTGGCAGAAATATTAGCCATAGCCCGATATTCAAATTCACAGCTGAACCTGGTAACCGTTGGTTGCTTCTTAGCACTCTAAGAAATTAGATCCACCCATAAAAATATAGAATAACCATAAGTGGAACAACGACTCTCTAACCATCATGCCCAATCAGTATCAGCATAGCTAAGCAGCGACATGGAAGTGGGATGACTATAATCTAATCCAAAGGGAAGGGGTACCCTTGAGATAGCATAAAATCCATTTGCGTACTTGAAAATGATCAGTAGTTGGAGCATGTAAGAACTGACTGACTTCATTGACAACATTTGCAATATCAGGTCTTGTGATCGTTAAATATTGGAAAGCACCTATAATTGATATGTAAATGGTAGCATCTTGAAATACTATACCTATGGAGACAAAAGAAACATTGGCACTCAAAGGTGTTGGTACAGGTTTAGCATCCAATATCTTTGCACACGTTAGAATTTCTAAAGTATATTATGATTGATTGAAGAAAATACCGTTGAGTGTGGGTAACCACCAATCGTAGAAAGTAGTTGAGTGCGTAGGAAATAGGTAAGAAGGTGTATCATGGTATTGAGAAATGGGTGGAGTAGTAGAAGTTATTGTTTCTTCAGTTTGGGCTGGTATAGAGGAGGTCATTGTGGGGTCGATGTGAATAGTTGGGCCAGTCAGGACGGTTGTAGAGCCTATGAGAGTTGTTTTTGGCCGGTTGATGAAGTTGTTGAGGGGCCGTATGGTGTAGTAGTTGGGCCAGATGTTGAACCAAGTGGTGGAGCTGTAGTGGGGCCAGGTGTAGTAGCGGTTATGGAGTCGGGTGATGAATAAGTCAGGTTGGATGTTGTAACACCTCGTAAATCGTGTCCAATAGTATATTGACACGTGTCTTATTTTTTTCGTCTATTAAGGACTACTAAGGACTATAGGTGTCAACATGCTCAAACTAAGCCTTTGAGTGACTCTTTGGTGTCAACATGCATAAACTGAGCCTCTGAGTGACCATTAGTGTTAACATGCTTAAACCAAGCCTCTGAGTGACCATTGGTGTCAACATGCTTAAACCGAGCCTCTGAGTGACCATTAGTGTCAACATGCTTAGCCTCTGAGTGACCATCAGAGTCAACATGCTTATACTGAGGCTCTGAGTGATCCTTTATGAAGTCCTAACTCTCATATGAGCCACTGGTTGGACGAGATTGATTAATTCTGTAAATATGTAAAAGTTGGACAATGGAGAGGTTAAAAGTGTCAACATGTTAATTTATACCTCTAAGTGACCTTTTAACAAACCGGGAGCTTGACAATGTCTAGGCATACTCCCGGGTACGCCAAATGTTGGCTATAGAGGGCTAATTATGCTATTAAAGGTGTTTTAGAGGTTTTATAAGTTGGGGGGCTAAATGTGACAAAGTTTGAAATTTCCCATGAGGCGCGAGAGTCACTGGCCTGGTCTCTCGCGGCCCGCCAAAGGCCTGTGTATGCAGAAAATTTGCTTGGCCTCCACACATGTTGCCAAAAACCATTTAATTCGAAACCATGGACTTCCAAACTGCTATGCCACATTTTAGGACACTTGTAAGCTTCCTCTGACACTCCCTAACACCTGGCATCACCTCCTTCAAGCTCCCCAACTATAAATAGGTGCATTAGTTCATCACTTGAACTTGCACCTTTGTCATTTATCACTCTATCTTCCTCCTCTAGAAGTTCCAAACTGAAAGGATCATCCAATTTAGTTCTATTTCATCATAGGAATCACTTGTAAGTGTTCCTTTCTCTTTCATTTTCGTTTATACGCTTTTATAGCCAAATGTCAAGAGTTTTATGGAAAACGCCTTGTTTGTAATAAGGTAGGTGTTAATCCCTATAAAGGGCACCTCCTAAAGATCACGTTTGCTAGACCAATTGACGGGTCAAAGTTTTATTATTAAAAAGTCAAATAAGCCAGTTCTAGAAAATATTATGATCTGAGCTTATATATTTTATGAAACATGTTTTGGCACTTAAACAAGTTGGTAATGATTATTAGAACATGTGAGAACATGTTCGGCTCGTCAATTTCAGTTCTAGGGTCGGTTCCCAACCGAAAGTCGCAAAGTTTGACTTCTACTTTGATTTTCGATTTTGACCCGATTTAGATTAGTTAGCTATTGATCTAAGGTTGCATTATGTCGTAATATAATGTACATAACCCCCTGAGGTTATATAACATGATCATAATTAGAATCCGAATTTATGTACGAGTTTCTTTATTATGCCATTTTGACTAAAATGCCATTTTTACATAAACTAAGGTCTAATCGATAACGAACTTGAAAATAAATTTCCTACTGATGTAATATCATAAGCAAGATTATTTGGGATATCAAGTCAGATTGTATACTGAGTTTACGTAAAAATTCTTGTAATATGTCAATAAATGACGATAAAAGCCCTTGTGGCTCATAAAATGATTTTAATCATACATTTTCATATCAAATCTTTACTACTGATATGTTATATTAAATAACATATCTAAAACAACTAAACCTGATCTTAACATCAGTTTTATTAAACTTCGCAACAAATCGTATTTTACGACATAAACACTGTTTCGGCGCATAGTATGGTTTTAAACCATATTAATCGACCAAAACTTGTTACCTACTAATTTCAAAACTTATTTAAAATATTTTTACAGTGTAGATAATATAAACTCAGAATCCCAAATAAGTTATCATACTATGTGTTAAATGATCAAAATGCCCCTTCGGTGCATAGTTTGGTCATAAAAGATAAATTACACATATAATCAATATCTTACTGATTTTATATCATAAATTAAATTCTTTTTCAGAATACTTATGATTATAACATTAAAATATATTCAAGTTTCTTTTATACGGTATATAATTACCGAAACACCCTTATGAGGCATAATTTCATTTTAAAACCTTAACGGGCATGTAAGTTGATATCTATTGATATTACAACTCATTTCAAGTATAATCGCATATAGAACTCTTCCATGACTTATCAGGTTACCCGATATCGCTTATATGTGCACGGCTAAGTATATGCAACTAGTTTACGAAAATTAACCGAAACGGGTTTAACCTTATCATTTTAGTATCAAAATTCAGAATGTTTATGGTTTACCCATATTATAAAAGTCATAGTACTTGTTGGGTTTAAACTACATTCTATCCGGTCATCGCTTAATCTAGCGTATTATACCATTTTGATCTTGTAAGCTAGTCGGTCTAAGTCTATGACTTAATTAAGACCGTTAGCATTTTAATTGGTTAGCTTATGCCATAATCCAAACTAGAGCCTTCTGGTAAATGCTATCTGCACTTATTTCATTTTGGATACGGCTGAGATAATAAATCTTACATTTTTAAAATCAAGACTAGCTCAGGTAAATACTCTTCGACTTATTTTCCCTATACGGGCTTGGTTATGGTAAACTATTACCGCTTGGTCGGAAATGGGATCAATCGAATGCCGGAATGTGGCTAGTAAATCCGCATATTTCATTTTAATCAGTTTTGTTTGCTAACTTAAACATTGGGGATTCACGACCGTGTCCTGGATATCCTCGGCTCATTATATTAGTTAATGGCCACGACCATAGCGCGGGGTGTAGGCATACACCTGACAGATGCTCATGCTAAATTATTTTTACCCACTAGTTGGGGATAACTCCTTCGTGGGTTCTTAAGTGGTGTGTACGTTAATCATGTCTCGGTCTCTGTACTAGGCCCCATATATATGGACAAACATGTGAATCTGTTAACTAGGTTACAAGGCTGACTTTCCCTAGTTATAAAAATTTTTTCCTGCCCTGTGCACTTAAATTCATTTTCAAAATGTTTTCAAAACGAGTCAGTTGGGTGTATTTACCAGCGAAAGCTGACATATTTTCAAAAGATTAAGATGCAGGTACAATACAAAATACGTTGGAAGCGGGTCGGTAGTGATATAAGAGGATCTTGTAAATCCTTAGATCTGTCCAAAGTCTGTTATACATTTTTGTACATTTTTTGATCCGCCTGTGGATCTTCCATTAGAAGCCTTCTGTATATTATTTTTAATACTTTGAACATTTGGTTTGTAATAGTATTTTCAACTCCAAGACTTTCGATGTGTTGTGTTTAATTGACTATGATGATATCAACTTACGTCACGAGATTCCCCACCCGGGCCCACCGGTGTTTGGTTAGAATTACGGGGTGTGATAGATGTTGGGCCGGTTGGCATTTGTTGTGCTATACGGGATCGGTATTGGAGAATTATGTGACTGTGAGCTGAAGTTGTTATTTGAGTTATTTTGAACAGTAGGTATTTTAGGTGAAGGAAATCTAACAGGAGATCCATTCAAAAAATATGTGACTTTAAGAAGGTTAATGGGGGTTATAGCGATAGTGGAGTGATCAAAAGGAAAATGTTTTTCATGAAAGTGGGCGTGTCTAGTAACATAAACACGAGATGTGCATGGATCAAGGAGATAATTTACGCGGAGCATAATCCCAAAGACAAGGAAAAACATGAGAACAAAATGGTTGAAACAAAGCGTATTGAGGTATTTGAAGATACAAGAGCTCAAACGGAGACTTGACTTGTAGAAGAGTCGTGGGTAAACGGTAGATTATAAAAACTGCCGACAAAAAAGCATCAACCCAATGTTTGGTGTCACAACCCCCGACCACACCCTAAATGGGAGCCGTGAACAATCAAGTGGTACCGATGTTATTTTGAAAATATTGCAACGGAAATTTCATCAGGATCGTGAGTTAGGTGATGGAGAGGATGAAACTCGAGGGTTAAAGTGCTTATTCTATGTGTTTTATTGCGTTTTAGGTGGTTATGTGTTTCGAATGTGATAACTACGAGTAATTTTGGTTTTACAGTTTAATCGCTTAATTCGGTTAAGTTAGGACGCTTGCAAGTGAAGAGGAACAACCGTGGATGGAAATCAAGACATATTACATATTCGGTAGATGTTTCAGGTCGAAAAGATGGTTTGGATGTAAGGAACGAAAGAACAAAGTTCAGGCGTCATCTGGTAATTATAAGAAAGTTGGTATGTGAAGTAAAAAGGGATTTAGGGATCTCGATGTAGCCTACGGTGGCGAGACCGTAGGTTACAGTTTGATGTAATGATACAAAAAGAATAGCAATATTGTACCGTATCTTATGGTGGATGACCGTAGGCTACGGTTGTGCGGAATCAAGTAAACAGCAACCTTCCACCGTAGCCTATGGTGGTGAGACCGTAGGTTAGAATGTGTTTTGGGATTTTACGTGATTGAATGATTGTAACGATTGATTTTATTTAAACTTTATTTCCGATTGAATCAGTTCATGAGACTTCTAGTAATTGGGATAGATTTGATAGGGATTAGGTTGGTAATTCAGTTGACTGCTTATATGATAACCTTCCATTGTTTTACAATCGAAGTATAGTCTCAAGGTAATCACAACCAATTAATTGAATTGAACAATCATGTCTATGTGATTGTTAAGATTAAACACATAATTGACGTTTGTTTTGAATCTAAAATTCGAAGGAACCATTGTTTCTCCATCTGTTTACAACTTCGTTTTATGTAATTCGTTAGTTAAATCAAACTCTCAAACAACCAAGTTTACATTTGTGCAAGTAGTTAATTAGTACTTAATTCATAATGCTTTCCACTAGACTCCTTGGATTCGATACCCTGCTTACCCTAGCTACCTAGGTTAATTAGGTTTGTTCATGACTCGTTTGATAGTCATCATTAGGAAAAATATCAGAGTTTAGAAACACCGGAATTTTATTTATAAGAAATGGAATAAACCCATGTTTTACAAAGATAGTTTTAATAGGGGATAAACCTAAATACTTAAAACAACGTTTCTTAATTTGATTTACAAAAAAAATAAGCCACTCTTTTAAACCTTTTGGTGCCGTATCACAACCCTTATTCAGATTTACTATAATCACCTGAAACATATTTAAAAACATTTTTAAAAACATTTTATCAGCATGAAATATTGTGAGATCATTCATTTGTATAAAAAGACACAGTGTTATGATTACAACATTAAGGGTTTTACATTTGTTTATATCTTTCAATTACTCAAATAACTACTTGTCACGTACTCATTTCGGTGACTGTGGTCATATCACTATTGCCTAACTCGTTGTCCAATAGCAAAGCTTATCAAATAGTATATACAAAACACCACATACCGGCATTAATTTCAGAATACAAAAACATATAATTATAAGTAATAACTGGAAAACATTTAGAGTTTTGAAAGATTTTAATAAAAAAGAATGTCTCACAATGTTGTGAGAGAAAAGATAATGACTCACATTGCAAATCTATAGTTATGCTTTAACAGGCCTCCTGATTCTAAGCCTTCTGATACTAAGCTTTTTTTATTAACAGTAAGTTTCTAGTTTCGAGTCTTCTGATAATTAAGCATCTATTTTATCAGTGAATTTTTTTTAAGCCTTCAGATTCTAACCCATAATTCCACATAATGCAATCCCTATTAGTGTATAAACCCAGCTCAAACTTTAATGATAATCACGAGATAAAAACCTCAATGTAGTTAACAAAGTATAGCCTAATACTAGCTACGCTTTGGCATCCATTGATTGGTTTATCGATCAATCGGACATGGTACCATTTTAGTGATTAGGGTTTAATACACGAGAATACAGTGAAACAGAGTGAAGAGGGACATACAAATCGATTTCAGAAGTAAAAAATGTGTGAGTGATTTTGTCCCAGACCCAACCTTTAAATCGCCCAGGTTTGACTCCCCACGCGTAGTGGGAGGAGACAGAGTGTCTCCCGCGTGGCGCCTAGGAGGTCGGCCTGGCCTGAACCTGCCATGGTCCAGCATATGTTTGACACATGTTGGGTCTCGGTGAGACATGTCCTCCGTTGTTTTTTGCCCTATCGCGTGTTTTTCACAATGTCCGTGTTGGTTCTTATCGCGTATGCTCGTGTCTTTATCCTAAATGGTTCGGTTCTTATTTATGAGTTTAGTAAGGGTATTTTTGTGCGGGTTGGTTCATCAACCACTAGTTTTCTAACCACTAAGTTTTCTGATTTATCATTACATGTTTCGTCGTGCGCACTTGGGGTTTCGATTACGGTTTGTCGTCGGGAAAATTTTGAGGGTTGTTACATTTGGTGGGAAAGTTAGCATGGAACAACATAGCCAAGCCTGTTTCAACAATATGTTGATGCTTTTGTTCAACTCGCCGTTTTTTGCGATTTATGAGGACAAGATATGCGATGTACAATGTCATTTTGTTGAAATAAATGTGAAACCTGATTATTTGTGAATATGGTTCCACTATCACTTTGAAACTTTTCATTTTTGTTGAGAATTGTGTTTGAACAATGGGAACAAATATAGATAAAGCATTAAAGAAATTTGATTTAGCATGTAGTGGATATAACCAAGTAAAACGTGAATAGTCATCAATGAAAGCAACATACTATAGAAAATTATTAATCGACTTTATTGGGGAAGGACCCCATAAGTCACAATGTATTATTTCAAGAGGTAAAGATGCACATTTATCATTCGACAAAAAAGGTTGTGGTTTTGCTTTGGCAAGTTCACACGAAGAACAAAGACCCGCTTTAGGTTAAACCGAAGTAAACGACAAGTAGCCATTATTTTTCAATATAGAAATAATATCAAAATTGGCATGCCCAAGTCGAGAGTGCCATAACTCAAAGGAAGCTTTCAGACAAGGTGAAGTGCTGATCAAAGCTTCATGAGTTTGGCGAAGAACATATAGGCACCCGGGCTAGGGTTTGCTTGGTTCAACAATCTTGAATGTAAGAGATTGAACCCATGATGTGGCAGAAGAATTTACTTGTGGTGGAGGGTTATTTAAAGGTATAACAGATTGAACCTATGATTTGGTAGAGGAATTGGTTTGTTGTGGAGGGTTTTTTTTGTTAACATTCTTTACCAATCCCACGGATTTGCACCCATTTTATCAGAAATTTTAAACTTGTGAAAATTCAAAAGAGAAGGCTGAAATTTAAACAACACCCTTTTCTAGTCAAACAATAACCTTGGTTTCAAACAACAACCCAAAGTGAAACAACAACCCTAAGGTCAAACGATAACCTTAGAGTCAAACGACAATGAACACGTCAAACGATATGCGGTATCGTTTGAGACCAACCACACGATAAGGAGGTACGTCATTTGATTTATAATCCAAATGATACGGTGTGTCATTTTTCCTTATGTGATGTCGTTTGATGTATTTTTAAACAACAATGGTATGTCATTTGGAAGAGACCCAAACGACACTGATCTGCAGTACTTGTCTTGTTTGCAGCCAACAAGGAGACAACAAGGACATGAAACAATCAAACGTGTAAACGCACCAATAACCTTCCAGGTCGGACATGTACTTTTTCGATGAGTTTTCCGGCTACCTAGGTCATTGGAAACAAGCGGGAATACTTTTTAAGCTTAAAACTTAACAAAACCCATGTTTTAAGTTGTCTCCACAAGTATTAGGAAGTTTCAATCAAGTTTAACAATAGACAACCTCATATTAGTCTCCTTTAGTCCATATTTCAGCTAAGAACGGGGTTTAAGGGTTATTATCCTAGAAAAGTCCAATAGTCACTCAAAAACTGCTCAAAATCTCACAAATAACTTAGTCTTCAACAAGTAATTAGCTTAATGCTCTGATACCACTTGTAGGCCCATATATAATTTTGAACAACATTGATTCCTTGTTATGAATGCAATAACACAAATATATCCTCAATAAACTTCCATACATTGATTTGGCAGAGTTTTGTTAACGTATACACACTAAAAGCTCTCTAGCACTCTATCTAAGTCTTACTGTCCAAATGAGAAATCCTATGCATTTATATGTAAACACGGTAGGCCAAACGACATGGTTCCATGTCCAAACGACATGTTGTGTTGTTTGGACATAGTGACAAACGACACTCAATATCGTTTGGGTTGTCCTCAAATGATAACCTGTAACGCCTCGTTTTTTTGTACTTTCCTTTAGAAAGTTTAATCGTATTTCTATTTGTGGAATCTTGTATTCATATCGCATTCGTATTTCATTTCCCACTCTTATAATCCGAGACTTTGATCGTAATAAAATTCATACCTGATACATACTTGTCTTACATGCATTTAATTGTTAAATACGTGTTTACATACAAACCGATACTTGTTATACATGCAAATACTCATACGTTCATATTTGATACCTAAAATATACTTACATATACATTATACACTTGAAAAACATGTGAAAATATCAAGTTTTACCATGAAATGAAAGATAAACTAAGTTCAAGGACTAAAAATATAATCCGGAGAAAGTTGTTTCCAGCTCATGGATTGGGAAAAAGTGTGTTTGTTGGATTGTGTTTCTTGCATTTAATACTCACCTAACTCAACCCCTAAACCTCAACTATAAATACCCCACTCCTCTTCACTCTCAACTCACACCTAAATCTTCTTTTCTCTTCTCTAAAAGCTCTAAAGAGCTCTCTTCTTCTCTCAAGGATCAAAGCTCCTAAAAAGTGAGTTCTAACTCACCTCCCTCTTTTGATCTTTCCTTTTTCTTACTACTTGGAAATACCTTTGGAATGTTTCCATAAGTCTTCAATGGAAGACTAGCTTGGAACATCACCATATCTAAGGTCCAAAGGGTAACGACTTTCTTTTGGTTTTATTAGGGTTTTACCCACAAGTGTTGTATTCTTTCAAGCTTGTTCTCGAAACAAGACTTGAGCTTGGTAGAGCGTGATCACTTGGAAGCCTTGGCGATCCTAAACTTCGATCCACCACCTCACTTGATGTTTTCATTTACTTTTTGTCTTTTACTTATATGTTCAAACTACTCATGACCATCCTTGTCGTCCTTGTGACAACTTGTGCACTGGTATACTATACGAGAGGTTTTAAAATATTCTACCTCATGCTGACTTCTATAATTCTGTGTTATGATACCCATTGTTATACTTATAATATATATATATTATATATATATATGAATACTACCGAACTCTTGATGGTAATCAAATGATTATTCGTCATGGTACTAGGTTACATCACCTAAGTACTTAATCTCTCGTTACGATTCTAATGGGTATCCTAACCCATGAAAACACATCAACCCGAATGGGCCTTATAGTGTCAAAAACGAGTATTAAGTCTAGGCGATTACTTTTTCGTATACATACTTTCTCGCATTTCAATTTCCCAAATCCTCCGTTATCGTTCAAATACTTACCAACCTAAGTTCTCCTTTGTAGGATAACTCGGCGCTCATCCCAACCCGTCAACCCACTTAAGGAACTCGTCAAGTTTGAAGACTACGCAAAACCGTGAGTACACTCGACCCACTTTACGTTTACAACACTTTTGGGTTCAACATGTTTACTTATACCAAAACCACAACACTTAAACTTTATGAAATGCACAAACAATCCTATACACATGAATACTTGATACGATTACGTGAGGCTTATATCTTGGACATTCTTTATGTGATACTTAGTTATTAACTTGTTTTAAGCCTTGTTTAACATGTATATTACTATAGGAAGTCACGCATCCCCCTCCATCGCATAAACTTGAGGCCATGTTAAAACAACGTGTTTGCGTTAAGGGTTTGGCTAGTAGTATTGCATGCCTTTATATGCTCTCGTGAAATCATAGTTGCCATGAGGATTCGTTTAAATGTTAATCGTCTACGTATTGCTATGCATAAACTTGTGTACTCGCCTTTGCTTTTGCATTGAATTGTATTTTAAAACATGTTACAGGTTGATGAATAGGATGCTATGAAATCAAATAGCAAGGACTTAGATACACACAAGTAGACGTTTAGGCTACATTTGTTGTATCAATTTTTGTTGTATTGTGTTATTTGTATTTGCTTCAATGTTGTACTTTACAATCGTTATTGAAATGAAATTTGGCTTTAATTAAATATTGTCATTATTAGCATTGTGAGCAATGAACAATCTATTTCGTCTCACTCCGATGTTTCTATCATTGGTTGGGGTGTGACAGATTGGTATCAGAGCCATAACTGTAGGGAAGTAGGTAGAATTGCCATGTTCGACCTAGTCTATAGTTCTAAGTACCTGTTTTGACCATTCTGTTGATGCTTAAAACTTTATGCTTCCTACTTGTTCTCCTCTTTTCTTTTGGCCTTAACACATATACATGATGTCTTTCCTAAGACATTTTTACACAATAGCACTTTGAAGACTTGAAGACACTCGTAACAAAACGAGACGAGTTCACTAAAATAGGCGTGAAACCCATAATTTGGTGAACGATCCTCATTCTGCAATTCTTCTTCTTTTTGCAGAAATTTCTCATCAAGTTAGGAGTGAAATCCACCTCTTGATATAAAAATTTCCAATTCAAACTCTTGTGGACCCTTACCAACGAATCGGAATATGCTCTTCGTTTGGTACGTATCAACCACGCTTAGGGTACGCAATCGTCAAGTTAGGGGTGAAACCCGCCCTTGTCGATTAAGTCCCACTCCTCGATTTTTGCCTCTCGCCAAGGTTTCGATTTTTCGATCAATTAGGGACGTGTGTTAACTGTAAGGGTAAAATGTCGTTAATCGATTCTCGGCGAGAGCATTTTACCTATAGGCCAAAGCACGTTCCTCTAATTTGAAAGGATCTTCGATTCACTTTGGAATAGTCGACGCTTCTCAACCCAAAGCACTCTAATATTTTACTAAGCCTATCTTTTATGCTATCTCAATTTTGATGTGTTTTAATACTATTACCTCGTTCATTTCGAACCCGATACACAATTCGCACATCTTTCGCAATCAAAAACAATAATAATTCTCGCAAACCAACTAAATTCATACTCCTTATGTAATCATACATGTTTATACTATTGAATACTTGTTATGCTTATGTCACCTATGTGAACTCATACATGTTATACAATACTTACATGCTCAAACGTGATTTTATTTTCGATCACCTAGATGTTTTTTTCACAAAACTCAAGTTAGAGTCAAAGTCCAACTCCAACTCGACTATTTTCATAACAATTACTATATCAAAACTTATAGCTAAACCTTTTATCATTGTTTCGATTTTTCTCATTTATGCATAAACCTCGAACCTTACTATTTTATCCAAACGATTTCTCACCCTACAACATATTTACATAAATTACATACACGAAACCCCTAATGACACTTTAAATGTTTCTTTCACAATTCTTCAAAACTTTATGAAATGCTACCCATTAACTTAGTCGGTCAAACGAACCTCTTGCCCTCGATTTTCACAACTTTATACTACCATTCTAAAGACATTTTATTTCCAACAAGAAACCAACGAAAACTTTTTCTCACATACGTATAAGTATTTGCTAAAATACGTTTCAAAAATTTTAAGTTTTACATGAAAATTGCATCAATAAGATAAAATAAAATAAAATAAAATAAAATAAAGCAAGCTCACTATTTCACAACTTTTTCAAAGCACGAAATCTAAATCTGAACACATGGGCAAGGAAATTTCATATGCGAATACAAATTTTAAAACAAAAGGAGCATTTCTTTTTACAAACCACATTTTACATTAAAAATTAATACTTTTCTCAATATTCACCTGACATTCACAATTTTGGTCCTTCATTCCCGACAAACCCGACTTATTTTATTTCAACCAACTCAATGTTTTGACTCAAGCAACCATACACATGCATATCGCCTTACACGTTTCTATTTGCATTGTCAATATTACATGACAATATTACGCAAATCACCATTACACTTCGTATTTTACACATCGCAACTTCATGGTAACTTATATATGTTAAATCCCATTTTATGTCACCATATGCTCGATACTACATGCTAATATTATACGTATTTGTCTTCAATCATACTCAAAATTTATACATTTGCACTACTTGGTAGTCATACTTGAAATCTATAAGTAGGCATAACCCGAGTGGTTTCACCTACGTTCGACACACTCATACATACTACAATCATGCTTACATACTTAATTTTTATATGCTATCTTACATACCCTTTGCTTACTAGATGTAACCTGACCCGTACACTACAGTACAAACTATGCGGATCATGCACAAACCAAAATAATCGCAGGTGCCCACGGGATTATATTGGTAGGCGCATGTAAATCATAGTGGGTTCTACTGTGTATCGCAACAATGAACGTAACATGACACCGAATAGCGAAACAACGTAACATGGTGTGAACATGGTGGATACGCCGTGGTACTTCCTATATATAAGTGTCCCTACCATGTTACCAAACTTTCATAAAACGTGCCATGAGAAATTCGGTGTTTTCCCGGACCTTGTTATAAACATTTCATTCATAACAAACTTTGGTGACCCCACATCGAAATGATTAGTACTCGATTACACATGACAAAGCTTCATTCTCAAAATCGTTAGCTTTAATCGCCACAACTATCACTAGCATCTCTCAACATTTCATGTTGCATTTTATCCGATATTCATACCATTTTTACCCCTCGCATACACCTACCGAATCATTCACTACCTTACCACGATTTTCCCAATTCTTCCCTTAACCTTTCATCAAACTTTATTTACAGCAAATCAGCCTAAAACGTTCAATCCATTTTTACAAACATCCCCAGCGGCTCAATGTGGTCAATATGTTCTTTTCTTTTAGAACTATATTTCACTCTTATCTACGCGCAAACTTCAACCAGTCGGTCTGTTATCGCCAAAACCTTTTAGAAACCATGAATATTTACCATGCTAGCATTCTCCAATAAACATTTTTTCTACAACAAGTGATTTTACTAATACGCCTTAGAACTGACAAAACTTTTCTTACAGCATTGGATGCGGACTGCTCATTTTAATCAAAATACATCCATAGTCATACGAAAACTTTCCGCTTAGGTCGCACTCTTTTAAAATATCCCTTCCAATGAGTTGTCCAGACCCAGTCAAACTCACTTGCTTACACACACATACAAGTTTTTACTTGTCCTTATACACGTTTACGATTGGTGTCTCAAAAACACCTTAGTCAAACAAATTCCTTTCACGAATCTACCATTTTTATCCTTCAAGATTTCGATACATATTGACACACTTATACATGAACTCCGTAAAAACTTTAAACTTCAAAATCTTGATTTTGGCCAAACATTTTCACCAAAATGACGTCTGTTCCAAAGTCTTCCGCTTGAATAAATTTCAGAACGAAATTTCCTACAGGAGGGGAGATTTAACGCCTCGTTTTTTTCGTACTTTCCTTAATTAGAAAGTGTAATCATATTTCTATTTATGGAAACTCGTATTTGTATTGCATTCGTATTTCATTTCCCAATCTTATAATCCGAGACTATGATCGTAATAAAATTCAAACCTGATACATATTTGCCTTACATGCATTTAATTGTTAAATACGTGTTTACATACAAACCGATACTTGATACGTGCAAATACTCATACGTTCATATTTGATACCTAAAATATACTTACATATATATTATACACTTGAAAACATGCAAAAATATCAAGTTTTACCATAAAATGAAAGATAAACTAAGTTCAATGACTAAAAATAGCATAATCCGGAGAAATTGTTTCCAGCTCATGGATTGGGCAAATGTGTGTTTGTTGGATTGTGTTTCTTCATTTAATACTCACCTAACTCAACCTCCAAACCTCAACTATAAATATCCCACTCCACTTCACTCTCAACTCACACCTAAATCTTCTTTTCTCTTCTCTAAAAGCTCTAAAGAGCTCTATTATTCTCTAAGGATCAAAGCTCCTAAAAAGTGAGTTCTAACTCACCTCCCTCTTTTGATCTTTCCTTTTTCTTACTACTTGGAAATACCTTTGGAATGTTTCCATAAGTCTTCAATGGAAGACTAGCTTGGAACATCACCATGTCTAAGGTCCCAAGGGTAACGACTTTCTTTTGGTTTTATTAGGGTTTTATCCACAAGTGTTGTATTCTTCCAAACTTGTTCTCGAAACAAGACTTGAGTTGGTAGAGTTAGATCACTTGGAAGCCTTGGCGATCCTAAACTTCGATCCACCACCTCACTTGATGTTTTCATTTACTTTTTGTCTTTTACTTATATGTTCAAACGTACTCATGACCATCCTTATCGTCCTTGTGACGACTTGTGCACTGGTATACTATACGAGAGGTTTTAAAAGGAAGGTTCTCCTCCTACCTCTGATTGTTATACTATATAGTATATATATATATGAATACTAACTGAACTCTTGATGGTAATCAAATGATTATTCGTCATGGTACTAGGTTACATCACCTAAGTACTTAATCTCTCGTTACGATCTAATGGTATCCTAACCCATGAAAACACATCAACCCGAATGGGCCTTATAGTGTCAAAAACGAGTATTAAGTCTAGGCGATTACTTTTTCGTATACATACTTTCTCGCATTTGAATTTTCCAAATCCTCCGTTATCGTTCAAATACTTACCAACCTAAGTTCTCCTCTTGTAGGATAACCCGGCGCTCATCCCAACCCGTCAACCCACTTAATGGAACTCGTCAAGTTTGAAGACTACGCAAAACCGTGAGTACACTCGACCCACTTTACGTTTACAACACTTTTGGGTGCAACATGTTTACTTATACCAAAACCAAACACTTAAACTTTATGAAATGCATAAACAATCCTATACACATGAATACTTGATACGATTACGTGATGCTTATATCTTGGACATTCTTTATGTGATACTTAGTCATTAACTTGTTTTAAGCCTTTGTTTAACATGTATAGCGCTATAGGAAGTCACGCATCCCCCTCCATCGCATAAACTTGAGGCCATGTTAAAACAGTGTGTTTGCGTTAAGGGTTTGGCTAGTAGTATTGCATGCCTTGTAGATGCTCTCGTGAAATCATAGTTGCCATGAGGATTCGTTTAAATGTTAATCGTCTACGTATTGCTATGCTTAAACTTGTGTACTCGCCTTTAATTTTGCATTGAATTGTATTTTAAAACATGTTACAGGTTGATGAATCGGATGCTATGAAATCAAATAGCAAGGACTTAGATACACACAAGTAGACGTTTAGGCTACATTTGTTGTATTATGTTATTTGTATTTGCTTCAATGTTGTACTTTACAATCGTTATTGAAATGAAATTTGGCTTTAATTAAATATTGTCATTATTAGCATTGTGAGCAATGAACAATCTATTTCGTCTCACTCCGATGTTTCTGCCATTGGTTGGGGTGTGACAGATTGGTATCAGAGCCATAACTATAGGGAAGTAGGTAGAATTGCCATGTTCGACCTAGTCTATAGTTCTAAGTACCTGTTTTGACCATTCTTGTTGATGCTTAAAACTTTATGCTTCCTACTTGCTTCTCCTCTTTTCTTTTGGCCTTAACACATATACATGATGTCTTTCCTAAGACAATTTTACACAATATGCACTTTGAAGACTTGAAGACACTCGTAACACAAACGAGACGAGTTCACTAAAATAGGCGTGAAACCCATAATTTGGTGAACGATCCTCATTCTGCAATTCTTCTTCTTTTTGCACGAAATTTCGTCATCAAGTTAGGAGTGAAATCCACATCTTGACAAAAAAATTTCCAATAACTCTTGTGGACCCTTACAAACGAATCGGAATATGCTCTTCGTTTGGTACGTACCAACCACGCTTAGGGTACGCAATCGTCAAGTTAGGGGTGAAACCCGCACCTTGTCGATTAAGTCCCACTCCTCGATTTTTGGATCTCACCAAGGTTTCGATTTTTCGATCAATTAGGGACGTGTGTTAACTGTAAGGGTAAAATGTCGTTAATCGATTCTCGGCGAGAGCATTTTACCTATAGGCCAAAGCACGTTCCTCTAATTTGAAAGGATCTTCGATTCACTTTGGAATAGTCGACGCTTCTCAACCCAAAGCACTCTAATATTTTACTAAGCCTATCTTTTATGTTATCTCAATTTTGATGTGTTTTAATACTTATTACCTCGTTCATTTCGAACCCGATGCACAATTCGCACATCTTTCGCAATCAAAAACAATAATAATTCTCGCAAACCAACTAAATTCATACTCCTTATGCAATCATACATGTTTATACTATTGAATACTTGTTATGCTTATGTCACCTATGTGAACTCATACATGTTATACAATACTTACATGCTCAAACGTGATTTTTATTTTCGATCACCTAGATGTATTTTTTCACAAAACTCAAGTTAGAGTCAAAGTCCAACTCCAACTCGACTATTTTCATAACAATTACTATATCAAAACTTATAGCTAAACCTTTTATCATTGTTTCGATTTTTCTCATTTATGCATAAACCTCGAACCTTACTATTTATCCAAACGATTTCTCACCCTACAACATATTTACATAAATTACATACACGAAACCCCTAATGACACTTTAAATGTTTCTTTCACAATTCTTCAAAACTTTATGAAATGCTACCCATTAACTTAGTCGGTCAAACGAACCTCTTGCCCTCGATTTTCACAACTTTATACTACCATTCTAAAGACATTTTATTTCCAACAAGAAACCAACGAAAACTTTCTCTCACATACGTATAAGTAGTTTGCTAAAATACGTTTCAAAAATTTTAAGTTTTACATGAAAATTGCATCAATAAGATAAAATAAAATAAAATAAAATAAAATAAAGCAAGCTCACTATTTCACAACTTTTTCAAAGCACGGAAATCTAAATCTGAACACATGGGCAAGGAAATTTCATATGCGAATACAAATTTTAAAACAAAAGGAGCATTTCTTTTTACAAACCACATTTTACATTAAAAATTAATACTTTTCTCAATATTCACCTGACATTCACAATTTTGGTCCTTCATTCCCGACAAACCCGACTTATTTTATTTCAACCAACTCAATGTTTTGACTCAAGCAACCATACACATGCATATCGCCTTACACGTTTCTATTTGCATTGTCAATATTACATGACAATATTACGCAAATCACCATTACACTTCGTATTTTACACATCGCAACTTCATGGTAACTTATATATGTTAAATCCCATTTTATGTCACCAATATGCTCGATACTACATGCTAATATTATGCGTATTTGTCTTCAATCATACTCAAAATTTATACATTTGCACTACTTGGTAGTCATACTTGAAATCTATAAGTAGGCATAACCCGAGTGGTTTCACCTACGTTCGACACACTCATACATACGTACAATCATGCTTACATACTTAATTTTTATATGCTATCTTACATACCCTTTGCTTACTAGATGTAACCTGACCCGTACACTACCAGTACAAACTATGCGGATCATGCACAAACCAAAATAATCGCAGGTGCCCACGGGATTATATTGGTAGGCGCATGAAAATCATAGTGGGTTCTACTGTGTATCGCAACAACGAACGTAACATGACACCGAATAGCGAAACAACGTAACATGGTGTGAACATGGTGGATACGCCGTGGTACTTCCTATATATAAGTGTCCCTACCATGTTACCAAACTTTCATAAAACGTGCCATGAGAAATTCGGTGTTTTCCCGGACCTTGTTATAAAAATTTCATTCATAACAAACTTTGGTGACCCCACATCGAAATGATTAGTACTCGATTACTGATGACATAGCTTCATTGTCAAATTCGTTAGCTTTAATCGCCACAACTATCACTAGCATCTCTCAACATTCCATGTCGCATTTTATCTGATATTCATACCATTTTTACCCCTCGCATACACCTACCGAATCATTCACTACCTTACCACGATTTTCCTAATTCTTCCCTTAACCTTTCATTCAAACTTTATTTACAGCAAATCAGCCTAAAACGTTCAATCCATTTTTACAAACATCCCCAGCGGCTCAATGTGGTCAAAATGTTCCTTTTCTTTTAAAACTATCTTTCACTCTTATCTACGCGCAAACTTCAACCAGTCGGTGTGTTATCGCCAAAACCTTTTAGAAACCATGAATATTTACCATGCTAGCATTCTCCAATAAACATTTTTTTTCTACAACAAGTGATTTTACTAATACGCCTTAGAACTGACAAAACTTTTCTTACAGCATTCGGTGCGGACTGCTCATTTTAATCAAAATACTTCCATAGTCATACGAAAACTCTCCGCTTAGGTCGCACTCTTTTAAAATATTCCTTCCAATGAGTTGTCCAGACCAAGTCGAACTCACTTGCTTACACACACATACAAGTTTTTACTTGTCCCTATACACGTTTACGATTGGCGTCTCAAAAACACCTTAGTCAAACAAATTCCTTTCACGAATCTACGATTTTTATCCTTCAAGATTTCGATACATATTGACACACTTATACATGAAATCCGTAAAAACTTTAAACTTCAAAATCTTGATTTTGGCCAAACATTTTCACCAAAATGACATCTGTTCCAAAGTCTTCCTCTTGAATAAATTTCAGAACGAAATTTCCTACAGGAGGGGAGATTTTAACGCCTCGTTTTTTTCGTACTTTCCTTAATTAGAAAGTGTAATCATATTTCTATTTATGGAAACTCGTATTTGTATTGCATTCGTATTTCATTTCCCAATCTTATAATTCGAGACTACGATCGTAATAAAATTCACACCTGATACATATTTGCCTTACATGCATTTAATTGTTAAATACGTGTTTACATACAAACCGATACTTGATACGTGCAAATACTCATACGTACATATTTTATACCTAAAATATACTTACATATACATTATACACTTGAAAACATGCAAAAATATCAAGTTTTACCATAAAATGAAAGATAAACTAAGTTCAATGACTAAAAATAGCATAATCCGGAGAAAGTTGTTTCCAGCTCATGGATTGGGCAAATGTGTGTTTGTTGGATTGTGTTTCTTGCATTTAATACTCACCTAACTCACCTCCAAACCTCAACTATAAATATCCCACTCCCCTTCACTCTCAACTCACACCTAAATCTTCTTTTCTCTTCTCTAAAAGCTCTAAAGAGCTCTCTTCTTCTCTCAAGGATCAAAGCTCCTAAAAAGTGAGTTCTAACTCACCTCCCTCTTTTGATCTTTCCTTTTCTTACTACTTGGAAATACCTTTGGAATGTTTCCATAAGTCTTCAATGGAAGACTAGCTTGGAACATCACCATGTCTAAGGTCCCAAGGGTAACGACTTTCTTTTGGTTTTATTAGGGTTTTACCCACAAGTGTTGTATTCTTCCAAGCTTGTTCTCGAAACAAGACTTGAGTTGGTAGAGCGTGATCACTTGGAAGCCTTGGCGATCCTAAACTTCGATCCACCACCTCACTTGATGTTTTCATTTACTTTTTGTCTTTTACTTATATGTTCATACATACTCACGACCATCCTTGTCATCCTTGTGACGACTTGTGCACCGGTATACTATACGAGAGGTTTTAAAAGGAAGGTTCTCCTCCTACCTCGATGCATGACTTCTATGAAATTACATGATGTTTATGAATTACCGATTGTTATACTATATAGTATATATATATATATGAATACTAACCGAACACTTGATGGTAATTAAATCATTATTCGTCATGGTACTAGGTTACATCACCTAAGTACTTAATCTCTCGTTACGATTCTAATGGTATCCTAACCATGAAAACACATCAACCCGAATGGGCCTTATAGTGTCAAAAACGAGTATTAAATCTAGGCGATTACTTTTTCGTATACATACTTTCTCGCATTTGAATTTCCCAAATCCTCCGTTATCGTTCAAATACTTAACAACCTAAGTTCTCCTCTTGTAGGATAACTTGGCGCTCATCCCAACCTGTCAACCCACTTAAAGGAACTCGTCAATTTTGAAGACTACGCAAAACCGTGAGTACACTCGACCCACTTTTCGTTTACAACACTTTTGGGTGTAACATGTTTACTTATACCAAAACCATAATACTTAAACTTTATGAAATGCACAAACAATCCTATACACATGAATACTTGATACGATTACGTGATGCTTATATCTTGGACATTCTTTATGTGATACTTTAGTCATTAACTTGTTAAGCCTTCGTTTAACATGTATAGCGCTATAGGAAGTCACGCATCCCCTCCATCGCATAAACTTGAGGCCATGTTAAAACAACGTGTTTGCGTTAAGGGTTTGGCTAGTAGTATTGCATGCCTTGTATATGGTCTCGTGAAATCATAGTTGCCATGAGGATTCGTTTAAACGTTAATCGTATACGTATTGCAATGCTTAAACTTGTGTACTCGCCTTTGCTTTTGCATTAATTGTATTTTAAAACATGTTAAGGTTGATGAACAGGATGCTATGAAATCAAATAGCAAGGTCTAGATACACACAAGTAGACATTTAGGCTAAATTTGTTGTATCAATTTTTGTTGTATTGTTTATTTGTATTTGCTTCAATGTTGTACTTGACAATGTTATTGAAATGAAATTTGGCTTTAATTAAATATTGTCATTATTAGCGTTGTGAGCAATGAATAATCTATTTCGTCTCACTCCGATGTTTCCGCCATCGGTTGGGGTGTGACATAACCCATGTTAAACGACATGAGGATGTCGTTTAGTTTGGCCAACAAACACAAATCAAAAAATATACAATCTTGATCATTTAATGAAGACCGGAACATATACAAAAAGATAAATTACAAGCTATAGACAAAAGTGCATCAAAATTTTGGCAGCACATATGAAATCCAACAACTGAAAACACACCAAAGACAATAAACAAAGAAGAAACCATAGACTATGAAATATAAGGAATGAGCAAAGGTAAATTAACCCTTGACACATGAGCAGCAAATTAAACCTCCTTGCTAGCTGCAACTTTAAACCCCTTACACAATTTGAGATTCTAGATGTAAAATGGTGAAACCCATTTGTGGAATTGCTCCTAGGGTTAGTGAAATTGGATGATTTCTTGACTTCTTATGTAGTTTGATTTCGTGAATATTGTGTTTTGGAAATCCGATTGTTGTAATTTGACAAAAAATGGAAGAAAACCCCTTAAGATCAGAAAGCAGGACACGTTAGCAGGACGCAGAGACATGTTAGAAGGACGCAAAGCAAGACACTTAGCAGACGAAAGACATGTTAGAAGACCAAGACTGAAACATGTGTGGTTGAGAGAGAAAAAAGAAGAGGGACCAAAGGAGTAAAAACAAAGGGAAAAAGAAGAGGGGCTAAATAATTAAAAGCCACCAACATTTGGCTTTAATATAGAAGATAATTACCCGACCAAAGGATGTCGTTGACTATATGTGGTTTTCTCGACCGGAAATGTCTAAGAGGCATGTGGTGTTGGCAGTTTCAGGTGTTGAAACCACCAATGACATCGTTGTTTTCCTTTTTAATTTAGACCTAGAGTGGATCTAACGGTTGTTCTTCGCCGTCTTCTTTCCTTTCCCCTTGACATGCTTGTACCTTACCATATTTTTGCTTTTCCCCCTCGTTCTTTTCTGCCTAGTTTCTACAAAAGCAATCGTTGCTGCTTCTTCCAATTTCTACAATCATGCCAATCCAATTATCTACAATCTTACACGTTCTACTTAGTTTGTGTATAATTATGCCGGTACTGCTGTTGATGAGATATGATGGTGAAGTGCGGTTAGATGGTGAAAAGCGGTTATTTGGCGACATTAGAGTGTACCGGTTCACTATCCTGTTGATGAAGTGTGCCATGGTTGGCCGAAAGTTATGAATATGAAAAGCGATTATAGACAGAATGGCGATTATGAAACAAAGATGGTTGGTTAGGAGGGGATGACGCGCCGCATGAGATTTCTAATTTTATTTTTAGTTTTTGCATTTAGTATAAAAAGGAGCAAGAGAGTCCCATAAATTGCATATTAAAGATCGGGCATGAGAGTAATTAATATATAGTGCCCCATATAGCGCAATAGATGGAAAGTCAAGGCTGTTTTTCACGGTTGTTTTGGTAATTTTTCCTTTCTTAAAGTATAAAATAAGACTAAATTGTAGTGGGCTCAAAAAAAATTAAATGAATGTAAACGAGCCAAACTTAATGAAAAGTAAACTAAATAGCATAAATGAACGTAAACGAACACATATAAACAAAGGTAAAAGAACAAACATATTTAAATAAGCGTACTACACGAACATTTTCAAACATAAACGAACGAACAAGATATGTGTTCATATGCATTCGTTTAACTAAATGAACAAAAATTTTGGTTCATACTCGTTTGTTTATTAAATATCGGATTTCGCCGCTGAAGTCGCTGAACGATTCATTAAATTGATCTTCTTCTACATGCCAAATTAATAATTGTAACTGTGTGTGCGCTTCTGATTGGTTATTTCAGTGATGGGAAAGAGATGGCCTTGTTTGTGAATACGCACATAAAAAGCTGTGAGGACCATCTTTACACTTTTGACTTGGTAACAACTAGTTGCACGTGGTACCATACTGGAAAAGACACCATGGAGTTGTATACTGCAATGTGAAATGTATTTTATTTAACCGTACTAAATCCTAGATAACTAAATCACTAGATAAGTATCTTGCGGTGTCCTTAATTAAGTAAATGTATCCTCTTCTTCGTAACGGTCAGAGTTGAATGCATACCCGAGTCACCAAGCCTCCAGTTCCGGGGAAAACTCACCCGCCCATAAGCCACCGCGATAAAACCCGATTCGGCTCGGATTCGAACTGACGACCTTATAAAGGCCTAGTTCTAAACTACATTGCCACCACCAATGTTCTTTAAAGTGATGTTAGTGAAGTTAAACTTAGAACCTAAAGAGAAACCAAGAGATTAACCACTATACCAAATTATTAGCACAATGTGCAATGTATTTTGATATTTAAAATTATGCTTCCGAAATATAGATTTGGGCTTCATAAGTCAAGTCAGGCTTGCAATGTGAAACAACAGCTTTTCAAGGCAGCTAGTCAATAAATAAAAATAAAGAAATAAAAATAGTTAAGGGGATGAGAAGTGTAATACCAACAATAGTCTTAAGGCTGGCTACTGCATTCATCCACCACTAGATGTCAATAAATTCCCACCACCCAAATTCGATAATTAGCACTTGATAACAACTGTGCGCTTTTGTTTACTTAAACTCGGTAAGTTTTTGGATCATATTCTTCTATTCAATCCATCTTTCTGTTCTTTGCTTATATTTAAAGCTGTCGATTTCCCCGACTGGTAGGCTACCATACCATAGTCTGGCTGATCCGGCCCACTTGGATGGAACTGGCAATCTTCGGGGAACCTTTGTAACCAGAATTTATATCTACACTGATATGGAAACTAGAAATTCCACATGACATATTGACGAGTTGGCCAAATTAATCAAGTTAATTTTAAGGTCAATTTTGGCATATAATTAGCTGATTTTCATAAGGTAATATGTTACAAGCTTAGGAACCACCTAAAGTGAACAAGCTTGATTGTTTTGGGACAAAGTGAGTATTAGAGATCTTAGAGATGCTTGCTTGGTTTTTCTGTATCTTTCAGATGCAAATACTCTAACCAAAAGGGTTGCTTTCCTCATGGTTTACAATTTACAGTCCAAGTTTCACGTCGTTGTCGACGTCAAGTTGAGAGGACATATTATATATATTTTAGAGATGATTGGTTTTGCATGTTTTTATTTTAGTCTTTGTGTTAGTATTTATGGGGTTGCTTTTGCTTCTATTTCTGCCATATATAACCTTTGTACCTTTCACATTCTATGCTTATTGAAAACAGAATACATAATACCAATATACAAAACTCACCTTCTATTTTATTCTTTTATTTATTAAATAGGGATATCCATCTTTGTGAGTATCTATTCAAAATGGTGCTATCTGTAATCACCAAGACGAAAAGACTCCATCCGAACCTTTACTACCTGCCCTGGAACAACCATGTTGCTGCTTTTCCATGTCTGAGCTCAGTTCAGAAACAGATAACTTTGACGAAAAATGGTGCATTGGCCAAGGGGGGTTTGGCAAGGTTTACAAAGGAAAGATCTCTGATGGGCTAACAAAGACATACGCCATTAAGCGGTTGCATTTCATGTCCGATCAAGGAGAACCTGAGTTTTGGGTTGAAGTCGAGATGCTTTCAAGGTTCCGCCACTTTAACCTTGTGTCGTTGATTGGTTATTGCAATGAGGGGAAAGATATGGCCCTTGTTTATAAATACATGCATAATGGAACCCTTCTGATCATCTTCACAAGAAAGGTACAATTCTGACTTTGGTCTCAACGGCTGAAAATATGCATAGGAGCGGCACATAGTCTGGACTACCTTCACACTGGGACTGGCACACAACAAGGAGTCATACATCGTGATGTGAAAAGCTCCAACATTTTGTTGGATCAAAATAGGACCAACAAACCAGACATTTACACATGTTAGCACCATAGTTAAAGGTACCTTTGGGTATATAGATCCAAATTATTGGTATACAGGTAGACTTACAAGAAAATCTGATGTTTATGCCTTTGGGTTGTATTGCTTGAGGTATTGTGTGGTAGACCCGCTATGGATGAGAGTCTGGATGAGGGTTAGCAATATGGGCTCAAGATCGAATCAAACAAGGAAAAATCACTCAGATAATTGATTCCAGATTAAAGGACCAGATTTCAAGAAGCTCTTTGAAGCACTTTTCACGCATTCCAGTGGGATGTTTGCATAGTAATCCAAGTCAGAGGCCAACAATGAGCGAGGTTGTAGGCGGTCTTGACCTGGCATTGTCATTTCATGAAAGAAAGGCTTCTTCTACCCTAGGAGGGATCACCATCAAGAAAGTATGGTCATTGCTTTCTCTTAAAGGACATTTTGAAGTTAGAAGCTCATGGAGAACTGGAAGTAATGATCAGCTTCCTGGAATAGAGCCTCCATATTGTTGTGGATGCTTTCCTTGGAGGAGAATTACAAGTGTGTGGCTACTCAGTCAATGGTGCCGTTACGTACAAGTTTCAGTGGGCTCACCGTCTACCAGATGGGTCAACTAAATACATAGAAAGTGCAAACACCCCAAATTATACCATTGCATTGATGACTTAGGTACCCGCCTTGGTGTAGAAGTTATACCAATTGATAAAAAAGGACGACGTGGAAAAGTTTATAAGTGCTTTGCCAACAACGGACTTCTTATCAGTGAGACTGTTATCATACCAGTTTCCGGTATAGTAACTGAAGTCGAAGCAAACCAAATAGAGCTTCTAGAAGAACAAGAAAATAATAATGATCAGCTTCCTTCAATAGAAAGCCTTCAAATTGCTGGAGATGCATATCCTGGAGGAAAATTGCAAGTGTGGGGCTTCTCAGTCAATGGTACAGTTTCTTGCCTGTTTCATTGGTTTCACCATTCACCTGATGGGTCTATTGAATACATTAAAGGTGCAACTGGTGAAACTTATACTGTTACATTAGGTGATGTAGGTACCTACCTTGGCATAGAAGCTGTACCTATAGATAAAAAGAGACGTAAAAGGATTGGTTTTAAATGCTTCGCCAACAATGGACGGCTTATCAGTTAAAGTGTTAGCGCACGCACCAAACTGAGCGTCTAGAAGGACAAGACGATAATTATAATATATAGCACCTACATATAAATTATTAGGGATTCCTTTCCCAGAGAAGTATCCAAGTGTGTGCTGCTGTTAAAAATATAAGCTAGGCACACTAGTGTAAACGGTTATGATGATGGTAGTACAGTTATTATAACCGAAGATTGTTGCAACTGCATGCGAAGAGTTGCAGCCATTAGTTTATCATGTTGCATATATATAAGCATGTAACTATATTCAAAATAATATCCTGTAAGCAGAGATGCATGTATGAATCATTAACTTTTTTGTGTAATATCACAGTCCATTGTTTGTAAATGTTCAGTATATATCTTTTTTTTACTCCCAACAGGTCTTGTATCAACAGTGCAATGTCTTGCATGTTTAAACCATCATCACACATATTTTCTAAAAGCATAGAACGCTTAACCAGCCAAACATATACTGTTGCATTAGATGGCGATGGTACCTCCCTTTTCTGGATACAAAGAAAGGTGCAACCAGTTTAGGTCAAATTAAAGTCAACCTGTTGCTCTATTTGTTCCTTAAGACATCCTGTAAGCTCACATGTGAATCTTGAGGACACTAATCTTACATTAGTTAGTGAGAGTAGCGTTTCTTTTTAGCGTCAATTCAGAGCATAGTTTAATTATTTTGATTAATGTTTATTCATCCATTCAAATCTTAGTTATGTTTGGATACTATCCGTATAGGCAATTTGATTATGCAGTTCATCACTCTTCTTGAAAGTTATTAAATGATTTATTATAACTTCTAAGTATCAAAAGCACATCTCAATATGTGCTATCAATTTAATTGCCCAATTCATGTCGTTCCTTGGTAGTACTATGCCTCTGCCTTGTACAACCTGATCCTGACCTGTAGATACAAACTCAAAACAGGAAATCGACCATGTACCTTTTCCTTGATCTTCTTAATGGTTCTGTCGGTTACTCTTTGATTCACACAGGATCTCTTTAACTTGATCACAAACACACAAATGTGACTGGCTTCTTTGATGGATTCCGTCATCCTCATCAGTCCTGATCTTTAGCCTCCGATCATGAATGAGAGCTTCACCAAGCTCCACTACCACTTGTAACGTTTTAACAAGTGCTATCGACGAACAAAAGCAACACCCACGGACACCATTAGTTTCTCAAATGTACGAGCTACTCTTTTGTTTAAATTTCTCCACATGAATCATAAAGAAAAACTTTGACTCAAAAGACTTAGAGAAATACATCTAGACGAGGATTTATATAGCACCCTCTAGAAGCTACAGGTTCGTATACAAATACTAACAAATCAAAATTCAAAACATAAAAGATAAACGCTAACTTATCTTTATCCTATTTCACTAAATTATCTTTATCCTATTACGACTTGAACACCAAGTCCAAACTTTAGTCAAGTAAACTAACTTGACTCGCACGCTTCAGCTCAACAACGTCCGATTGAAGTTCACTCTCAGCCGCATCTCAGCACGACTGGACCTAGCCTCATCCTAGCTTCGACTCAGCCCCAGCCTTATCTCAGCCTCAGTTGTTGCTCAAGGTTCCTCAGCTCGTCCCCAACCACGCCTTGCAACCTCCAGCCACGGCTTGTGTCTCCGGCTGAACCCGGCCACAACTCAATTCCCTTTGAGCTGCTGCTCACTTCTTCGATTCTGATGTTGACTTCAAATAGTCCTTACGATTCAAAAAAGGTAACACTTGGGACTATTTTGTATGAGGTAATGGAATGAACGGGATAATGGAATACACGGGTAGGAATAAAATCGATGGTGAGTGGCGGTGGCACCGTTGGTGGTGGTGGGTGATAGTGGTGGTGGTGGAGGCCAAATCAGGTGGTGGCGGTGGGGGTGGTGCTGGTGATTAAAGGGTGAAAAAGGGAATGAAATAAAAAAAACAGAGGATGGATGGAATGAATTTGGAGTGCTGATATACTCTTTAGCTATACATATTTTCATATAATATTTCCTACACTTTTGAGTAGCTTTTGAATTCTTTTTATCGATTATTGTTTCTATTTGATTCATATTCAAATTTTTAAAGTTTTGAGAGATAACAAGTTAAAATGAAACATTTTGAGACCGCGTGTAAAAATGAAATATATTTTGAAAGTTGTAAAAGAAAATGACTTAGAATTAATTGATTTATAATTAAAAAATAGACTCTGACATGCTTTTGAAAATAAAATTTAATATTTCAAATGGATAATCAATTCAATTGTTTAAGATCAAATCAAATGCTAAATGCACCTATGATATATATGTGCTAGGTAGCTGAATTGATATATTCATAACATCTTGAGTGAGAGGTACCAGGTGAAAATTTTTAAATATTGATAAATAGTAGAGCAAGCGTTTGCCGTTAATATATATATATATATATATATATATATATAGATTAAAATGAAAACCACCTCAAGTTATGAGAACTAGGCCATCCAAAAGGTTTTCTGATATTTATTTTTCTCAAAAGTCACAAAAAAATCATTTGTTTCAGCGAAAAAAATTAAAAAAAATTCAACATACCTACATTTACATGATGCATAAAAAAATATTTATCTTCGTACAAAATTTGCACCAACATTTAAAAAAACTTGCATTACTCAAAACTACTGACTCGACAATTTTTTTTTACTTTTTCTTTACAAATGTTTTTATAATATTTTAACTTACGTTTGTGCAAAAAAATATTTGGCACAACTCGCGCGGAAAGAAAAAGTTCTCACAATTCTCACAACTCGTGGTGGTTCTCATTTGAACCAAACGCTATCTATCTATCTATCTATCTATCTATCTATCTATCTATCTATCTATCTATCTATCTATATATATATATATATATATATATAGTTTCGCTCCTGTATCTTCCAAAAGGAAAAAAGATCTATGAGAGTTCTTTCCTGAATCCGAAAGAGAGTACTTGGGTTCTCCCAATAACTAAAAAGTGTAGCATGCATGAATCTAACTGGGGTTCATGGTGGTGGAGGAACTGGATCGGAAAAAAAAGCGATTCTAGTAGTAAGATATCTAATGAAACTGTGGCTGGAATTGAGATATTATTCAAAGAGAAAGATCTCAAATATCTTGAGTTTGTCTTTGTATATTATAGGGATGAGCCGATTCGCGTGGACCATGGTTGGGAATTTTTTGATCGTCTTTCTCTGAGGAAGAGGCAAAATATAATCAACTTGAATTCAGGACCACTATTCGAAATCTTAGTGAAGCAATGGATTTGTTATCTAATGTCTGCTTTTCGTGAAAAAATACCAATTGAAGTGGAGGGTTTTTCCAAACAACAAGGGGCTGGAAATATTCAATGTTTCCCATCTCTTCTCGAGAAACTAGTCCCGGCTATTCATGGAACGTGAGAAGCAGATGATTAATCATATGCTTCCGGAAGAAATCGAAGAACTTCTTGGGAATCCTACAAGATCCGTTGTTCTTTTTTCTCTGCCAGATGGTCAGAATTTCATCTGGGTTCGAATCCTACTTCGTTTCTTTTTGTCCAAGTTGCTTCTTGTAACATTTGTCGAAAACGGGTTCCCAAACCCGCTCCGTTTTGTAATCGAATATCAAGTTATAAATGTCACGTTGCGTATTTATGGCTATTTTGATTTTTAATGATACATAATTAATAAACAAACTAAACCATAAAAATTATATTTGATAAAAAGTAAAAATAAAATAAATAAAAATAAAATGAGGCTGCCGGGACTCGAACCCGGGTCAGCCAGGTTGTGAACTTCCAAAGACTTAACACTCACCCGCATAACCACTCCGCCACTTGTTTGTTTTCTGTCAACTCTAGGAAACAAATGATTCTTATATACAAACTTAGATGAACCGGTTGCGCCAACTGAAAACCGAAATCGGCTATTCAACCGTCTAAAACGTTTGAATAATCGCGATTTCAGGTTTATAACCGATGCACCGACAATTCCAATCAATTTTGCCTTGAATGGAACTTGAATTCGGGAGTGAATCGGTTTAATAACCGAAAGCTTTCAATTCTTGGATTACTTCCATCCTAGTACTCCTTCGCGACTCACAAACACTCTGCACACCTCCAAATACATTTCTGCACAATTTTCAGTCCACCGAAGAAGCTATTTGAACTCGCCGGAAAAATTCTGCAAGTCGCCGGAAAACCGTACTCTTCATCAAAACAGTAAGCCTTTCAATTTCTTCGTGGTCTAACAATTGTTAAGCTATTTCTGACTCAAACCTTTCAATTGAAATCGAATTCAGGCGCTGTTTTCGGATAATTCCAGTTCGCCGGAAAAGTTCTGGGAATCTCTATTTTCATCTGTGAATCGGTAAGGACATTCAAACACTCTGTTAACGTTGGTTAATCACTTCAATTCCATGATTAGCTAATCAAAACGGTTAATTGTCTTGTTCAATTGAAGTGCACAAAAACAGAGACCGACACCTTGCAGGAATTCTGAAATAAACCGTTCATCGGTATGTTTACTTCTAATTATCGTTTCTGCCATTTCATATTAGTTTGTACAATGTTTATCAATCGAACTAAACAAGATATAACGGTGTAATCTACTGCCTGTAAAAACGAACGAAGAAGATGATCTGTGATAACATTATAAGAATAATTAAAATTGTTATTTTGAACGGGTTAGACACACAGTCCAGCGGTGGACTGTGTTCGAACAAAACGCATACGTCCCGAGTTCGATCCCTGATACACGCACCCTCTATGTAATAAAATGCCTTTTTGATTAAAACTGAACCGGGTTAACTCCATTAGTTGTTAAGTATAATAAAATTTGTATATTAACCAAGTTAGACACACAGTCCAGCGGTGGACTGGACTGTGTGTAACGTTAAAGCGCAGGTCCCGGGTTCGAGACCTGTTATTGGCACCGGTTCGATGAATTAAAATGTTTTTGAAATTAAAAGAATTTTGGATAAATTGAATTAATATATAAGTATAATTAAAAACAGAATTATTTCGGGTTAGACACGTAGCTCAGTTGGTAGAGATGCGTGCACGCGTACGGGAGGTCTCGGGTTCGAGCCTCACCCAGCGCAATACAATTACACAATAAATCGGTCAACAAGTCAACGGTCAACGGTCGCAAAAAGTCAACATATTTTTATATTTGTTTTTATTATTTTTTATTTAATTTAATTTAAAAATCAATTAAAAATACTTAAAAATAATGTTTTTAAAGATATGAAATAGCCTTAAACTCACAAAAATATGCCTAAAAATCTTATTAAAATTATTAATAAAATCCACTCATTTACTATATTTTCCGTTATTATTTAGGTTAGTTAATTCTCGTTGTCCCGCTCTTCCAACTCGTGCGCATCTCACCATCTCAAATCAAACGCACCCAATGTGAGTGAATCTTTACAAATTCCCCGTTTTAATCTAGTTTTGGGGTGTATCATGTGTCTTGCTATATATTATATTTAAATCATTGTGCATACAACATATCATGAACAAATGTGTATTCAGCTTGTTTCAACTGTTTGTGTGGTTATTGTTAGATTCAATTTATTATTTTCATTACATGCAATTTCCTTGGCCGCCGCTCCCCATTACATTATGAGCGTTGAGCATGTTCCCCATTACATTATGAGCGTGAACCTGGCGTGCCCACATACGATCGGCTCCGTTTGATTGAGCCTTGATCGCACAGACATTTATCATTTTCAGTACATGCAATACGATCGGCTCCGTTTGATTGAGCCTTGATCGCACAGTTTCATTCATGTTATTTATTGTATGATGTTGGTATGTTAATGTATGTTATCATATGTTACTGTATGTTATAGTTGTGATTGCAATTGCTACTGCTTGATTATTTACATTTGCTCATTCATGATTATGCACCAATTTTTCATTGATAAACTAACAAGAAAATCAATAATGAATGTTTATCTAACAAGGTTCACTCGCCAACTTATGTTGACCCAAAAACCCCCATTTTTACACATGATACAGGTGAACCAGCTGCAGCAAGAAACACTTAGGATTGGACTAGAAGAATAAAATGATTTAGAGTTTGGGATTGTTTTGTTTGGTTTATTTTCTTTGGATTGTATGGACATGTTTGGATATTTGGGAATGTAATTTTGACTTTAATAAATATGAAACATATTAGTAAATATCATGAGCTTTGGTGATAACCCAATTATGCCCCGACTCTTATTCCGCTGCGGGTCGGGGTGTGACACTTCTTGTTTGTCTAACTCACTTCCTTTTTTGTTTGTCAGTTTCGGGAATATACCCATTCATAGGTCCGAGATCTACATCTGTCACATGAAAGGTCCGAACGATCCACATTTTATAGAATGAATAGGTCTTCAAATCGTTCATTTGAAAAAATTGAAACCCTTCTTATTGGATGATCATGAGACTTGTCAAAAATCAAAATTCTTGATCAATGGAGGAACAATATCACCATTTTTGTTTAATAAGATACCAAAGTGGATGATTGACTCATTCCATACTAGAAATAATCGCAAGAAATTCTTTGATAACACGAATTCCTATTTCTCAATGATATTCCACGATCAATACAATTGGCTGAATCCCGTGAAATCATTTCATAGAAGTTCATTGAGATCTTCTTTTTATAAAGGAATTCGATTCTTGAATAATCTACATCACTTCTGCTTCTATTATAACAAAAGATTCCCCTTTTATGTGGAAAAGGCCCGTATCAATGATTACGATTTTACGTATGGACAATTCCTCAATATCTTTTTCATTCGCAACAAAATATTTTCTTTGTGCGTCAGTAAAAAAACATGCTTCTTTTTTTTTTCGGGGGGGGGGGGGGGAGATACTATTTCAGCAATCGAGTCAAAGGTATCTAGCATATTCATACCTAAGACTTTTCCACAAATTGGTGACGAAACGTATAACTTGTACAAATCTTTCCATTTTCCAAGTTGATCTAATCCATTCGTACGTAGAGCTATTTACTCAATCACAGACATTTCTAGAATACCTCCAACAGAGGGACAAATAGTCAATTTTGAAAGAACTTATTGTCAACCTCTTTCAGATATGAATATATCTGATTCTGAAGGGAAGAACTTGTATCAGTATCTCAATTGTAATTCAAACATGGGTTTGATTCACACTCCATGTTCTGAGAAATATTTACCATCCGAAAAGAGGAAAAACGAAGTCTTTGTTTAAAGAAATGCGTTGAGAATGGGCAGATGTATAGAACTTTTCAACAAGATAGTGCTTGTTCAACTCTCTCAAAATGGAATCTATTCCAAACATATATGCCATGGCTCCTTACTTCGATAGGGTACAGATATCTAAAATTTTTATTTTTAGGTACTTTTCAGACCTATTGCCGATACTAAGTAGCAGCCAAAAATTTGTATCCATTTTTCATCATATTTTGCATGGATCAGATATGTCATGGCGAATTCTTCAGAAAAAATTCTGTCTTCCACAATGGAATCTGATAAGTGAGATTTCGAGTAAGTGTTTCCATAATCTTCTTCTGTCCGAAGAAATGATTCATCGAAATAATGAGTCACCATTGATATCGACACATCTTACAAATGTTCGGGAGTTCCTATATGCAATTCTTTTCCTTCTTCTTGTTGTTGCATATCTCGTTTGTACACATCTTCTCTTTGTTCTCGGGGCCTCTAGTTAGTTACAAGCAGAGTTTGAAAAGGTCAAATCATTAATGATTCCATCATCTATGATTGAGTTACGAAAAATTCTGGATAAGTATCCTACATTTGAACCGAATTCTTTCTGGTTAAAGAATCTCTTTCTAGTTTCTCTGAAACAATTAGAAGATTTTCTAGGTGGCGACATGCTATTAGGTGGTGGTCCCGCTTATGGGGTCAAATCAATACGCCCTAAGAAGAAATATTTGAATATCAATCTCACCGATATCATCAATCTCGTAAGTATCATACCAAATCCCATCAATTGAAACACTTTTTCGAGAAATACGAGACATCTAAGTCATACTAATAAAGAGATCTATTCATTGATAAGAAAAAGAACAAACGTGAAAGGGGACTGGATTGATGATAAAAAAGAATCCTGGGTTGTAAATAGTGATTCGATTAATGATGAAAAAAGAGAATTCTTGGTTCCGTTCTCCACCTTAACGACAGAAAAAAGGATTGATCAAATTTTATTGAGTCTGACTCATAATGATCATTTATCAAAGAATGACTCTAGTTATCAAATAATTGAACAACCGGGAGCATTTTACTTCCGAGACTTAGTTGACATTCATAAAAAGTATCTAATGAATTATGAGTTCAATACATACTCTTTAACAAAAAGATGGATATTCCTTGCTCATTATCAGACAATCACTTATTCACAAACTTCGTGTGGGGCTAATAGTTTTCATTTCCCATCTCATAGAAAACCCTTTTCACTCCACTTGGCCTTATCTCTCTCTAGGGGTATTTTAGTGACATGTTCTATAGGTACTAACGATCTTATTTGGTCAAATACCTAGCGAAAAACTACTATCTTCCTTTCATTACGGTATTTTGGAACTAAACAAATTCCTGGATAACAAGTCTCAAGGTTTTGATGATACCGATATTGACGATCTTGATGCTAGTGACGATATCCTTGATATGGAGTTGGAACTGCTAACTAGCATGAATGCACTAACTATGAATATGATGCCTGAAGATGAAGACCTAGTTTATATCACCCTTCAATTTGAATTAGCAAAAGCAATGTCTCATTGCATAATATAGATTCCAAACATTCATGATCTAGATGTGAATGAGTCAAATTACTTCTCCCTAGGTCTATTAGTGAACCTTCTCTCTAGGGATTATGAAACTAGAAATATTCTTGTTATTCTTCGACTCATATTCCCCAAAAAGTAGATTCCACTCTAATAGCTCCGAATAAATTAAATACGTGCATTAAGATACGAAAGCTTCTTATTCCACAACAACGAAAGCACTTTTTCACTCTTTCATATACTAGGGGATTTCACTTGGAAAAGAAAATGTTCCATACTAATGGATTCGGGTCCATAACCATGGGTTCCAATGCACGAGATCTTGTAGCACTTACCAATGAGGCCCTATTGATTAGTATTACACAGAAGAAATCAATTATAGATACTTATACAATTAGATTGCTCTTCATAGACAAATTTGGGATTTGCGATCCAATATAAGATTAGTCCAGGATCATGGGATCATTTACTATCAGACAGGAAGGGTTGTAGCACAAAATGATACTATTAAGTAAATGCCCGATAGATCCTATATCTATCTATACGAAAAAGAAATCATGTACGAAGTGGGTTTTTATTTGTACAATTAGTACTTCAAACATGGAACGAGCATGAAGAAAATAATGATATTTCTTTATCTTTTGAGTTATTTTGCTGGATCGGTCACTCAAGATCTTTCGTCTTTACCCGGACAGATGAAAAAAATGGGATCACTTCTTATGGACTCGTTGAGAATGATTCTGGTCTAGTTCGTGGCCTATTAGAAGTGGAAGGCACTCTGGTGGGATCCTCACGGACATCCAGTCAATTTGATAAGGATCGAGTGACATTGCTTCTTCGACCCGAAACAAGGAATCCCTTAGATATGATGCAAAAAGGATCTTGTTCTATCCTTGATCAGAGATTTCTTTATGAAAAAGACGAATCGGAGTTTGAAGAGGGGGAATCAGCCCTCGACCGACAACAAATAGAGGAGGATTTATTCAATCACATAGTTTGGGCTCCTAGAATATGGCACCTTTGGGCTTTCTATTTAATTGTCTCGAAAGGCCCAATGAATTAGGATTTCCCTATTCGTCCAGATCATTTCGGGGCAAGCTGATCATTTATGATAAAGAGGATGAGCTTCAAGAGAATGATTCGGAGTTCTTGCAGAGTGGAACCACGCAATACCAAACATAGATCTTCCAAAGAACAAGGCCTTTTTCGAAAAAGCCAATTCATTTGGGACATTACAATATATATATATAATATAATAATGTAACATTTTTTTTGTAAAAAAGTTAGTGACCGTAAATAAATTATTATCGAACGTTTTGTAACAAAAAACGTCGAATGGATTTTTTATGAAATTTAAAATTTAAAATTAAAAAAAATTATAAATTTTTTATTGCATATATATAATTTATTTTAAAAATTTTAATAAAAAAATCCTTCGGCGCTTTTTTTATTTCATAACATTCAATAACATGTAACTTACATTCCCTAGTTTTTTACAAAAAAAAATTGTTACATAAGGTTTTCTTGAGCTTTTTTAAGTTAAGTGGGGTTTCTCTCTATAATTCCCCTGTATATATATATATATATATATATATATGGTAGGGTTCTAGAGTGAACACTAGGTTGAGAGTGAAATGTGTGAACTAATCTGAGCTATTGAATTATATCATCTAGAGATTTTTAAACAATGGCAAGATTGTAATTATAATATTATAACTTCTCTTTAAATTAATTGACAGAAGGGTATTTGTGTTTTTCGTAAATTGCATTTATTAAACCATAAAATTAACATTCTAAAATCTTGCTAGTTTACGTATATACAAAATACACAGTTGTTAGTGTATACATGTAACATTTATGTAAAACGGGTCTCAAAAACCCGCTCATTTGAAAATTTCAAGTATTTATTTAATGTTTTGTTATGCATTTATTAGTATTTACTATTATTTTATAATCTTTATTAATAAAAAAATATAACTTAAATAATATTAATAAGGATAAATAATTAAATATTATATAAAAAATAAATAATAAAAAAAACAAAAGCAGTAGCCAGATTTGAACCTTGGGTACCCCCCAACTGCACACACCCATACACCACGCACTACACATACAAGATATGATTTTTTCCAAGTTACATAAGATTTATATTCAACCAATATTTAAACCTGCAACTTCTATAACAAGATCTTGTAACCGCCATACTCAATCAAGTTTAATTCTTGATTCCAGAAACTGATGTAACTGATACCCATTACAATTTCGCAATCAAAGCTAATCAACCAGAATCGGTTAAGGATTTTGAAATCATCACTCCGGGTTGTAACCGAAACCTCATGATTAGAAAATCTATAAATACTGATGCCTCCCACCCAAATCGAACTCGCTCACATCCTTTCTCATCACTTGACCTTCTGCGAAACACTCCTGTTGCAGTTGTTTCATCGTCGGACATCCCTGTTCAGCACCGGAATTCTACCAGAATGTTTAACATCTCCTCGTTTCGTTCAAACATCTAAACTATCTTTCTATCTTACGAATAATGTTTTGTTGGTTATAAAATCAATTGATCAAGTCTGTATAACTGGGTATTTTCAGTTGGGTATGTGTTGAGTTTAAATTAGCGAAGAAGATGAAGTGCTGGTATTGATTATAAATAAATAAAACAAGTCAATAAACTGGGTTAGACACATGGTCCAGTGGATGGACTGTGTGCACGTGAATCACAAGACCCGGGTTCAAGCCATGCTAGTGACCCACAATTCTGAATAAAAATTGTTTTTTTTAAAAGGAAGTCTGTGCACTCATCAACCAGTTAATAAAAGTAATGTTATTCTCAACAATTACGGGTTAGACACCCAGTCAAGTTGGTAGGGCTGGGTGCAAATGAAGGCAAGGTCGCGAGTTCGATACTGATGGTGGGCGGCGATTCAATGATTTTAAATCTTTTTAAAATAAATGATTTCCGAAAATATCCTAACTAATGTATAAGTATAATTAAATCAGAATATATTTCGGGTTAGACACGTAGCTTAGTTGGAAGAGCTACGTGCACACGTACGGGAGGTCTCAAGTTCGAATCTCACCCACGATGCCAATAACTCCTAGCGACCCGGTCAGACCCTCTTTTCAGGTCTGACAAGATTATTTTTTTATATATTAATTCGTTTTATTCTATATTATTTTTTGTGTATATATATATTTTATTTAAAAATTAATTAAAAACGCTTAAAGATACAATTTCGTAGGACTAAAAATCCCAATAAATACCACAAAAACAACCTAAAAATCTAACAAAAAGTATTAAATCAAAATAATAATTTTTATATATTTATCGAATTATTTCGTTATTATTTAGGTTAGTATTTTTCGTCAAATCCTCAATTCGTGGGCACTCTTCATCAATCAAGGAAACGCACCCACTGTGAGTGAATCCTTACAAATTCTCCTCTTTAATCAGGTTTTGGGGTGTACCATGTGTCGTTACATATTTTATTTATTTAAACACTTGTGCTAACACCATTATGTGACCTAAAATGTATATTTTATTTGTGTGGTTATGTGTGGATACATTTTATCATTTCAGTGCAATCATTCATTTAAGGCCCATCAGTTCCTCGTGGGATACGAGTTGAGCATCAGATGTCTAATTAGATCGGCTCCGTTTGATTGAGCCTTGATCTCAAGTTCAGCATGCATCTTGTTCATATGTTCATCATTATTATTATGTGGTTTGTGATTTAACTATATATATATATATAAGTTCATATATGGTTCATGCACATTTTTATTACAACAACCAATATATTAAACTGTTTAATTGTTAAATTTAGCTTCACTCGCCAACTTTTGTTGACCAAAACTTTTGTTTTACACATGATACATGTGGACAGGCTGAGGAGAGGAACACATAGGAATGGCTTTCGAAGATAAATAAAATACAGCTTGTATAGAACAATGTTTTTCTTGTGTTTATATGTTTCCTTGTGTTTGGATATTTGAATTTAAATTTCAATCTAATAATATGAAACCTATTGTTAGTAAATGTCATGAGCTTTGGTGATAACCCAATTATGCCCCGACTTTTATTTCCTCTGCGAGTCGGGGTGACAGATTGGTATCAGAGCTTTTGACTATAGGGATATAGGATAGGTTATTAGACACTTAGAGCCTATACTATAGTTGATTAGATTTTAATTGTTTATATGTTGCATGCAAAACTCATGATGTTTATATGTTTCATGTTTATTTTCACACACAAATATATGCAAGCACTTTCACTACTACATGCTAATATGTGATGTTCATTATAGTCTATATATTGTTAACATATCATGCCTACGCATGCACATGCATCACAATTTCTCAATTTTCATGATTTCTTCTCAAATATTTTACAATGTTTTCATGTTTTTCAATCACATCAAAGTGAGTTCTACGACGGGCATGTAGTAACTGGAAAGGCATGAGTACCGGTAGTCGGAACGTCATGTCTAGGCTTGGCATTCGTATAAATCCAAAATAATACACCAGTTTGCCTACCTGGGAGCTAACGATGAGAGTACGTAGGACCTATTAGGCCAAAGCATGCCACACCAAACGTCGTGTGAACTAACCCCACTTTGAGTTGTCATTGTGTCTACAACTGGACACTCTCTGACCTTATACCTTACAATTATGTTTTACAATTTTCATTCGGGTGATGCAAGCATTAACATGCAACACCAATGTGAACCCTACCAAGCCCAGTAGTCATGGGGGCCCACGTGACTACCTAGGCCAAAGTATGGGAGAGATTTGGAGGCCCAAACATGAGCAAGCCCAAGACATCCTATGGATGTAGATAATTTTTGTTTCATCTATTTTGAATATTGTTTTCACTTTTTACGACACATGACACCTAGAAGCTATCAACTCATAATCTCGCTACGTATTTCCTGTAGATGTCTACTAGACACTCTCGAGGCGGTAGAAGGTCATGAAGATCTAGCGAACGTATGGCCACTCAAATCGCTCAGCAGATGGCTGTTGTACTTCCTAACATTGTCGTACAAGTTCAACAAGCACTTGCCGCCAATCCCATCAACCCCACCAATCAAGAAGGTCAAAATATCGCTAACCCTCTCCCTAACACCACCAAATGCACCTACAAGCATTTCAAGTCCTGCGATCCTCCAAAGTATGAGGGGACCGAAGGTGTCACCGCTCTCCTCGATTGGTTTGAGGAGATGGAAAGCACTTTTCTCAATTGTGATTGTCCCGATGATCGCAAGGTGCGATATGCTACTTGTCATTTGTACGAGGTAGCACTTACATGGTGGAACACAGAGAAGGGCAAGCGAGGTGCTGAAGCTGCTATGGCCTTGACTTGGGATGAGTTGAGGGAAATCATGACGAGACGTTTCTGTCCAAGAAGTGAAATCAAGAAATTGGAAGACGAGTTCTACTCATTGAAACAAAAAGAGGGAGACTACACCACGTACAACAAGAGATTTCTCGAGTTGAATCAGATGGTCCCTAATCTGTTCACTCTGCTCTATCGTCTAATCGAGCATTACATTCGAGGTCTTCCTTTGAAAATTCAAGATTCTGTGTTAAGTACCACACTGCAACACTTGAAGCTACCATGGAGCTGGCTACAGAGCTCACAGAAAATCGCATCTGAAATGGCGATTTTAAAGATGACATGAAAAAGGACAAGACACCTGTTGAAACCCCAACCCCAACCCAAACAGGTTCGTCTTCTAAGTTTGCTGGTAAGAGGAAACGCAATGGCAAGAATTTCGCCATTACCCAAACCAATTCCCCTATCACTACTGCCCCTATCACTCAAGTCGCTCCTCCTACTGCTCCATTCAAGAAACCATACACTGGTCCTCATCCAAAATGCAACTGATGCCAATATCCCCACCCTCCTGAGAACCCATGCCAATATAGCACAAGCTGTTGCCTTGCAGGTCACAAAATTCAAACCTGTCGCATCCTCCAAAAGCCAAATCGCAGTCAGCTGCAAGCTCAAACCAACAACCAAGTGCAGGCCAAGCCCAACACCAACAACCTTTACTTTTACCACCTGCTCAACCCTACTACTAACCAATTACCCAATGATGCAATCCGTCAGAGCATGTTTCAACTGTGGCGATCCAACCCACTTTCAAAACACCTGCCCACGCTTGGTGAACATCATAAATGCTCAAGCACAACACAACCCAGTGAATCAAGCCAATCAAGCTAATTCACCTGCTAGAGGAAGATCTTTCAACATCAACGCCAACCAAGCTAGGGCTGATAATAATGTGGTCAACGGTATGTTTCTTATGAACGGTAGTTATGCATCCATACGATTTGATACTAGTGCGGATAAGAGTTTTGTGTCCTTAGAGTTCGAATCTATTCTCGATTTACCTCGCGTTAGTCTCGCTGAAACATTCACATTGGAAGTTGCTGATGGCGAACCTATTACGTTAGACTCGATTATACGTGATTATACTCTTACCCTTAATGATCACGATTTCTCAGTTGATCTTAATCCTATGAAATTGGGTAGTTTCGACATTTTCATTGGAATGGACTGCCTTAGTCAGCATCACGCCGAAGTTGTTTGCTAGGAGAAGTTTATTCGAATTCCTCTTGCTAATGGTCAAACTTTACGTATCTTTGGTGAAACTCCTTCTAAAGGGATCAAATTGATGTCATGCCTCCAAGCTCGTAGATACCTTCGCAAAGACCATATCGTGTTTCTAGCTCATATCGTCAAGTAGGAAGGCATGGAAAGGAAGCTCGAACATATTCCAATCGTTCAAGAATTTCCTCAAGTTTTTCCCGACGACGTTTCAGGACTTCCTCCTGTGCGAGAAGTCAAATTCCAAATCGATCTTGTACCTAGTGCTACACCAGTCGCAAAATCTCCCTATAGGTTAGCCCCATCTAAAATGCAAAAGTTAGCTAGTCAGCTGCAAGAGTTGACTGACAAAGGATGTATACATCCTAGCTCATCACCTTAGGGTGCGCCTGTTCTTTTCATAAAGAAGAAAGATGGAACTTTCCGCATGTGTATCGATTATAGAGAGCTCAGTAAGCTGACCGTCAAGAATCGATATCCATTACCTCGTATTGATGATCTTCTAGATCAACTTCAAGGTGCTACCTGTTTTTCAAAAATCGACATTTGTTCTGGTAATCATCAACTTAGAGTGCGTGAAGAAGATATTCCCAAGACTGCTTTTCGAACTCGTTATGGTCACTATGAATTTATGGTTATGCCTTTTACGTTGACCAATGCTCCTGCTGTTTTCATGGATTTGATGAATAGGGTGTGCAAACCCTACCTCGATCGTTTTGTCATAGTTTTCATTGATGATATCTTATCACTCCAAGACCAAATCCGATCATGAGCGACATCTTCGACTTATTCTAACACTATTGAGAACCGAAAAGCTTGATGCTAAGTTCTCAAAATGCGAGTTTTGGTTAAAAGAGGTACAATTTCTTGGTCATGTCGTTAATGACAAAGGGATTCATGTCGACCCTGTGAAGATCAAAGCGGTGCAAGAATGGAAAGCGCCACATACTCCTACCGAAGTAAGATCATTTCTTGGTCTAGCTGGTTATTATCATCGTCTCATCATAAAATTTTCTCGTATCGCCGTTCCACTCACAGTGTTGACTCACAAGGGCAAACCCTTTATTTTGGGACCCAAGCAAGAAGAGGCTTTCCAAATTTTGAAGCAAAAACTTTGTGATGCAACTATCCTTGCACTTCCTGATGGCTGCGAAGACTTTGTGGTTTATTGTGACGTGTCAGAGCAAGGTTTAGGTTGCGTTCTAATGCAAAGAGGAAAGGTGATAGCCTATGCCTCAAGGCAACTCAAAGTGCATGAAAAGAACTATACCACTCACGACCTAGAACTTGGAGCAGTCGTGTTCGCTCTTAATAGAACTTGAAAAACCCGATTTTTACAAATGTTACAGTATCCCCTACTTTTAGGAATTTCGTCCCGAAATTTAAGTAGTTGAAGTAGTAGGAAAAAGATGCGGGTATTTTTCACACATTGAGTCTTCACGTTCCCAAGTAAACTCAGGTCCCCGTTTCGACTCCCAGCGTACCCTAACGATTGGAATGCGACTTCGTCGAAGTCGTTTCTCCCCGTAGTCCATGATCTCCACTGGTCTTTCGATAAAATGCATAGATTCATCAATCTGGATATCTTCCAGCGGAATATGGAGATTCTCATCAGCGAGGCACTTCTTTAAGTTCGACACGTGGAATGTGGGATGAATCCTGTTGAGTTCTTCTGGTAGGTCAAGCTTGTATGCTACAGGACCTACTCTTTCGAGTATCTTGAAAGGTCCCACGTAACGAGGTGCTAGCTTCCCCTTTTGACCAAAACGAACTACTCCCTTCCACGGTGATACTTTTAAAAGCACATGATCACCAATGTTAAACTCTAAGGGCTTCCGTCGTTTATCTGCATAACTCTTTTGACGACTTTGAGCCGCTAAAAGATTGTTTCGAATTTGATGAATCTTATCTGTGGTTTCTTGGATCAATTCTGGACCAGTAATTTGTGCTTCCCCAAATTTCGTGCCAACATACAGGAGATCGGCATTTACGACCATATAAGGCTTCAAAAGGTGCCATGCCGATGCTCGAATGATAGCTGTTGTTGTACGAAAATTCAACTAATGGTAGGTGGGCGTCCCAATTTCCCTTGAAGTCTATGACACATGCTCTGAGCATATCTTCAAGAGTTTGAATGGTGCGCTCAGACTGTCCATCAGTTTGAGGATGATAGGCGGTACTGAGATCTAATCGTGTGCCCATAGCGGATTGAACTGCTTGCCATGTTCGTGAGGTGAAACGACCATCACGATCAGAAATAATACTCAACGGTACCCCATGCCGGCTTACGATTTCGTTGATATAAATACGTGCAAGCTTTTCGTTCTTGAAATCTTCGAGGATAGGAATAAAGTGAGCTGATTTTGTAAGTCGGTCTATAATCACCCATATAGTGTCATACCCACCAGAAATGCGAGGTAACCCGGTAACGAAATCCATGGTTATATTTTCCCACTTCCATACAGGTATTTCTGGTTGGACTAGAAGTCCTGAGGGTCTTTGGTGTTCAGCCTTCACCTTGGAACATGTGAGACACTTGGAAACAAAAACGGCAATATCCTTCTTCATTCCAGGCCACCAATAGGTGTATCGTAGGTCTTGATACATCTTATCGGCTCCTGGGTGTATAGAATATCGCGTTTTGTGAGCTTCATTCATAAGAGTTTCACGAAGATTGTTGTGGTTAGGAATCCAGATATGATCTAGGTAATACAGAATACCGTCTGATTTAGTTTCAAGTTTTAGCTCGGCTCCACAGGACATCTCCTTTCGTACATCTTCTTCTGTTATTAAAACGTGTTGGGCTTCTCGAATTTGATCTTTAATGTCGGTTATAATTTGCGAACACAGAAGATGAATGGAGTTCGCATAACCCTTTCGACTAAGTGCATCAGCCACCACATTTGCTTTACCAGGGTGGTATCTAATTTCACAGTCGTAATCATTCAGAAGTTCGACCCATCTTCGTTGCCTCATGTTTAACTCTTTTTGATTGAAGATATGTTGAAGACTCTTGTGGTCAGTGTATATTTCACACTTAGTACCATAGAGATAATGTCTCCATATCTTAAGAGTGAATACAACGGCTCCAAGTTCTAGGTCATGAGTGGTGTAGTTCTTTTCATGCGTCTTGAGTTGTCTCGAGGCATAAGCTATGACTTTTCCTCTTTGCATGAGAACGCAGCCTAATCCTTGCCCTGACGCGTCGCAATAGACTACAAAATCATCACAACCTTCAGGAAGAGTGAGGATTGGTGCATCACAAAGTTTTTGTTTAAGAGTTTGAAAAGCTTCTTCTTGCTTGGATCCCCATACGAAAGGTTTTCCCTTATGAGTTAAAGCCGTGAGTGGCACAGCAATGCGAGAGAAGTTTGAAATGAACCGACGATAATAGCCAGCTAGTCCAAGAAAAGATCTTACTTCAGTTGGTGTACGTGGAGCTTGCCATTCTTGAACTGCTTTGATCTTTGAAGGGTCAATATGTATTCCCTTGTCATTGACTACATGCCCGAGAAATTGCACCTCTTTTAACCAGAATTCACATTTGGAGAACTTGGCATAAAGCTTTTCCTTTTCTAGAAGTGCAAGAACGAGTCGAAGATGACGCTCATGATCAGCTTTAGATTTTGAATAAATAAGAATATCGTCGATGAAGACTATAACAAATCGATCAAGATAAGGTTTGCAGACTCTGTTCATTAGGTCCATGAAGACAGCTGGTGCATTGGTTAATCCAAATGGCGTAACCATGAATTCATAGTGGCCATAACGAGTTCGAAAAGCAGTCTTAGGGACGTCTTCTTCATGCACTCTAAGTTGATGATAGCCAGACCGAAGATCGATTTTTGAAAAGCAGCTGGCACCTTGTAGTTGGTCGAGAAGATCATCAATGCGAGGTAAAGGATAGCGATTTTTGATGGTTAACTTGTTGAGCTCTCTGTAGTCGATGCACATACGGAAAGATCCATCTTTCTTCTTTACAAAAAGGACAGGTGCACCCCAAGGCGATGAGCTAGGACGTATGAATCCCTTGTCAGTCAACTCTTGCAATTGACTGGCTAGCTCTTGCATTTCAGAGGGGGCTAACCTATATGGAGACTTTGCAACTGGTGTAGCACCAGGTATAAGATCAATACGGAATTCGACGTCTCTAACTGGAGGAAGTCCTGAAATGTCGTCAGGAAAAACTTGTGGGAAGTCTTTTACTACAGGAATGTCTTCAAGTTTCTTCTCTGTGGTTCCCTTTTTGATGATATGGGCTAAAAAACGCGACATAATTCTTGCGAAGATATTTTTGAGCTTGAAGACAAGACATTAAGCTGAGCCCTTTCGACGAGGTTTCTCCAATGATTCGGAGAGTCTGACCGTTTGAAAGAGGAATACAAATAAATTTTTCACGACATACAACTTCCGCCTGATGTTGACTGAGCCAATCCATACCAATTATTATGTCAAAACTTCCCAGCTTCATAGGAATAAGGTCGACTGAGAAATCGTGGTCGTTTAAGGCGAGTGTACAGTTGCGTAGAATAGAGTCTAATGAAACTGTCTTCCCGTCCGCAACTTCTACCGTTATGGATTCCGTGAGCTTATCCCGATTTTTGCTTAAGATAGGTTCAAATTCTAATGACACAAAACTTCTATCCGCACCAGTATCAAATAACATAGAGGCATATCTACCATTTATAAGGAACGTACCGTTGACCACATTGCCGTCAGCTCTGGCCTGGTTCGCGTTAATATTGAAAGCTCTTCCTCTTGCAGGTGGAGGAGCTTGGTTCGCTTGATTCACTGGGTTGGCTTGGGCCTGAGCATGAATAATGTTTACCAACCTTGGACAAGTGTTTCTGAAGTGGCTGGGGTCTCCGTAATTGAAGCAAGCCCGCATAGGTTGGCCCATAGGATAATTGTGTTGGTAGTATGTTTGGGCTAAATGTTGGTTGGGTGGAAATGGTAGGGGTTGTTGTGCTTGACCCATTAACTGTTGGTGGGTTTGGGTTAAAGGTTGGTGGCGGTTTGTTCGTTGAGGCATGCGGCAGTTTTGAACAGTATGTCCTGCGCGACCGCAGCCGGTGCAGAATTGGCAAGGATGATCAGGGGAATGGTGATATTGGCAACAGTTACATTTTGGTAACGGGCCTGTGTAGGGTCTTCTGTATGGTGCTGGTGAAGGAGTGACTTGAGTAATGGGTCCAGCAGGAATAGGGGTGTTGGTTTGGGTAACTGCAAAATTTCTGGTGTTGCGCTTCCTCTTATTAGCGAACTTAGAGGAAGGAATGGGGTGGTTTGAAGTTTGTCCCTCAAGAGGGGCTTTCTTCTTCTCTTCTTTGAACTTCCCGTTGCGAATTCGGTTTTCGGTCAGTTCAGTTGCTAACTCCATAGCCGCTTCAAGTGTTACTGGTGAAACGCTGAGAACTGAATCTTGGATTTTCGAGGGAAGTCCTCGAATATAATGTTCAATCAGACGATAGGTTGGTGTGAACAGATTTGGAACCATTTGGTTCAACTCCAAAAATCTTTTGTTGTAGGTAGTGTGATCACCCTCCTTTTGCTTTAGAGCATGAAATTCATCCTCCAACTTCTTAATTTCACTTCTAGGACAGAAACGCCTAGTCATGATTTCCCTTAACTCCTCCCGAGTTAAGGCCATCGCATCTTCAGTTCCCCTCTTCCCTTTCTCAGTATTCCACCAAGTGAGAGCTACTCCAAGTAGTCTCCCGGTGGCGTATCGAACCTTGCGATCCTCAGGACAATCGCAGTTTAGGAAGGTGTTTTCCATCTCTTCGAACCAATGTAGGAGAGCAGTGACACCCTCGGTCCCTTCAAATTTAGGAGGATCACAGGACTTAAAATGTTTGTAAGAGCACTTGTTGGTAGGAGGGTTGTCAATGTTCTGGTCCTGTTGTTGGGGAGGGTTAGTAGGATTTGTAGCAAGGGCTTGTTGTACTTGGACCACAATGTCAGGAAGTATCGTGGCCATTTGTTTCGCAATCTGAGTGGCCAAACGTTCCTGGGACCTTCCTGATCTTTTACCCCTTCGTTGTTGTCTAGACGACATCTACAGGATCATAAAATGAGAAGATTGTGAGTTTATGGTGTCTTTTTAGGTGTCATGTGTCTTTAAGAAAATGAAAATAACATAAATATCAATAATGCAACTACATCCATAGGATGTCTTGGGTTCGCTCATGTTGGGCCTCAAATGTCCCCCATACCTTCACCTACATAGTCATGTGGGCCCCCATGGCTATTGGCTTGGTAGGATTCACATTAGTATTGGCAATTTAACACTCGCATCCCCCGAATGCAAACCACAAAATATGTTCATGAGATGTTTGGTCGGAACGTGTCCAGGTGTAGACACAATGACAACTCAAAGTGGGGTTAGCTCACACGACGTTTGGTATAGCATGCTTTGGCCTAATAGGTACTTCGTACTCTCATCGTTAGTCCCCAGGTAGGCAAACTGGTCCTTTATTTTGGATTTATACGAATGCCAGCCTAGACAGGACGTTCCGACTACCGGTACTGGTACCCTTCCAGTTACTACATGCCCGTCATGAGAACTCACTTTGATGAGATTTGAAAACACGAAAATCATTGTAAAAGCAATCATGATGTGGTGTGTGCTTTCATGGATGTGATATGTTATGAGCATACGATTCATGATAGGCATTATATGATAATACATACTTATGAACATGTTTGTACAATATCAAATGTAACATTTAACATAAAACATATAGACATCATGAAATTTGGCATATAACACACAAAAATCTTATAAGTTTCTAATCGACTATAGTATAGGCTCTAAGGGTCTAATAACCTATCCTATATCCCTATAGTCATGGCTCTGATACCAATCTGTCACACCCCGACCCGCAGCGGAATAAGAGTCGGGGCATAATTGGGTTATCACCAAAGCTCATGACATTTACTAATATGTTTGATATTTAATAAAGTCAAAGTTACATTTCAAAAATCCAAACATGTTCATTCAATACAAGAAAAATAAGCCAAGCATAACAATCCCAACACTAAATCGTTTTATTCTTCTAGTCCAAGTCCTATGTGTTCCTAGCTGCAGCTGCTTCACCTGTATCATGTGTAAAATGGGGGGTTTTGGGTCAACATAAGTTGGCGAGTGAACCTTATTAGATAAACGTTTATTAATAAATTAATGTTAGTTTATCAATGAAAAATTGTGCATAATCATAGATGAGCAAATGTAAATAATCAAGTAATGGCAAATAGCAGTCACAACTATAACATACAATAACACATGGCAGCATACATGAACATACCAACATCATACTGTAAATAACATAAATGAACTGTGCGATCAAGGCTCAATCAAACGGAGCCGATCGTATTGCATGTACTGAAAATGAAACTGTGCGATCAAGGCTCAATCAAACGGAGCCGATCGTATTGCATGTACTGAAAATGAAAATGTCTGTCCGATCAAGGCTCAATCAAACGGAGCCGATCGTATGTGGGCACGCCAGGTTCAACCGCATAATAAAATGGGGAACATGCTCAACGCTCATAATGTAATGGGGAGCGGCGGCCTATGAAATTGCATGTACTGAATAATAAATTGCATCCAATAATAACTACTTAACAGCATCAAACTAAATACACATGTTCATGATATGATGTATGCACAATGGTTTAGTTATAGTATATATATACAAAGACACATGATACACCCCAAAACGTGATTAAAACGGAGAATTTGTAAGATTCACTCACCTTGGGTGCGTTGGATTGGAGATGGTGATATGCGCACGATTTAGATGAGCGGAACAACGAGGATTACTAACCTAAATAATAACGGAAAATATATTAAATGAGTGGATTTTATTAAGGATTTTAATGAAATTTTTAGATATATTTTTGTGAGTTTATGGCTATTTTCTATCTTTAAAAATGTTATTTTTAAGTATTTTTAATTGATTTTTAAATTAGATTAAATAAATAAAAATATAAAAAAAAATTGTTTATTTAGTGTTGACCGTTGACCGGTCGGTCAGCGTATTAGTTTGCGCCGGGTGAGGCTCGAACCGGCGACCTCCCGTACGCGTGCACGCAGCTCTACCAACTGAGCTACGTGTCTAACCCGAAATAATCTTGTTTTTATTTATACTTATACACTTATTCAGTTAATCCGAATTTCCTTTATTTACAAAAACATTTTAATTCAATCGGACCGGTGCTCGTGACGGGTTTCGAACGCGCGACGTGTGGTTCATGTTGCACACAGTCCACCGCTGGACTGTGTGTCTAACCTGGTTATTATCTCAGTTTTTATTATACTTAAAACTAACTGGGTTATCCCGATTTAGTTTAAACAAAAAGGCCTTTTATTATACAAGGAGTGCGTGGAGCAGGGATCGAACTCGGGACGTGCGTATGTATTTTGCACACAGTCCACCGCTGGACTGTGTGTCTAACCCGTTTATAATTCCGATTTTAATTAACCTTATGTTATGTTGAGTCTTCATCTTCTTCGTTGATTTTACACAGACAATCATATTCTGACTGTTATGACCGATTCATGACTTATACGCTTTTCAGACATTACAAGTAATTTAAAAGTAAAGAATGGAGAGAGTTTGGGGAAAAAGATGTACCGATTGAGGTTGTTCACAGAATTCCGGCGGAGGTTCGTCGGTACTGAAAGTGAACTCCGGCTGTTGAAACCAATTAACAGCTTGTTCGATTATTTAAGAAGTTGAGTCACTTAAACAAGGTTTAACAGAAGTTTGGGAGATCATACCCGTTCACGGTGTGTTTCCGGCAGTTTCAGGAGTTTTCCGGCGAAGGTAAGATTTTCGACAAACGTGGACTAGGATCGATTCTGATGGTGGAGTTGTGTTAGAGACTGATTAATCACATGATTGAAACAGAAAGAGTCGGAGGAAATACCGTGTGGATGTGAGTCCCGGTTTTCCGGTGACTTGCAGAATTTTTCCGGCGGTCTGATTCAAGCTTCTCCGATGGATTGTAAGGTTGCAGAAATGAAATTGGGAGTCTTGCAGAGTGTTTTGAGTCGCAGGAAAGGTCTAGGATTGAAGTAATCCGTGAATTGAAGACTTTCGGTTATTAAACCGATCTACTTCCGAATTCAAGTTATAATCATGGCAGCATTGATTGGAATCGTCCGTTTATCGGTTATACTCGCTGAATCGCGAGTATCCAAATCGACTTTGGGTGTTTGATAACCGATTTCACTTACAATTTGTAAAATCGGTTGATTTACCTTAGTCCATAAAACTGATTTGTTTCCTAAAGATAACAGAAAACAAACAAGTGGCGGAGTGGTCTTGTGATTGGGTGATAAGTCGATGAAGGGTGTCTTGGCTGACCCGGGTTCGAGTCCCGGCAGCGTTATAATTTTTTTATTTATTTTATTTTAACTTTTCATCAAATATAATTTTTATAGTTTAGTTAATTATTAATTATGTATTGTTTTAAATCAAAATAATCATAATTATTCGACATAACTTTTATAACTTGATATTCGATTACAAAACGGAGCGGGTTTTGAAAAACCCGATTTTTACAAATGTTACATTACATGCTTTAATGGTGGAGCACACCATCCATTGGACTAATTACTTAAGGGTAATTTAATGTGTTATAAATGTATTGCTTGCAAATTTACTAGTAAATGATGATGTTGAATTATGTAAATTTCCAACCTTGAATGTGGTTGTCAATCGAAGGATCACGTAGATCTTATTACGTGTTGAGTTGACTATACATGCATATGTATGTATTTAGTTGATCATGTGTTAGTATGTGCATCCTACACCATGTCTATGAAATGAAAATGGTACCAATAGTATGGTCGACTATGTTAAGATGGGTACATGTTCATATGTTGAGAGGGGTAAGTAGGACTGTTGAAAGTCAACTGCGCATAAGAATCATAGTTAAGACTTGTTGTCACAGTTGTAAGATTTTAGAAAGTCATATGGTGTGTGTTATATCAATTTGTGTTATGAATGATGACATGATGAATTATATGAGTTTGAGTGTGATTTTGGGTACATGCTTTGTGCTTGTTAGAAATGACTAATGAAAGTCAAAGTGAGTTATGCATTTGATATGATCGTTAATGTGTACAATGTATGCTAACAAGAATGTGATTGCGATGACATAAGAGTATAGGGATCATGTCAAGATGGAAGGAAGCATGGAGGGCTAACGAGTTAAAAGAAGGCAAGGTTACGGATACTAAGGTAAGTGATTTCCGGAGTCACTCTTTAATACTTAAAGGGAATTGTTATATGTTAATTGCTGAGAGGCACGTAGGAATATAAAAAATAGAATACTAAGATAAGTATAATGGTATTGAGTTGATAGTGATCAACTAACCCGGAAGTTGTACGATAAAAACCAAACGGGTCAAATCTAAAAAGTAAGATTAATCGCTTGAATGACAGATTTAAATCATGTTTCGGGCTTATGTAGATGTTGAATTTATTGTAAAATGGGATTATGGAAGTGTAAGGAGAAAGAAAACCTCGTTTAGATGTTACATGTTTAACTGGAAGTGAATCGGAGTAGGCATGATCGAGCGGGACTCGAAATGGGCCAAATAAGATCCAAACACAAAAACAGTAGCAGCTGACTGTAAGCTACAATAGCTGGTCGTAGCTTACGGCATATGATTTATGTTTGGCAGAAGGTGGCAGTCGTAAGCTACGGCAGGCAGGCCGTAAGCAGGCAGGCCGTAGCTTACGGCGGGTTTAGCCAACTTCCTAATCATTTTTGTTTCTTGTATTTGACTAATTCTGATTCCGTCCCGGTACCCCGTAATATATTTTTAAGCCTATTAAGTGATGTTAGACCTGTAAAACTAAAGTACATGTAAAAGTATGAGTCTTGGTATATGCATAATGATTGTCGTTTCATATGTGGGTGCCATATACCTAATTATGTAATTGTATGATTAAAAGTAGGATTGAGCAGATGTGTTATAGGCATGAAAGAATCAACTTATTTACATGTTCGATTATTGATAAATAGTGAGTATATGATTTAAGTATGGTAATTGAATGTGAATAAGCAAACGTGACTTGCATTTGCATATTTAGGTATAGAGTCTAGTGGGTACATGTCATGCGTATCTATATGTGAGACGTTTGTATGCGATAAGTATGTATATATATGGATGCGTGCGAGTGTAAACAGGGGTTGTAACTTATTGAATGTAGATCAGTGGTATGTGCTTATGCGAAGTTGGAGGTCTGCAATACGTTGAGATTATGTCTTACTAACCGTATTGCTAATGGGAATGAAACAGGAATGCAAGTTTGTAAGTGTTGGGCTTTCGAAGGTGTGAATTCCGGTGTAATGAACAAATTTAGAAGGATATAATTATAGATTTGTAAAAATAGTTAAATCCTATGTAGTTAATACGTATTTATATATAATCATTTAATTACGTATGATGTCACCCTTTTCTTACGTGTTGGTTATGTATATGGTGACCGCAGGTTAGTCAGATAATCATTGTCATCATGGGAGATGAGTGGATGAAGATCGAGTTGAAGATCATGAAATTTATGGAGAAGTGGTAACGTAGTTATAATCATATATTAACATACTTACCTTAATCTTGAATAAATGATGTACTTAAATGAAAGAAGGTTGATTTAAATGGTTTGAAGTACGATAGAATAATTATAACGAAGACATTTTATGGTTCATATTTCCGCTGCGTTGTTTTGAGTTAAAACGCATTTAAAGTGTTACAAGTTGGTATCAGAGCCCTGGTTTGAGTGAAATCAAATGAGTAAGTACTTGAACTCAAACTTGCGTGCTCTTTTGTTATGAACTGTACGATCCGAGACTTGATTATTACCCGAAGGTAAAAATCGAATGAAAATATGCATATGTACACTTAAATGAAGAAACTAACTGTGTGGTGTATGTAAAGTAAGCTTGGATTAAGAAAAAGGGGAATCCAAGGATGCAATTTGGAGCAAGCGCCAAACATTCAGGTGGCAGCCGTAAGCTACGGCGGGTTTTGCCAACTTCCTATTTTTTTGTTTCTTGCATTTGACTAATTTTGGTTCCGTCCCGGTACCATGTAAGATGTTTTTAAGCCTATTAAGTGATGTTAGACTTGTAAAACTAAAGTACATGTGAAAGTACGAGTCTTGATATATGCCTAATGATCGTGGTTTCATATGTGGGTGCCATATACCTAATTATGTAATTGTATGAGTAAAACTCGGATTGAGCAGATGTGTTGTAGGCATGAAAGAATCAACTTATTTACATGTGCGAATATTGATAAATAGTGAATATATGATTTAAGTACGGTAATTGAATGTCAACAAGCGAACGTGACTTGCATGTATGTATTTAGGTATAGAGTCGTAGTGGGTACATGTCGTGCGTATCTATATGTGTGACGTTTGTATGCGATAAGTATGTACGTATATGGATGCATGCGAGTGTAAACAGGGATTGTAACATATTGAATGTAGATCAGTGGTATGTGCTTATGCGAAGTTGGAAGTCTGCAATACGTTGAGATTATTTCTTACTAACCGTATTCCTAATGGGAATGAAACAAGAATGCAGGTTTGTAAGTGTTGGGCTTTCGAAGATGCGAATTCCGGTGTAATGGACAAATTTAGAAGGATATAATTATAGAGTTGTAAATATAGTTAAATCGCTATGTATTTAATGCGTATTTACATATAACATTTAATTATGTATAATGTCACCCTTTACTTACGTGTTGGTTTTGTATATCGTGACCGCAGGTTAGTCAGATCATCATTGTCATCATGGGAGATGAGTAGATGAAGATCGAGTTGAAGATCATGAATTGTATGGAGAACTTGTAACCTAGTTATAATCATATGTTAACTTAGTTACCTTAATCTTGAATGACTGATGTACTTAAATTAAAGAAAGTTGATTTAAATGGTTTAAAGTACGATAGAATAATTATAAGGAAGAAATTTTATGGTTCATATTTCTGCTGCGTTGTTTTGGGTAAAAATGCATTTAGAATGTTACAAGTTGGTATCAGAGTCCTGGTTTGAGCGAAATCAAGTACAAATGAGTAAGTACTGGAACTCAAACTTGCGTGCTCTTGTGTTATGAGCTATACGATCCGTGACTTGATCAATACCCGAAGGTAAAAATCGAATAAAAATATGCATATGTACACTTAAATGAAGAAACTAACTGTGTGGTGTATGTAAAGTAAGCTAGGATGAAGAAAAAGGGGAATCCAAGGATGCAATGTGGAGCAAGCGCCAAACATTGAGGTTATACTATCAAATCCCAGGTACACAATTTTAATTAGTATGAGTACCAGCATTGATAGAATCATTCGAGATAGGATTAATGATAAATGAATGACGTTGATTTTGCGTTGGCGGAATCCGGATCGAAACACGGGGGTGGTTTTCAAACGAAAGAAATTGATATTGACTTGGTAAGGATTTAAAGATGTTGTATGAACTGAAACCCACTTCTTGGGGCATAAGGTGATGATTACATGAAGGCACGAAACGAGTATGTGGATTGCGTGCCTGGCTAGTGCGCAAGAAGCATATGACCCTCGTGAGACCATGATAATCATCACAAGTATGTTCGGTAGGATTGGGAATTAGGGGTGTATGAAAAGGTATGAGCCCGTTAGTAATAACGGACCAACCAGATAAGAATAAAAGGTTTGAATCCGTTGACAAATCCAAACATAAAAGAATGCAAAGTAAGAATGAATGGTAAGAAGGAAATGTTTGAATCCATGAGTAAGTATTTATGGATCAAACATATAAGAATGAATGGTAAGAATGAAATGTTCGAATCCGTAAGTAAGTAATTATGGATAAAACACGTAAGAATGAATGGTACGAATGAAACGTATGAATTCATAAGTAACCATGGGTCAAATAAGAAAGAATAAAATGAGAGGTTGAAAAGTTTGAATCCGTAGGTGAATACGGATCAAACTTATAAGAATCAAAAGTATGGATGAAAAGTAAACCCGTGGATGAGTACGGATTAAATAAGTATGAACGAAAACATAGGAAAGAAAAGTTAAAAAAAAGGGAAAGATTGAGTCCACTAGTTAAAGCGGAACAAACATGTGTGAATGAAAGATTGGATCCATAAATAAGCAAGGATCGGGTGAATATGAAGGAGGGAAAGCGTTTCTCTCCCCGACTAGGGCAGGGATAAAACCTATCGAATAAGTGTTGTCGATAGATTTGCTGGGGAAGGCATATCGCTCGATTAAAAGAATGCATATGTATATGTAGTGCCTATAAGAACACGCATGGGATAGGTTGTGTGTAATTAATAAAACATAGATAAGAATGTAATTATAGTTTGACTTCCTGAAAGATCAACGAGTTTTACTTGATTTGTTATAAGGCAGGTAATAGTAAAATGGTATGAAAGGTTTGATGCATGAAGTAAGTATAACCTTTTGAAATTTATTGTCGTATTAAAAAAATAGTTGAAGGAAAATAGTACTGAATAAGTTACATGTTATACATGTTAATAATTGACACCTGAGGGTTAAAATGAATGACGGGCTAGGACCCGGACAAATGATTTAAGTAATTACAAGAAGGAAGACCTTCACACAAAATACTAAAACACTGTTCTGAATGTATGTTTGATTAGGAAAGAAGTACAAACTTGTACTTCAATACATGTTCAATAAGTAGATATGCCAGTTTGACCCTGAAAAGTCAAACTGCAAAAAGTTGATGAAATAATTAACAAAATGAATGAATTGTGGATGTTTATACACCGAATAGAATAAATTTGAAGGGAAAGTATTAATGGCAAGTACCAATAGAAAATGCTAATTTTGATGCTAGGCTTATTGGCCATGTTCATCTGAACTAGATATTGTTGAAAGGATGCTCACGAACGGAAGCTCATTTCATGGATGGAAGGGATCAATCCGGTTTTGACACGGACTCATGAAGAAGCGGGCCGATCTGGTTTGCAGATCGTTAGTCTATGCAGTGAAGTCAAGGTTAGTAACCTCTTTGGCTTTTTAATTATAAGTAAGAAATGATAGGTTGAATGAAGCTCACAAAAGAAATAAACAGTAGAATAAGTATGGTATAATATGGAATGTTTGGCTTTTAAAGGTTAACTTAGAAAGAATTTTTTTTAAATCGTAAAGGTTGTCATTAAGAGGAAATATCAAAATCCTTGAGTAAGAATTTTGGGGTATTAACTGAATACTCGTATGATAAAACCTTTATAACATACTTACTAGAATGATATAAGTAATGCATGAAGAGTGAGAGTAATTAGTAAAGTGATATGAATGAAATGGTTGATGCTAACTCAAAAGTATGCATGGTATAAGTAACGATAGTAACCGTAGAATGGTGCTTAATCCTCGTGTTAAATACGAAAAACTAAATATAAGAGGGAGGTTTTGTTGTAGTATTAAAAGATCATTGAATGTTTATAGTATGTATATGATAATATATTGACCCCTCGTATGAACATGAAAGTAAATAGAAGGAACGTTAGTAACAGGATGTTGGGGTTGGTTCTTGGTGAACAAAATGAGATATCGTATATGATATATGAGTAGAATGAAATAAATCGATTTATTTTGATTAATAAATGCATGATTGTATTAGACTTAATTAGAAGGATAGAAACAAGCCGTAAACTTAGGTCTGTACGAGCAATGATATACACTTGGAATAAATTCAATGAACGAACCGCTAGTGATGATTTGTGCTAGAAACTAGCAATATAAAGTGAAGATGACACTATTAAGAGCTCTGGATAAGATTCCAACTTTATATGATTATGTGAGTTAATTATTCTTGATTAAAGAAGGTAGGGACATAGAAACAAATATATTATATATCAATAAAACCTCCAAGATCCCGAATGTATTCATATTGTAGTGTGCCCTTTGAATGAGTACAATGAAAAAGTAAGAGTAGAATCTGTCACACCCTGGTTGTAGCAGAAGCGCAAGTGTGTAACTGTTTGGTAATCATTGCATCCAATTTGGTAAACAATATAAATTAACAACGATGTCATACTATCAAAAAGTTTCATTCCATAAATACAACCATCCAAAGTGATTTCATGTTGTTATCTGTTTCAACTTGTCATCATAAACATGATTCAAAATACATTGCTTCAAAATAAGATATTGTTTTCATCTTAATTGCATAATGAGGTTTTAACCCCTATATACCCAAACGAAGTTGCGATATAAAAGGCAAACCCTCCAAAAGATGGTACATCATTGTCTTGAAATTTTCCCATACCCGAATCATATCACCAGCTCATGCCTTGCGTCCTGAAATACATGTAATTTTAAAAGTCAACATAAAGTTGGCGAGTTCATGTAGTTAATGTTTTCGTATAAAAATGTCATTCTTGAAATCCAGTAATGAAATCCAAGTATGTTATTAGCATCATGGAGTTTTAAGAATCTATAAGTGTGTCACGAGCACCCTGACATATATGTGCCATAAGTAAGTAACCAAACTGAGACAACTTTGACATCATTGGGATCACAAAAGCACTCCGAAGGGTATACCAACCAGGGGTGGAGCGCGTCTCAAACTCAATAGATCTACCTCTTTTGCACCTTGGTCAATATGTGATTAATGGTTACTATTGTCATCATCCTACTTACGCACAAATGATCGTGTTATCAACTAAACCCATAGCTAACATACTATTTGTTATGACATGTATTTCCCCTCAATAGTTTTAAAACAAAAACTTTGAAATAATTTAAAGGAGGGACATGAACTCACAGTTTTGCTTTCCGTAAGTCGTACAAGTCACGGTTGGTGTCCGTACACGTGTGTAACCTACATGTGTATTAAGTTTATTAGACACCTAGGCCTCAATGGACCTTGTACTCGTTGTTCATCTTGTATTCTTGTTACGTATTTCTTTGTTATGATAGAACAACTTTTAATGTTATCGTAGTGTTGTAGTTTGTGTGTTTGGTTAATATCGTTATATATATATATATATATATTGTTGTTGTTAGATCGTGTGTGAACTGGGCCTTGCCCTTCACATGTCCTCGTGCCTTGCACGCGTGCCATTGAGCCTTGCCCATGTCATCTATGTTATTGGGCCTAGCCCATGTAATTCAGGTCATTGGGCCTAGCCCGTGTTTTCATATTATTGAGCCTAGCCCATGTAATTTCTGTCATTGGGCCTAGCCCATGTAATTTATATCATTGGGCCTAGCCCATGTTTTCATGTCATTGGGCCTAGCCCATGTAATTTATGTCATTGGGCCTAGCTCATGTTTTTACGTCATTGGGCCTAGCCCACGTAATTTATATCTTTTTGGGCTTTGTCCATATAGTTTATACAATTGGGCCTTGTCCATATGTTTCACGGAATTGGGCCTTACCCCTTGATAATATTTTCAAGTGTTTGTATTATTTTGTATATAGTTGGGTATTTTTATTGTGAATATCCTAACCTTCTTAATACATACACATACAATACTCATATATTTATACAAAATTTTTAGTGACAAAATATGTATACGTATATATTATTTCCCAAGTAACTATATTATATTTATAAGGATTATTTTATTTTTACTTGTAAATATAAATATATATATATATACACACACACTTGTTGAACACTTCTGGGGTTAGGGCTTAACCCTTCTTATCAGAACTTACTTAATGACGATTTAAGTTACTAATCTCGTTTAGTCCCGCTAATCATCCCGTTAATCACTTATTAATCGTGATTAGATTTTTAGAAAATTTCGCCATAGTTTTCCCTAAACTATGGCGTTTTCCAGGTTTTAAAAACGTATTTAAAACCTGTTTAAACTCAAAATCAAGATCAACAATTTATGACTAACTTTCCAATTATTTATTTACAACTTACATGCATCACCATCCATGGCTTTTTGGTAGTAAAATCTTATTAAATCATAATGAGATTTCCAACATTTATTAGCACTTTTACATCACCATTTTTGTTCTATCATTTAATCAAGTCCATTTCTTTAAACCTCTCGATTGCTACACTTTTTAAGATGGTTACATCTTAAATCATAATGTTTATTTCTTGTAAAAATCCTTCATGTGTAGTAAAATTATCTTTAAGTTGTAGTAATCTTCATGGATGATGTAGTTGATGATCTTGTTTACATTTAAACATTATTATGTTTAAATCCCCATTTTTCATACTTGTTCATACAAGATCATCTAACTTTTATATCTTACTTAAACATAACCACACAATCATGCTAACTAGTAATCATATACACACATGAACAACACAAAACAAATCATATTTAGTGTTATTATTATGGTGTGAGTTAGGGTTTTTTTTTAGTTTATCTTTTCTTCATTTTGAAGATGATCAACTTGTACATCATTAATCTAAGCATAAAAATGAACTAGAATGTGAAGGGATTTGCCTTACAATGGTTGCACAAGTTAGTGATGATTTAGAAGGAAAATGAAGCTCCAAGATATCTCCAATGGTCCTCCACCCTTTCTAGCTTCTTGAATGGCCTTAAAAGGGTTCTTAAGTAGGTTTAATGTGGTGTTCTATGGTGGCTAAATGGTGGTTCAAGTGTGGTGGTGGTAGCCGTGGGTTTTAGTGAGAAAGGGAGAGATGGTTGCAAATTTCTTAAGTAAAAATGATGAGGAAATGGTGAGAATTATGAGATATATCATACCAGCTTTCAATTCTTCATCACATCAAAACACCATGCTTCTAATCCACCATTTTAAACACATATCAAGTGGGTGTGGGACCCACTTGAACCTCAAATGGAGGGGGGGTGAAATGTACTATTTTTTACACATGTTAAATAAGGAGATATTTCGGTCATTAGTTTAAGTATTGTGATTAGGGGTTTGTTCTTGAACTATTAGTATATAATTAGGGTTTAGGGTGTTATTATATATAATTAATCCACTTGATCCTTCAATATAAGTTTCGGATGACGGAAATGTCGTTAGATCCTTTATCGACGCAATGTTTTCTAATAAACGAACTTAATTATTTAGTACCGGAAGCTTTTGTTTTCGACCACCACCATTGTCATGGTGTCTACTTAGTGCGTTTCCGACCTAAAAATATACATAACTAGTTCGCTAGACGAATATATGATAAGTTAGGATGGCCGAAATGCTTTCGTTCGATTGTTCGCTCGATATCGGCACATTTATATTCCGCCGTCGAACTTTTCCGAAAGTTGTGTTTCCGTGACCTCATGTTAGTTGAATGGATTCCGAGTTCCAAATGAGGCTTAACTAGTTCGCTAGATGCCTGAATGAGGTTATCGGCCACTAAAATATTCATCGTTTCGACAAACGGTCGCTTTCCGGTCGAGTTGTACACTGTTTGTCGAATGACCGGAAACGATGTATTTTGTGCATTCTTGGTATTATCACATTGTTTTAGGATAATTAACATTGTTTTATTACTATTCTAACATCCGGAATCCACCGAATTAGTATTGTGGACAAACTTACATTTGTCGCATTTTTGGTCGAAGCGGACAATTTTGCAATTTAGGCATTGTACCAGAAAGTTATGTATTTTTGAAATGGTTGATCTCAAATAAGTGTTTTCATTTATATATGGACTAAGGTAGGGCATTAACATGCCGTTATTCCTTGTTCTGATTCATTTTAGCGGATTTACTGATACAGTTAGTGTCACCGCAATTAGTGTGCCCAACACTTACTACAAACACTTTTAGGGCATTGTTTTCGTTTGTTCCGCATCGTAACGGAAATCAGTATATGTTATGATCAGATTTACTTGCCCTAGTTCTTAGTACACGACGTTACGACTCAGTTATGAAATTAAACTACAATAATATGCATGAGATTATAAAATAAAACTAGTGATTAAATTGTACGGAATTACCGGTTATTTACCACCTTTCACATACTCCCCCTATTAAAAAGAATTTTGTCCTGAAATTCAGTTTGAGGCATCCTCTAAAGGAGACTTCTTGAACAGGTGGGGGTATTTTGACTTGATCTGATCTTCACGCTCCCACGTATACTCGGGACCGTGACGCGAATTTCTGCGAACCTTTAGCAGTTTGATTTGGCTTCTTCTCGTCTTTTGGACTTTCCAGTCCATGACTTCAACTCGTTCTTCGGTAAATTGAAGGTTGTCATCCACATGAATCTCATCCGCTGGAATGATAACTGTGTGATTAGTCAAATTTTTCTTCAGATTAGACACATGAAATGTGTCGTGAACATTATTGAGTTCCTCTGGCAGTTTCAACTTGTAAGCCACTATACCGATCTTTGCAAGAATTTAGAAAGGTCCAATATATCTCGGGTTTAGCTTTCCGCGCTTCCCAAATCTAGCTACGCCTTTCCAAGGTGAGACCTTTAGCAATACTTCATCTCTGACCTTGAAGGATAATGGTTTGCATCTCCGATTTGCGTAGCTCTTTTGTCTATCTCGAGCCGCTTTGATACGTTCACGGATCTTGAATATCTTGTATGTGGTCTCTTGTACTAATTCTGGACCATGAGTTGTCTGTCACCGACTTCCGCCCAACATAGTGGTGATCGACACTTTCGTCCATATAGTGCTTCAAACGGCGTGACCTTGATACTTGTGTGATAACTGTTATTGTAGGAAAACTCTACCAATGGTAAATGAGTATACCAGTTTTCGCCTGTATCCATCACACACGCCCGAAGCATGTCTTCCAACGTTTGGATGGTTTGCTCGCTTTGACCATCGGTCTACGGGTGAAAAGTTGTGCTTAAATCTAAGCGAGAACCAAACAAATTTTGAAATGATTGCCAGATTCGCGACATAAGCGACCATCTCTATCAGAGATTATCGAGATTGGCACTCCATGTCGTGCCACGATTTCCTTCAGGTACAATTGTGCCAACTTCTCGGTACTATCTTTCTCACGGATGGGTAGGAAGTCAGCTGATTTGGTTAACCGATCAATGATAACCCAGATCATGTCATGACCTCGAGAGGTCCGGGGTAATTTTGTAATGAAATATATTGATATTTGTTCCCACTTCCAAACTGGGATCTCAGGTTGTTGTAATAAACCAGATGGTTTTTGGTATTCGGCCTTGACCTTTGCACAAGTTAGGCATTTCCCAACATAGGTCGCAATGTCTCCCTTGAGATTAGGCCACCAATAATACTCTTTTAGATCCTGGTGCATTTTATCAAATCCTGGGTGTATCGAGTACTTGGACTTGTGTGCTTCATCCAGCACCAAGTCTCGCAATTCGCCGTAATAGGGAATCCAGATCCTTCCCATGAAATATAAAGTACCATCCTTGTTCGGTTCTAGCTGTTTTCCATTCCCCATAATGATTCCGCTGGAATGTTTTCTGGTTTCAATGCTTCTTGTTGTGCTTCGTGCACCCGAGTTGTGAAGTTCGTCTGGATCGTCATTTCTAAAGCTCGTACCCGTAATGTTTTGATTCATTCTTTCCTACTCAAGGCATCTGCCACAACATTTGCCTTGCCTGGGTGATACTTGATTTTACAGTCACAATCATTCAACAGTTCCACCCAACGCCGTTGACGCATATTCAGTTCCTTCTGACTGAATATATGTTGAATACTTTTATGATTTGTGAATATGGTACACTTAGTGCCATATAGATAATGACGCCAGGTCTTTAAGGCAAATACCACTACAACTAATTCTAGGTCATGTGTGGTATAATTCCTTTCATGAACTTTTAACTGATGTGACGCGTACGCAATGACTTTTCCACGTTGTCACGCAACCCAAGCCTTGATGAATGCATCATATTACTCCACAAAGTCATCAGTACTTTCTGGAGTGATAATATCGGTGCATCACATAGTTTCTCCTTTAATACCTGAAACGCTGATTCTTGCTTTTCTCCCCACTCAAACTTCCTATCCTTCTGTATAAGCGAGGTTAGCGGCTGAGCAACTTTTGAGAAGTTCTCAATGAATCTTATGTAATATCCCGCTAAGCCTAGGAATTGCCGTATTTTCGTGGGGGTTCATGGTGTGGTCCATTTTATTATAGCCTCGATTTTTGAAGGGTCAACATGTATTCCGTTCTCGTTCACCACGTGACCGAGAAATTGCACTTCGCGAGTCCAAAATTCGCATTTCGAGAACTTAGCATATAATTGCTCCTTCTTCAGCAATTCAAGTATAGTTCTCAAGTGTTGTTCATGTTCTTCCTCAGTTCGTGAGTATATCAATATGTCATCTATGAAGACAATCACGAACTTGTCGAGGTATGGCTTACATACCCGGTTCATCAAATCCATGAACACTGCAGGGGCGTTCGTTAGCCAAAAGGCATAACAAGGAACTCGTAATGACCGTAACGAGTCCTAGACGTTGTCGTAGGAATGCTTTCCTCTTGGATTCTCAACTAATGATATCTGGATCTTAAATCAATTTTGAGTAGAAACTCGACCATTGCAACTGATCGAAGAGATCATCGATCCTTGGTAATGGGTACCGGTTCTTGATGGTTAGCTTGTTTAGTTCCTGGTAGTCGATGCACATCCGAAAGGTTCCATCCTTCTTTTTCACAAATAGCACCGGAGCTCCCCAAGGGAGAAACTCGGTCTTATGAAATCCTTTGTCAAGCAACTCTTGCAACTGCGTAGATAATTCCTGCATCTCTGAGGGCGCTAATCGATATGGAGCTTTTGCCACAGGTGCAGCTCCTGGCATTAGATCAATATGGAATTCGACTTGTCGCTGTGGAGGTAGTCCTGGCAAGTCTTCAGGAAAGACCTTGGGAATTCCCTCACTACGGGTATGCCCTCAATCTTGCGCTCCTCGGCCTTCTTATCCACCACATTGGCAAGAAAGGCGATGCATCCTTTCCTCAAACATTTTTGAGCTTTCGTGAGTTTATGATTCGTAGTGGCGTGTCATGCTTCTCACCGTGAATCATCAAATGTTCTCCGTCGGATAAGGGGATGCGAATGATTTTCTCATGACATATAACTTCGGCCTGATTATCGAATAGCCAATCCATCCCAATAAATACATCGAAACTACCCAGTTGAACTAGTATTAAGTCTATATCAAACTTTCGTCCCAATTCTAATGTACATTTCTTTATTACTTCACCCGACTCTACCAAAATCCCGTTAGCTAGCTCAATCAAGTATGGAACATCTAATTTACTCGACTCTACCTCAAGTATATCTCTAAATTCTTTAGAAACAAAACTGAAATCAGCCCCGATATCAAAAAGAATAGATACAAAGTGATCATTGATAGGGAACGTACTGGTGACCACATTCGGGTCCTGGCGAGCATCCTTAGCTCCAATCACGAATGCTCTTCCCCGTGCTTGATTTTCTTTAGGACAGTCTTTCTTGAAATGCCCTTTGTCTCCGCATCCAAAACAACCTTGCTCTCTAGTATTTGTTCCCCGGCACACATCGGTGGGATGTCCAGATCTATCACATTTTCCACACTTGGGGCCTCGGCACTCCCCATAGTGGTGGAAAGGACATTTGGGGCATTTCGATGCTTCCCAGTATAAGATTTCTTAATAGCAGTGTTTGTGGTAGTGGTAACATATGCCTTGGTTTCCTTGACTTCTCTCGCGGCTTGTTTCTTGTTACTGTTATTATTGCCTCGAGAGCCTCTCTTGAAATGGGAGAATTTCCGTTTATTAGAGTCCGTAGACTCCTCAGTGTTTTCCTTCTTGCTCACACCACACTTGGGTAACCTTCCCTGACGTACAACCTCCTCAGTAAGGCTGACAGCTAGATCAATCGCTTCTCCAATCTCGGTGGGCATTTGAAGAGGTAACCAGACTCAGAATCTCGGGGGTAAGTCCCCAGATGTACCTCTCAATTCGCTTAAATTCAGGCTCCACTAAGTATGGCACCACTCGAGATAAGTCATGAAATTGCTACGTGTACCCAGCAATATATGAACCAATCATCTTTAGATTCCAGAATTTTGTCTCTAACTTTTGAATTTCTGATCTTCAGCAATACTTCTTTCTCATCATTTCTTTAAGTCCCTCCCAGGTCAGGGTGTATGCCGCATCGTCGCCCTTAGTTTGGACCTGGAGGTTCCACCAAGATAAAGTTCCATCCACGAAGAGTACAGTAATATAAATGACTCTTTGCTCTAGCAGGGTACTTGCTCATATGGTGACTGAATCAGTCTTCTCAGTCCAACGTACGAAGGCTACAGCACCTCCAGTGTTGTCCAAATTCAGAGGTTTGCAGTCTAGAAATTGCTTGTAAGTGAAACCTGAAATCATTGGATACACCATTGAAGCATGAGTAACCAAATAGCACGAATAGAATAAATGAGAGTATCGTGCGGTTTTATGAATAATCGTGTAATACCAGTTGGAGGACTGCCTCCAGTGGAACCTCCGATACCACCGCTATGTTCAGAGCGGTTAGCTTGTATGTGCAATTGCTCGTGAAATGCGTTCATCCAACTCTGCTTGTGTTGTCGGCAGTGTATTATTGTTGGAACTCCTTTGGCGGGGGCATCGTCTTCTGATATAATATGTCGCTCACAATTAGCCGAATTACTTAATAATAAATTCATATTATTATTATATTTATTTATTTATTATTATTATAAAAATTTTTCGAACATATATGTATAAAACATTGTTACATAATGAATAAGAAAAATAATGTACACGCCATACGCACACCCATTGTCATCATAAACACATAATTCATCGCATAGATAGTCGCCTGATCACAAGATATCAATCATAGCATCACCACGACACAATACATCAACCATAATATCACCACCTCATAACACTATCAACCATGACATAAAAGAAATACAATTTTAAAATAAAGAAAATACACTTTATACAATGACAACTTGTTACATTTTTTTCGTGAAGATCAAAAAGGACTTAGGGATACATAACCCTAGTCAGTAATATTTTACATTACAAAGTTAAGATTTTCTTCTACATTGCTTCTTCACGTCATCAAGTTGTCTTCAAAAGCCGGGATCTTCAAAGCTAAGTCTTCATAAGTTTAAGTCATCAAAAGTACATCTGATCCCCAAAAGATAATCATAAACATGCTATGAGGTGGAGGGGGTGGTGGAAATGGTATTCGGTGGAGCATACCGCGATGGTAAGCCACCTCCTCCTCTAGGTCCGAAATGCGCCTAGTAGAATCAGTCTGGAACTACTCTAACTCCTGCACTCGCGCCTCAGATGGGCATGACGAGTGGTGAAATGGAGAGTAGAAGGGTGGGGTCGGGGGTGGTGATAGTGTAGTGGTGGTGGTGATGGTGATGGTGGTGGGTGTGATGGTGGTGGTGGTAGTGGCGATGTGGTGGTGGGGGTGTGGCTCTAGCAGCGGCATGAGCAGTATGCTGGGTCTCTAATTCCCAATTCTGCGAAAGATCAAGGAGAGGTGAAGGTCATGCGAAGTCACCTTTCCTCCACAGGAATCGGAGGAAAGTGTGAGGGATGGTAGGGTCAGAAGGGCTCATACCCGGTGGGGGTGTCGGGGTAGACATACCTGCTAGCAGGTGGTATGGGGCTGGAGCGTATATGGGAGGTGATCCAGTAGAGAAAGAAGGTCCTTCCATGTGGAAAGGCCCAGCTACAGATGGGTTGAAGACAGGGTGGTAAGTGGATCTCCCAAAGAAAAATGGGGGTACCTGCTCAAGGGCACTGGGGGTACTGCTCAGTGAATAATGTCGGGCGGGTCGGAATGGGGAGCGGGTCCAGTGTATGGAACGGGTTCATGGGTCGGGGTACTAGCTGGAAATGTGCTGACATGGCTGCAGTGGGTGAATACATCAATACAGGCATATCTGGGGTAGCATAAGAGGCATCGTCTGTCCATATGCTCACTCTGGGTGGCATCAGAGGATGACGAGATGTCAATGACTGGTATGACAGGGGGTGGGATCTCAAGTATAGCTATGTCATCGAAGACCTCACCGTCTCCTAGGTCATCCTTCATGTGGTCGACATGGAACACTGGTATGTCGTCATCATCATCATCCAAATCCATGGTTGGAGGAACCATGGCAAGAGGTACGGCCAGGTGCACAATCGCATGCTCCCCTCCAGATGGTCATAAACAATAACATTGTTTGGGGGCTGCGAAACGGCTAGCACGTCGTCTACCGGTGGTGCATCATCCTCCATAGGATCAATAAGAGCAAGCGGCTGAAAGTCATCAAGGTCTTCATGGTCGGCTGCATCCCCAAGGGGTAGGGCCACAACATCGGGGTCGTATCCATCGTCGGATACATACTCCATGGGAGCTACCTCGTAGCTCGACGAAGAAGACATAGTCCTGGCAAATATTTCGTACAATGCATAGATATACATGTTAGTAATTTATTATTACTTATGATATATATTTTATATTAATCACCACTTCTCATGCAAGACTTGTTCTCTTTTGTTTTCACGTGTAATCTTAATGTTTCGTGTCTATCCATTATTGACTAATCATGTTTTGATCCTTCCTCGTTACTTATTGTTGACCTCGTGTGATAGATCCTCATGTTATCATGACACAATGAAAACCTTTTATTATTTTTTCATAATTCCGAAAACATTTCTGTTATGTTTTAAACTTTGTTTTCATGTGTGAGCCTCGGTGATTGTAGACCAAACTTTAATAAAAAGTTTTCCACCGGTTCACTACAATCGGAGCTCTGATACCAACCTGTCACACCCTGGTCGTAGCGGAAGCATAAGTGTGTGACTATTAGGTATCATTGCATCAAATTTAGTAAACAATATAAATTAACAACGATGCCATACTATTAATAAGTTTCATTCCATAAATACTACCATCTAAAAGTGATTTCATGTTGTTATCTTTTTCAACTTGTCATCATAAACAAGATTCAAAATACATTGCTTCCAAATAAGATATTGTGTTCATCTTAATTGCTTAATGAGGTTTTGACCCCTATATACCCAAACGAAGTTGGGATATAAAAGGCAAACCTTCCAAAAGATGGTACATCGTTGTCTTGACATTTTCCCATACCTGAATCATATCATCAGCTCATGCCTTGCGTCCTGAAATACATGTAATTTTAAAAGTCAACATAAAGTTGGCGAGTTCATGTGGTTAATGTTTTCGTATAAAAATGTCATTCTTGAAATCCAGTAATGAAATCCAAGTATGTTATTAGCATCATTGAGTTTTAAAAATCTATCAGTGTGTCGCTAGCACCCTGACATATATGTGCCATAAGTAAGTAACCAAACCGAGACAACTTTGACATCATTGGGATCACAAAGCACTCCGAAAGGTATACCAACCAGGAGTGGAGCACGTTTCAAACTCAATAGATCTACCTCTTTTGCACCTTGGTCACTATGTGATTAATGGTTACTATTGTCATCATCCTACTTACGAACAAATGATCGTGTTATCAACTAAACCCATAGCTAACATACTATTTGTTATGACATGTAGTTCCCCTCAATAGTTTTAAAACAAAAACTTTGAAATAATTTAAAGGAGGGACATGAACTCACAGTTTTGCTTTCCGTAAGTCGTACTAGTCACGGTTGGTGTCCATACACGTGTGTAACCTACATGTGTATTAAGTTTATTAGACACCTAGGCCTCAATGGACCTTGTATTCGTTGTTCATCTTGTATTCTTGTTACGTATTTCTTTGTTATGATAGAACAACTTTTAATGCTATCGTATTGTTGGTAGTTTGTTTGTTCGGTTAATATTGATATATATATATATATATATATATATATATTGTTGTTGTTAGATCGTGTGAACTGGGCTTTGCCCATGTCATCTATGTCATTGGGCCTAGCCCTGTTTTCATGTCATTGGGCCTAGCCCATGTTTTCATGTCATTGGGCCTAGCCCATGTAATTTATATCATTGGGCCTAGCCCGTGTTTTCATGTCATTGGGCCTAACCCATGTAATTTATGTCATTGGGCCTAGCCTATGTAATTAATGTCATTGGGCCTAGCCATGTTTTTATGTCATTGGGCCTAGCCCATGGTTTTATGTCATTGGACCTAGCCCATGTAATGTATATCTTTTTGGGCTTTGTCCATATAGTTTATACAATTGGGCCTTGTCCATATGTTTCATGGAATTGGGGCTTGCCCATGTCTTTTATAAATTTTGGGCCTAGCCCAAATTCGTTTTTTAAGCCCATAATTTTATAACCTTATACTTTTTATATATTTAACTTTCCGGATTTCGATTTTGATAACATATATATATGTTAAACGTCTAAATATATATTTTAGACATGTCGTCGACGTCATTTATAACATGATTTTTCTTGTTGACGATCGCTCATCGTCGTAATAACTTTTCATGTCGACGATTCACCCGTTGGTTGTAGACGCGACGGTGTAATTGTGAACGTTCGCCCATCGTCGCGTTGCTTCGTTTGTCCGATTTATTGTTTCAACGCGTTGTAATAATACCGTTGTTTATGTCACCTACACTTGATAATATTTTCAAGTGTTTGTATTATTTTGTATATAGTTGGGTATTTTTATTGTGAATATCCTAAGCTTCTAAATACATACACATACAATACACATGTATTTATACAAATTTTTTTATGACAAAATATGTATACATATTTTTTATTTCCCAAGTAACTAATATATATTTATAAGGATTATTTAAGTTTTACTTGTATATATATATATACGTATACTTGTTGAACACTTGTGGGGTTAGGGCTTAACCCTTGTCATTAGAACTTACTTAATGACGATTTAAGTTACTAATCGTGTTTAGTCCCACTAATAATCCAGTTAATCACTTATTAATCGCGATTAGATTTTTAGAAAATTTCGCCATAGTTTTCACTAAACTATGGCGTTTTCCACGTTTTAAAAACGTATTTAAAACCTGTTTAAACTCAAAATCATGATCAACAATTTATCACAAACTTTCCTATTATTTATTTACAACTTACATGCATCACCATCCATCGCTTTTTGGTAGTAAAATCTTATTAAATCATGATGAGATTTCCAACATTTATTAGCACTTTTACATCACCATTTTTGTTCTATCATTTAATCAAGTCCATTTCTTTAAACCTCTTGATTGCTACACTTTTTAAGATGGTTACATCTTAAATCATAATGTTTATTTCTTGTAAAAGTCCTTCATGTGTAGTAAAATTATCTTTAAGTTGTAGTAATCTTCATGGATGATGTAGTTGATAATCTTGTTTACGTTTAAACATTATTATGTTTAAATCCCCATTTTTCATACTTGTTCATACAAGATCATCTAACTTTTATATCTTACTTAAACATAAACAACACTATCATGCTAACTAGTAATCATATAAACACATGAACAACACAAAACAAATCGTATTTAGTGTTATTTTTGATGGTGTGAGTTAGGGTTTTTTTTTAGTTTATCTTTTCTTCATTTTCAAGATGATCAACTTGTACATCATTAATCTAAGCATAAAAATGAACTAGAATGTGAAAGGATTTGCCTTACAATGGTTGCACAAGTTAGTGATGATTTAGAAGGAAAATGAAGCTCCAAGATATCTCCAATGGTCCTCCACCCTTTCTAGCTTCTTGAATGGCCTTAAAAGGGTTCTTAAGTAGGTGTAATGTGGTGTTCTATGGTGGCTAAATGGTGGTTCAAGTGTGGTGGTGGTAGCCGTGGGTTTTAGTGAGAGAGAGGGAGAGATGGTTGCAAATTTCTTAAGTAAAAATGATGAGGAAATGGTGAGAATTATGAGATATATCATGCCACCTTTCAAGTCTTCATCACATCAAAACACCATGCTTATAATCCACCATTTTAAACATAAATCAAGTGGGCGTGGGACCCACTTGAACCTCAAATGAGGGGGGGGGTGAAATGTACTATTTTTTTACACATGTTAAGTAAGGAGATATTTTGGTCAATAGTTTAAGTATTGTGATTAGGGGTTTGTTCTTGCACTCTTAGTTTATAATTAGGGTTAGGGTGTTATTATATGGTAATTAATCCACTTGATCCTCCAATATAAGTTTCGGATGGCGGAAATGTCGTTAGATCGTTTATCGACACAATATTTGCTAATAAAAGAACTTAATTATTTAGTACCAGAAGCTTTTGTTTTCGACCACCACCATTGTCATGGTGTCTACTTAGTGTGTTTCCGACCTAAAAATATACATAACTAGTTCGCTAGACGAATATATGATAAGTTAGGATGGCCGAAATGCTTTTCGTTCGATTGTTCGCTCGATATCGGCACTTTTATATTCCGCCGTCGAACTTTTCCGAAAGTTGTGAGTCCGTGACCTCATGTTGGTTGAATGGATTTCGAGTTCCAAATGTTAGTCTACTTAGTGCATTTCTGACCTAAAAATATGCATAACTAGTATGCTAAACGAATATATGATGAGTTAGGATGGCCGAAATGCCTTTCGTTCGATTGTTCGCTCGATATGGGCACTTTTATATTCCGCCATTGAACTTTTCTGAAAGTTGTGTGACCTCATGTTAGTTGAATGGATTCAAAGTTCCACTGAGGCTTAACTAGTTCGCTAGATGCCTGAATGAGGCTATCGGCCACTAAAATATTCATCGTTTCGACAAACGATCACTTTCTGGTCGAGTTGTGCACTGTTTGCTGAATGATCGGAACGATGTCTTTTGTGCATTCTTGCTATTCTCACATTGTTTAGGATAATTAACATTGTTTTATTAACATCCGGAATCCACTGAATTAGTATTGTTGACAAACTTACATTTGTCGCCTTTTTGGTCGAAACGGACAATTTTGCGATTTAGGCGTTGTACCGGAAAGTTATGTATTTTTGAAATGGTTGATCTCAAATAAGTGTTTTCATTTATATATGGACTCTGGTATGGCATTAACATTCCGTTATTCCTTGTTCTGATTCATTTTAGCGTATTTACGACACAATTAGTGTCACCGCAATTAGTGTGCCCAACACTCACTACCAACACTTTAGGGCATTGTTTTGGTTTGTTCCATGTCGTAACGGAAATCAGTATATGTTATGATCAGATTTACTTGTCCTAGTTCTTAGTACACGACGTACGACTCAGTTATGAATTAAGCTACAATAATATGCATGAGATTATAAAATAAAACTAGTGATTAAATTGTACGGAATTACCGGTTATTTGCCACTTGTCACAGAATCGGTTAATAGGACGAGGAAGGTTTCGGGGACGAAACCTCTTTTAAGGGGGTTAGACTTGTAACACCCAAGAAACCAAATTTGAAATTTATAGAATGTTTTTCTTGCTTTACGTTACGAGATGAAATAACTAAGTTATCTAACTTAGTTATTAACATAAAGGTTGGATGGTTGGAAATAGAAGTATTGGGTTCAAATAACCAAAAACCCAATAAGAGGGACTAAAAGTGGCATGTGGGTCAAACTTTATAAAAATTCAGCTTTTGATGTGGGGGGGTATGTATATATCCACATTATGCATATGCACAGGAAGAAGAAAAGGGGGTTTTCCCACAATCCTCTAAATAATGACAATTTAAGAAGGATTTGAAGCTAAATGAATGCATGAACGAAGAATCCTTACCATCTCATCCTAATGAACATGTGGTAGTTATAAATTTTGATTTGGTGATTTTTCAAGAAGTGGGTTATGATTAAACAATGAAGTAGAATGAAATTAAGTATGAGAAAGTGTTAATATTACCATATAGGTCTTGAATTATGAACGATTTTGAGTAGATTGATGTTTGTAAGTGAATCCATTTTTGGGATGATGAAGATGGCGACATGGGTGTGTTACCCATGTCCAAATCCTTGTACAAAGTTAATGAATTAGCTAGTGTGTAATGAATAATGGTTAGTTAGATTGAAGAATATTATGAAATTTATGTGATGTTTAGTTGTATTTGATGAATGAAAGCAAGAAATAGGTAATCAAGCATGAATGGGTTGTACATCATGCTTAGATAGTAGTACGCACGCAAGGTGTTTGATAAAATGTCTAAATGACAATGAATGTGCAATTGCATACAAGGTGGTTATTATATATTGTAATTATGATGTATTAGTTAGCAAATTTACATGAGGAAGGTGTGTTTGAATTAATCCATGTGAAGGTTTTTGTTTGAAGTTCAAGATTTATAGAAGTATGCATTAGTTGCTTGCATTACATGCTTTAATGGTGGAACACACCATGTGTCGGACCAATTACTTAATGGTAATTTAGAAATGGATGTGTTATAAATGTATAGCTTGTGAACTTACTAGTAAATGATGATGTTGAAATTATGTAAATTGCCAACCTTGAATGTGGTTGTCAATCGAAGGATCACGAAGATGTTAGTATGTGTTGAATTGACTATACATGCATATGTATGTAATTAGTTGATCATGTGTTAGTATGTGCATCTTACACCATGTTTATGAAATGATAATGGTACCAATTCTATGGTCGACTATGTTAAGATGGGTACATGTTCATATCTTGAGAGTGGGTAAGTAGGACTATTAACTTTCTGAAAGTCAACTGCGCATCAGAAGCATAGTTAAGACTTGTTGTCACAGTTGTAAGATTTTAGAAAGTCATATGGTGCGTGTTATATCAATATGTGTTATGAATGATGACATGATGAATTATATAAGTTTGAATATGATTTTGGGTACATGCTTTGTGCTTGTTAGAGATGACTAATGAAAGTCAAATGTGAGTTATGCATTTGATATGATCGTTAATGTGTACAATCATGTATGCTAACAAGAATGTGATCGCGATGACATGAGAGTATAGGGATCATGTCAAAATGGATGGAAGCATGGTGGGCTAACGAGTTAAAAGAAGGCAAGGTAACGGATACTGAGGTAAGTGATTTCCAAAATCACTCTTTAATATTTAAAGGGAATTGTTATATGTTAATTACTGAGAGGCATGTATGAATGTAAAAAATAGAAGTACTAAGATAAGTTTAATGGTATTGGGTTGATAGTGATCAACTAACCCGGAAGTTGTATGATAAAAACCAAACGGGTCAAATCTAAAAAGTAAGATTAATCGCTTGAATGACATATTTAAATCATGTTTCGGGCTTATGTAGATGTTGAATTTATTGTAAAATAAGATTATGGAAGTGTAAGGAGAAACGAAACCTCGTTTAGATGTTACATGTTTAATTGGAAGCGAATCAGAGTAGGCATGATCGAGCGAGACTCGAAATGGGTCAAATAAGATCCAAACACAAAAACAGTAGCAGCTGAGCGTAAGCTGGCCGTAGCTTACGGCATATGATTTATGTTTGGCAGAAGGTGGCAGCCGTAAGCTACGGCAGGCAGGCCGTAGCTTGCCGTAGCTTACGGCGGGTTTTGCCAACTTCCTAATCATTTTTGTTTCTTGCATTTGACTAATTTTGGTTCCGTCCCGGTACCCCGCAAGATGTTTTTAAGCCTATTAAGTGATGTTAGACTTGTAAAACTAAAGTATATGTGAAAGTACGAGTCTTGATATATGCATACTGATCGTGGTTTCATATGTGGGTGCCATATACATAATTATGTAATTTATGATTAAAACTCGGATTGAGCAGATGTGTTGTAGGCATGAAAGAATCAACTTATTTACATGTGCGATTATTGATAAATAGTGAATATATGATTTAAGTATGGTAATTGAATGTGAACAAGCGAATGTGACTTGCATGTATGTATTTAGGTATAGAGTCGTAGTGGGTACATGTCATGCATATCTATATGTGAGACGTTTGTATGCGATAAGTATGTATGTATATGGATGCGTGCGAATGTAAACAGGGGTTGTAACTTATTGAATGTAGATCAGTAGTATGTGCTTATGCGAAGTTGGAGGTCTGCAATACATTGAGATTATGTCTTACTAACCGTATTGCTAATGAGAATGAAACAGCAATGCAGGTTTGTAAGTGTTGGGCTTTCGAAGGTGCGAAGTCCGGTGTAAAGAACAAATTTAGAAGGATATAATTATGGAGTTGTAAAATAGTTAAATCGCTATGTAGTTAATGCGTAATTATTAATCATTTAATTATGTATGATGTCACCCTTTACTTACGTGTTGGTTATGTATATGGTGACCGCAGGTTAGTAAGATCATCATTGTCATCATAGGAGATGAGTGGATGAAGATCGAGTTGAAGATCATGACTTGTATGGAGACGTGGTAATATAATTATAATCATATGTTAACATAGTTACCTTAATCTTGTGAATGATGTACTCAAATTAAAGAAAGTTGATTTAATGGTTTAAAGTACGTTAGAATAATTATAAGGAAGAAATTTTATGGTTCATTTATTCACTGTGTTGTTTTGGGTCAAAACGCGTTTAGAGTGTTACATGATACTTGTTCTTATGTTCATATATTAGTCGCTGGTAGGCCGTTGTTTCACAAACACTTAATTATTTTTACAAAAATGATTTTTTATTAGAATAGTTTCTACCCATTTTTATAAGAAAAAACGTTAAAAAAATTTTACAAAATTGATTTTTAACATGTTAAGTTAATTTTAAAGATATATTTTTAAACTGTTTTTTAAACAATTTTTTTATATTTTTTAGTTTTTGATTTTTTTATTAAAAATGTTTCTATATGTACTTATAAGTAAAAATGTAAAAAAATTTAGAAAATAATTATTTTGATTATATTAAATTGAATTTTAAAAAATATTATTTAATTTTTCATTTTCAGTGTTTCCGATGAACCATACGCGCTCTCTCTCTATATATACATATATTGAAAAGTTATAGATACTTTTGTGGACAACAATTAATGAGAATAATATTAAAAGGAGATAGACACCAGACGACACATCCTAAAGCTGGGCCATTTGAATTTAGACACCCACTCACTGCCAACACTGCATTATATATTTTTTCTTCGGATTGCCCCATTATTGATACGCAGCCCAGGCCAACACCCCATTCATGTCCCGCTAGACTTCGCCCAATGTGGAATAATTGTGTTTTAATTCAATTAGTTGTAATGTGTCCGGTCTGCAAGTCTTAAACCCAATCGGAACTGAAGACTTACCGTCGTCGGAACTGAACCCTAGCCACCGCCAGAAACCGCTACCGCCGCCGTAGTTCCCAGCGTCGGAGTACAGGATGGCTTCTGCCCACGTATGCCGCCGGCGCCAACCACCGCCGTACCTTTTGATTCTTCAGCTTCTCTTTTTCTAGTTCTTTCTTGAAAAGGCTTTTTCTATCTGGATTTCTTTCTTGAAAGGTGTTGAAAAACTATGTGTTGTAGATGAAAAGGAGCTTGCTACGTGGAAGCTAAATAACAACTTTTTGCTTACTAAGCTTAATAAACAATGTTTATTTTGTTTCCCTATTAACAAAAATTATTAATTATTAATTATTAATATTAATTATTAATTATTAATTATTAATTATTAATATTAATTAATAATAATAATAATTAATTAATTAATAATTAATTAATAATAATAAATAATAATTAATTAATGAAATTACACTAAATGTTAATTAATTAATAATAATAATTAATAATTAATTAATGAAATTACACTAAATGTTAATTAATTAATAATAATAATAATTAATTAGTTAATTAATTAATAAATTAAATTAAATTAAATTAGATTAAATTTTAATTAATTAATAATGAATTAATTAATAATTAATATTTATATTTATATATTATAAATTATAAATTTCCAACATCTTTATGCATTTAAAGTTGTACGTAATGTTTAAGGGTGTTTCAAAAAAATATTAATATTACACTACCAACCCAAAAAATTATTTAATATTTTACTTTTAACTCGAAAGTTTTCATCTTTTGTAGTTAAACCTTACAAACTTTTTACCTTAAACTTTGCTTCCTTATACTTTCATATTTCACATTTTTTTTTGTTTTACGCTTCGTTTGCGAGTTAACATGGCGCAACATGCGTGTGTGGTTCAACGTTTTTACGCTTCGTTCTAAATTTGTTTTTGTTTTACGCTTCGTTTGCGAGTTAACATGGCGCAACATGCGTGTGTGGTTCAACGTTTTTACGCTTCGTTCTAAATTTGCGAGTTAACACAGCGCAACGTGCGTGTGTGGTTCAACATTTTTACGTTTCGTTTTGCGCTTGGTTCAACATTTTTTACGTCGAGATCAAGATTCAAGGGCATGGATCGAGATCAAGTTCGTTTGCAATTCATTAGTTCTTCGGTATAATTAAGCTTTGTGTTTTTAGACTTGATAACTATGATTCGCGTATTGTTTATGACTTGTTTATTATTTTCATTCTTAATTATGATTCTTGGCTAATGTTATTTTCTACCTGGGTTTGTGATGATTATTTGTAGTTAAACAGTAGTTTAATATTAAAGTAAGAGACATAATTATTTTTTAGTAGATGTGTATGCATACTTTATTTTAATTTATTATCTTATATTTTGTTCCTTATGTATCTTTGTGAATGTCTTTCATGTATAGATACATGTTAGGTTACCTACTTTGTGTTCGTAGCTAGTTTATGGTTTACTGTGCTCGTATTCCATAGGAACTTTGTTTGATAATTTAGAGAAGTTTAGTGTTTTACCTATTGTTCAGACCGGAAGGAGATATAAGTGGGATTGTTTTTGCTACTAGGTATTTAGGTGTAGTGACACCGGGAGGGGATCTGTCTATATTCCCTAGTATCATTTTGCTCTCCTGAATTATGTCAAGTGTTCTTAGGTTACCTCGTACGCTATAGGGTATATTGCGATTAGTGAGACCGGAAGGATATCTAGTCTTTGGGTGCTTTAGTATTGCTTGAGAGATCGGGTTGTGATCTAAACCATACCAGTGATGTTTACTTGAACTTTAGGATTCTTAGGACAAGTTGATGAGACTGGGAGGAGATTCAGCTTATCTTCAGTCTTACTTAGAGTGTCATATTTTTCGAACCTGGTTCCATCATAGTTATCATTGCTGAGAGAAAACTAAGAGTCATGAATAGGATTCCAAACCTGGGTAGTACTTCCCCATCCTTGATTTTACCCTACGTATTGGAGGGGCATGGTCCCAAAAACCCTGCGCCTGCCAAGGTACCATACCCTCATAATGATAACAGGTCACAAGAATAACATTGCGCGCAATGCGCAACGGTACACCAACATTAAAACCAACAGTTTGCCTAACAAACCTGCGCAACGGCAAGTTAAACCTGGAAGTGCAGGTCCCTGACCCTGCGCGAATCAAACAAATCTCTAGCCGTGAAGTCCTAAAACCTTGCACAAGGCAAAGACTAAGATGAGAGCAACTCATACTTAGTCTCGAAAACAAAAGGACTTAATCCCTACAAGCCGCGCTGGCCAAAAAGCGTTAATAAGGCCACGCGGAAGGGAGAAGGGCAAAGAGGCATTGACCAAGTACAAGGATACAAAGTGGCAGAGCTGTGACCCAATAACAGCTCGGTAGGTTGTGCCAGACCACGTTGCATGATGAACAGTTTTGCAAGGATTAGGAGGCACACTTGGAAGCTTAGGAACTCTTGAATCATCATCACCTTCTTCATATTTTTACCATCATTATGATCATCCCGGGCCAAGTGCTAGTATTAAGCTCCTTAACTTAATCTTACTTTATATTTCATGAAAATATACAAGATCATCTTAAAAGATATTTAAAAACCCACTTGAAAAACCTAATAAAACTATAATCACTAACATAATTATGTGGTTTTATATTGATGATCTTGAAATTGTCATAAACTAGTAAACTTGAATCTTACATTTTTTGTGTATAAAAGATAATCTAAACATATGCATGTTTAGATTAGAAAGATTTATTAACAAAAATTGTCATGAACATGATTTTATATTTTAAGATGATCATACAAATTATTAAATAAAAGTTATGATTTAGAAATTTTGTTAAAAAGTGATAATAAAGTTTCCATTTTAAGAAAGTTTTAAACTATAACAAGTTCATGACATTTTTGTTAATACATTAGTATAATACTTGTGATTTGATGATAATTTAAGTTAGAAAAGTGATTTAAAACATGTTTATATAAACATGGAAAACTTATATTTTAAAGGAAACTATGGCAAAATTTTTATAAAATTAATCTGATTAAGATCTGGTTAAACTAAAGAGTTTGATTTTAAAAGTGATTAGGAACTTTAATCTTGTTTAAACAAAAGTTTGGGTGAAAAAGTTTAAGATATAATTACTTATGTTTTCTTGTTGATACACTTTTGTGTCTGTCGCTTGTTCTTAGTTACGTCAGTAATTGTACGGTCTTTGTTTCTTGTGTCAGTAAAGTTTGGTCGTGTCGACCAAATCAAGATATCCTCCTATCTTCATTTAGTACGACGTTTAGTTTGTTGTGCGAGTGAAAGGTGCTCTTACGAGCAAGTTGCTTGCTCGTACGAGTCATAACCTGTTCGTACGAATTATTGCATGCTCGTACGAGTGCCCTGTTAACAAGAACATTACTTGGTCGTACGAATAACTTACTCATTCATACGAGCCATAAGATGTTCGTACGAGCAACCATCTCTGAATGTTCTTCATGTCTTTGTAGTGTTTCGTATGACCAGTGAAACTGTTGCTAGGTGTTGGCACTATATAAATAGACATGCACTTCTCATGACCAGGAGTGACTCTAAGGGTGAGCACTGAGAGAGAACACTGAGAGTGTATAGAGAGATAAGCAGTTTCTTTCAAGAGTTTATTCACTGGGTCTCTCTACAAATTAATATAGTGAACATTTGAAGATATATCTCTTTTATATTGGTTGTGCTCTTGCTTTGATTTGCATACACACTTGGATTCCGCACTCGTGTGTGTGTTACATAAAAAAGGAAGCAGGTTTATCTTGATCCTCCAAGTGGACCTACAAGTGGTATCAAAGCTTTGGCTCTTTCCTTGTTTAAAACCAAGCATAGTGTTGTGTTTGAGCAAGTTGTGAGGGTTTCTGGAAGTGTTCTTGAACTTTCAACAGGAGACTTAAGTATTTAGAAGATAACCAACTTAAAACTTAGTTAAAACTTGTTTTATCCAGAAAATTTTCATAATAACCTTGTTAGAATACATGGAGACATGTTAGAATCTGGTTTTCCTTAAATTTTCTATTGTTCATTGGACATATTTTCAGGTGAAACACTGCCGGAAAACTCACCGGAATATTCTTGTAGGTTGACCAAATACTTTGGACTTGACTGTTTTGACTGAAAAAGCTAATATTTGAATGTTTGCCTTTTTAACCAAAATTGTGTAAACAACTGACCACTTTCGAACAAAAACAGAAACAAGTCTATATTAGAAAAAGAAATTTTCACCAACCAACCCTGCAACAAGACTGTTCGTGCGAAAGACCAAGTCATCCGCACGAAGGACCTTGTTCACACGAAGCACAGGTTGCTCGCACGAAAGACTGCTGCTCGTACGAAAACCTGGTTCGTACGAAAGTCACGAACCATTGATTCGTAGAAGAACCCACCTTCTTTGATTGTTTTTCGTGTTTCAGTTTTTCAAATCTTGTGGTTTTTAAAATTGTGAACTTTAAAAGGAGACTGTTATTTTCAAAAATTAAACTTTAAACCTTTTAATTTTCATAAAGAAGAACAAAATGGGTAAATATCCTTGGGATTGGGGGTGCAGTTCAAGTACAAGTCAAGATTCATCATAATCTAGCTCCGAAACCTCATGGGTAAAATCTTTAATACCTCCACAAAGAATTAATGTTGGTCAATGGGCCTTTGTTAAAAATCAAAGCGTTCAAACTCTTCTCCTTAGTGAAAGTGAAACTGGAAGTAACAACCGTCCACCGAAGTTAAATCATATAAACGATTATCCTTCATGGAAAAGCGTTTTCATACGTATGTTCTTGGTCAGAATACCGAGTTGTGGACAGTTTTACTTATCCGTAAAGAATCTCTCGAAGAAGTTGTATCAAATTCAGCCTCTTTAGCCGAATTGGATGAGAATGATAAAAGAGCCTATGATCTAGAAAAGAAGGCCTTTGCCATTCTTACGCAAGCTCTTCACAAAGATATTTATCATCAATTTATGTATTGTACAACTACGAAGAGCTTGTGGGACTCATTAAAAACAAGAGGAGAAGGAAATGTAGCAACGAGAAAATTCGACATGATCTTTTAAAGAAAGAGTTTGAAGGGTTTCTTTTTACGGAAAGCGAAACACTAAATGATATGACAACTCGTTTCTATCATTTGCTTAGTGAGATGTATTCATACAAGGTTATTGCATCACAACAGGAGATTGTTATGCGCTTTTTTGATGCCTTACCACCTAAGTGGAGTCAATTTATTGAATTGCTAAAACATACAGGTGTGATGGATGTGATCAGCATTTACGAATTTGTTCAGAAACTTGAAAACAAAAATGAAGAAGAAATTCGCAAAGCAAAACGATTTCAGTTCCATAAAACCCAGAAATGTATTTTGGAGGCATTAATCCAGGTATAAGTACAGTTCAACAACCGAGGCTACAAACAACATTCATGTCAAATTCAAATCCTTTTCTACTTCAAGTTAAACCAGATCAGTCTGTTGGTTCAAGTACTCAAGTATATGAACAAGTTTTTGATCCAAAAGCCTTTCTTCCTCTACCTCAAGATATTAGTCCAACTCCTCAAGCTTATGAACAAGCACAAGTTGTTACACCTCTAGTTCAACAACAAGCTTTCTATGGTAAAAACGTTCAACCCTCAAATTCCAACACTGTCAGACTCGATACATCAAACCTTTCTAAGGTAAGTGTGGAAGTTGCACGGGAACACATGGAGCTTCTAAGCACTTTGGTGAGTTCCTACTGTGGATTAGTAGCTGGACAAATTGGTAACATCAATTTAATCAGTGAAGGACTGCACAAATCGATAAGGAGAGATGGAGTTAATTGATATCAAATGGGTGTTTGCAAGTGCAGTGAGAAGGGAAAAAGATTTTATGGAGAAAACATGAAGAACTAATCTGGAAATCAACAAGGATACTCCATACGGTTTTGACAAAAGGAAAGTTACTTGTTTCAACTGTAGAGAAAAGGGGCATTTTAAAAGAGAATGCACAAAGCCTCCACAGCAAGGGAATCAATACCCTTTCATAGAAATCAAGTTACTAACAACGAAAGAGCAATGGTTCCTACAAACAATTCCAACCAAGCGTTAGTAGTTCAAGCAGATGAGGGCTGTGATTGTCTGTTCAATTAAGAAACAATGGTGGAGGAGGAACTTCATACTATGCTAAATTACAAAAAATAATAACGAAGGAGAATCATCCAGAAATGATGACATGTCATGGGATAGCATCAGTTCAGATGAAGCAGAATCGACTTCGAGTGAAGAACAATACGAAGATGTTAATGCTGAAGTAGATGAGGTGATCATGAAACTGAATCGACGGATAGCAACAAAGAAGATTTGGAGCATGAAACTGAAGGACCATCTGATGAGTTTTCCAAGCATCTCTCATCAGTCGGATCTTCTACACTTCGTGCAACATTCATGACCCATTTAGATTGGAAATCCAGTTAGGTAAGTTTTGATAAACCTATTATCTCTAAGTGTTTTGAATGTATAGCTTTAAAAGGTAAATACTTAGAACTTGAAAGTAAATTTGATCTCACAAAGAAGCATCATCAGAGTTTGATTGTACATCTGACAAAGTGCACCGAGGCTAACACAGCTCTTAAGAAAAATGAAAAAGAATTTAAAACAACAATTGAAACAGTTAAAGAAAGTTTTTCTGAATTAACAAAGAATGTTTTGAGAAAACAACATCATTTCCACTTACAATTATATTAACATGCTTGAAGAAACAAAAAACGAGCTAGTCTGTGCAAAGTGTGAACATGATGCAATCAAACTCAAGTTGGATCAGTTATTCCAACTCAAGATATGTTTTGGATCACATCATTGATGTTCAAAAGAAGAAAGGTGATGTGAAATGCATAGGTTATCATGCCTGTCCCCCTCCGTTAGGCACAATTACACCAAAATGCCAGATGATGAAGATATGCCACAGTTTGAACTCACATTCCATTGGATCTAGATGAATTTACAGCTGGTCTAGGGTTCACTAAGGGCACATCTTCAAGTCAAGGTCAATCAGATGACATCAATGACTCAAAGTCTATGAATGAATCAAAATTCTCCAATTATTGAGAATTATGATAGTTCGGATGACAAGTCAGATGAGGACAAACCTAAGCAATCAGATGCGATAACAAAAGAAGAAAATGTATCTCACAAAAATCACATTCTCTGTGATCCTTCAGCGAAACCATGTGAGACTGACAATGTCAAGATTACTGAAGCTCATGTTGAAATCTGTGAAAGCATGAACTTGCGTTATACGTTGATTGGTTCTGGCAAAGTTTACTCAAACAAAGATTTTTTCCATCAAAAATGTCAATCAATCCTTGATTGATAAAGTTTTCAAGGATTCTACTTGTAAGTTTTTGGGTAATTCGAGCCCAAGAGTTGTAATAACTCAGTGTGCTCCTCTCCTAAAAACCGAAGTTAGAAAGAAATATGGAAATCAAAACTTGAAACTTCAAACAATCAATGAAAGCAAAATCACGCTAGCTAAGGAATGGAAAAATCAAACAGAGCCAACACAAGAAGAAAATTCAAAATGTGAACTTCGTAAATCCCGAGGGACTGATAAAATTGAATCTTTTGAAAACAAATCCAACACGGATTTTGTTTAACAAAATAAAATTTTGAAAAGAAATAGTCAGAACAACTACACACAACACACAAATTGTTGTGATGTAGGACCAAGTACCTCAAGATCACGAAGTTCGTCATCAAGATATGACATTTGTAATACTCTGAGGTTTGTTGAACGGAGATCATGCTTTGAGTGTGGTAAGTATGGGCACATTGTCAAAAAATGTCAATATCTCACAAAGGAAAAGCTAAAATTTATGTGCCCCTTGGTAAACATTACCATACAAAATCTGTTTCGCCAAAACAAGACCCTGTCTTGTTAAACAACGAGAAATGAAACAGAAAAAGAAACAACAAAAGGCTGTTGAAAAAGCTTTAAAAACTAGAGGTTGTCCAAACACAATCAAATGTTAAAATTGAGAAACAAAAACAGATTTGGAAACCAAAACTGGTAATTATTTCAGGGGGAGCACAATCCATTCCGAATAACTAGGAAAATGAAGTTTCAATTCTCAATGATGTCGGACAACCCAAGTCAATAAAGGCTTGGGTCCCCATCTCCAACTAATCTTTAATGAGTGTGCTAGATGTTCAGGAGGAACTATTGATAATCATAGAATTGTTGATTGTGGAGCATCCAGGCACAACATTGCCGACATGCGGCTCCAAAAAATCATTATATCTAGGAGTTGTTGCCTTTGTTGGAGAGAAAGAACAGATAATGTCCGTGAGTGAAGAAAGTTTGGTGAATAAAGTTGATAACTTCGACAAGATGAAAAATGACCAACAATTTGTTTGTTTAAGGCTTGGATCGGATCCACAGGATAGGATCAATCGAAATGTACGCTCTGCAGCACGTCTAAAGATTATCAAATATTCATGTCTTATATCTTCCACAAGAAGTTCAAAGCTTACAAGATGATCGTGCATTGTACATTTCTTTAGGGTGTGATTGAAGAAAATGTGTTGAGTTGAACAAACCTACCGGGTGTGCGGATGCCTTGGCGTTACCCTACTTCTCAAGGGGAAAGACGAAGACCTTTGCTGGTGCAAAAACATGTGGACAAACATCATGTATGGACCGTCCAAAGATAACGTGTATAACTTTCACCACATGCTTTCTTGCTTCTTACAAGTCGGACCCGGAGGTTTGTGATCTTATTGCTGTGAAGAGATTTCTCAGCTATCTAAGTAGCTGCAAAATCGACCTTGAAACCCACCCCGAGAGGATATTCAGTTCGGGAGAGCACACAGATTCCTAGCAATGCACGTAGCAATTGCAGGACTACGGTTTTAAATTTCTAATCTCTCCTATCTCTGTTGATATTTAAGCTACTTTATGAGTTTTCTAAAAATCTTGTACAACACTACAAACCAAACACATTGATCTAGAATATCATTTCACACGTGATTGTTTCAATATGAAACTCATCAATGTTGTTGTGGTCCACACCGATAACGTGCCAACTCATTTCTCAAATATTTTGATAAATCATTTTTATTAAAATTAATTTTGGTAAACGACATCAAGGTAAAACATGAGTTAATCCACATCGGAAAATCGTTTTTGTGTAATATTTTTCTTAAGGAGAATCCAAAAAGATATATTTAAAGGTTTAAGTTTACTTTTTGCATTGTAGGGAGAGTAAATTCCAATCCGAAAAATGCAAAAACATAAGAAAAACAAAAATGTGTTTCCTAGCAAGGAAAAGAGAAAATGATAGTAAATTAGTGCTCTGTCAAAACCTCTTTGAACTTAAAATGAAAAACGATAAGTAGCTCTATATTCGATATATCGGTAGGCTCACAATCATTTTAAAGTGTGCATAGGGCGATATAAACATAATCGATTGAAGACCAGGTGGGAACCATTCATTGGCATATGAAATTTGTACCAAAATTTTGTTTGATAGTATGTCGAGGTTATGAGATATGTGGTCTTTCTGCTTGCTTATCATCTGGGTATCATGGTTAAATCTTTTACCGAAAAATTAACGAGGACGCAAGTCTAGAACTTCCATGATACTATACATACGTGTAAATATTGCATACGGCCATCAAATAAATAAATGATAATATGTCACAACTTTTATGAGAGAGTTAAGTTCGTCTCTTTGTCGGTACGTTGGTACTAACCTGTTCACGGACTTATTCCTGTGCCCTGCATGCATCTGAAAATCAGTTCCTCATCAATAAGTGATTTAATCACATAGGCTTGTTTTCATGAAAAATAAGTGAGTATCTCACAATCTATACGTCAAAATAGGTGATAAGTAGTATACTCACCCATAAAATTTTCTCTCGTGCATGTCTTGATATGGGAATGTGTTATGAGTGTATGAACACTGTCGGTAAGTATAAATCATACATTAATCGTATCCCCTAACTGCGAGTACATCTGATAAGTTGAGCTTATGTGGACAACAATACCGATAATTGTTATAGGATACTTATCTAAATGCTAACTAACCGAACAAGTGTGTTTTGGCAGGACCGTATACTATATGATTCTCTTACTCTCGAAACTCGCAAAAAGAATGGTTGTAGATATTTATTTGTTGCTTTCCGTCCTTACATTTAAAAATTGAAACATGTCAAAAAAATTTTAGGTGAGTTTTAATATAAATTTTATAAAAGCCAAAATATTTTGCTTCTAGTTTACTTTTGATTAACCGATGCTGGAACTCGAGTCTATCCTACCTAAAATCCTGATTATAAGCCGAAAAACAATTGCATCCTCATAAATGGTCGAAGTTGACAAGCTTTGAATGTTAATGGATTAAAATTGAACAATTTTAAAACTCTCAAAGTATTGTCAGTTGGTAGTTGAATGAGAGTTGGTCTCATGTGTGTCATTTGCTAATTCTGCATAAAATCAATCCTTCGTGAAATTTTCAAAAGAAAATTCTCTAAGGTTGATTAAATCCCTAGCGGTTGTTCTCATTATGCGTTTAGCTTTGTTGTACGTGCAGATGTGGCATCCAAGCAAGCTAAAGGCAAAGAGAACGAGTTTGAAGACAAGTTACGGGAGTAAAGACACAACATAAATGCAAGCCGTGAATCAAGAAAATCAATTCATAGCTGACCACTTATCAACACCACAAGATATATTCAAGGGGGAGTTTGCTAATGCACCTCTTAACTGTGACGTGTGAAGACATCTGAAGAATTCAACAGTATGAAGAACAAACCATCACGAGCAGCATCCAAGGGGAGTTTGTTGATGCATATTTGTGTGGATGTGACTCAGTTCAGTTTGGTTCGACTTAGTTTGGTTTTCATGCTGGAAGCTCATAGTCCGAAGCAGGCCATTAGAAATTAAGACTGAAGACCAAGCAACAGCCAATGGGGAGTTTGTTGATACACTTTTGTGTCTGTCGCTTGTTCTTAGTTACGTCAGTAATTGTACGTTCTTTATTTCTTGTGTCTGTAAAGTTTGATCGTGTCGACCAAATCAAGATATCCTCCTAACTTGATTTAGTACAACGTTTAGTTTGTTCGTGCGAGTGAAAGGTGCTCCGTACGATCAAGTTGCTTGCTCGTACGAGTCATAACCTGTTCGTATGAGTTATTGCATGCTCGTACGAGTGACCTTGTTAACAAGAACATTACTTGGTCGTACGAATAACTTGCTCATTCACCATAAGCTGTTCGTACGAGCAACCATCTCAGAGTGTTCTTCGTGTCTTTGTAGTGTTTCGTATGAATAGTGACATTCTTCGTATTGTTGCTAGGTGTTAGCACTATATAAACAGACATGCACTTCTCAGTGATCAAGAGTGACTCTAAGGGTGAGCACTGAGAGAGAACACTGAGAGTGTATAGAGAGATAAGCAGTTTTTTCAAGAGTTTGTGTACTGGGTCTCTCTACAAATCAATATAGTGAACATTTGAATATATATCTCTTGTTATATTGGTTGTGCTCTTGCTTTGGTTTGCATACACACTTGGATTCCACACTCGTGTGTGTGTTACATAAACAAGGAAGCAGGTTTATCTTGATCCTCCAAGTGGACCTACATTTCTTAAACTAAAAATAAGATAAATATATATTTTTGATAAAAAAAATATATATTTTGAAATCACCAAATATGTGTACATATATTTTTGTATAAAAATATGTATAAGTGTTCAACTTGGCAAAATGATATATCAGACAATTCTGACAACTTGGACAAAATAAAGTATATGGTATAAACGAAACAAACGACAAAGACGAAACGAATAAAATGGGCGACGCAAACAAAACAATCAAAACGAACAACTCAACCGTCACACTTTATATTTACTAGAACTTATAAAAATTTAACTTATAACTAGTAGTTTTTACAAATAATTTTTTTATAAGTTATAACATTGCTAGTAAATATTTTAAAACTTGGATTAAGCCCAACTAAACAAATCGTTTAAGCCAAGCCCATCTTTATTTGGACTAAACCCATTTTTATAAAATATATGAACTAGCCCATTTATATAAATTAATTAAGCTAGGCCCACTTGTATAAAAATCAAACTTGGGCTAAGCCCACTCTTATAAAATTAACATGGGCTAAGCCCACTTTTATAAAATTAACTTTAGGCTAAGCCCACATTTTTGTAAAACTAAATTGAGCTAATCCAATTTTATAAACTATTTTGGGCTAGGCCCACTCTTTTATATTCAAATTGGGCTAGGCCCACTTTTACAAACCAATTGGGCTTGACCCACTTTAAATAAAAACAAATTGGGCTAGGCCCATCTACATGTAATCAATCTAGTATATATATATTATATATATATATATATCAACAAAGAACAACCAACAAATACAAGTATGAAATTCAAGATATAATACTTGTACTAAAAAGGAAAGAAAGCCTAAGTGTCTAATGAGAATAGAACACTTGTAGGTCGAGAAACGAACGAAGTATCGGAAATCGAATAGAGATTTGCACGGAACACAAATCTATGAGTTCATGTTTCCCCTTTTATTTAAACGTTTTTCTGGTTTTTTTAAACGTACGGGGATGTATACATGTTACATTTAGTATAGCTTGGTAATGAAAACATTTAGATCACATGTGGATAAGGCTAAAGTATTGGGACCATTAATGAATAATAAGTACCAAGGAACAATGGGATAAATGTATTGGGTTTGGGCGAGCCCCACTCTATTACGGCAACAATAACATATCGTATTAGAGTGCTTTTATGTCTAAAATGAGTGTCACAAACACAAAATAAATTGTCAAGGTTTGGTTGTCACCTTATTCGGCAACCAGATTAGTGTCCTTGCAACACACTAATGATCTTACAAGTTTCATTAAGCTATATTAAACGAATTTATTATTTCAAATGTTTTTAAAGATTCATTTGATACAAAAATATATAACATTAATTCACCAGCTTTTGTTGACGTCGTTTTCAAAACTAACATGTATTACAAGAAACTAGTGAACGGCCTTGGGGGAAAAACATGTTCGTATGTTGTGAAGTCAAGATGTTATATTTGATCCAGTCTTTTGTTATATTGTTTGTAAACTCGTGTTCGAAATTTAAATAATATTGTAAAACTTGTGGTAGGTTTCAAAAACAAAAGTTTGTATGTAAATTATGTGTTAAATAAAAAGTATGGACGAACATTTTGTAACGTATTACAAATGTCGTTTACTTGGTTGAATGCAACGTTTGCCGCTCTTGCCACATCCCGCAACGCTTTCGCTTCATTGAAAATCGGGGTGTGACATAACTCAGTTCTAAGTGAGTTCTAGCTCAATATACTCCTTGGATTCCTTCCCATTTCTTAATCTTTTACTTTTTCTTTCAAGAACATACTTGGTAACAAGTGTTGAATACTACCAAGCTTATTATCTCCCCTATGATTATGTTTGTGTTAATGGTAGTGTGAACGTTAGAAGCTTTGGCTTCCGAATTAGTTCCACTACCTCACTTGCTCATTTGTATGTCACCAAGTGGTTTACTAGTATCAAAGTAACAAAACCCCGTGAAACCTCCAACACTTAGTTAATTCTTTCCATGTTGAAGAGGCTCACCTGGGTTAACCTTACTTGACCACTTGGGTAGTTAGTTTTACTTTCTGTTAATTCATGACCAACCGGGTCGTTATTTAGGACCTTGTGCTTTGGCGAAACATATAAAGTGATTTGACATCTCCATACATGACTTCTATGATAATCTTGACTGAATATACCTAAATATATATGTGACTCTTGTAATTTCATAATAAACAAGTCCGAACAGAATATTGATCACTTTCTGATTAAGTATTTTGACCTCAAGACTATTCTGCCTCGTTATCATGATCCCGTTCAAAGATTTCAGTGTTGTAATGGGTACAAAAAGGCTAAAACGTTTTAGAACTGTCACCTCGAACGAGGTGACCAGTCAACTCGCATGAGGCGGTTAGTCCACTTCGTACGAATTGGTATTTCTCCATTTTCATTCCGTACTCTCTGCCTCAGAATCTGGACCAATCATTCCATTCAGTTTACTCAGGTTCTCTTGATTACCCCATGTAGGGTAACTCCGGGTTACATCACCTGAACACTCTACGCACTGAATACTAGGAAGCTCACAAAAGTGTGAGCATACTCGATCCCATTTTACGCTTTATCACCTTTGGGTGCAATACATGTACATTATGCAAAATTACAAAAACATGCTTATACTCAATTCACAAACAATCTTTATACATGCTCTTGTGCTAAACTTGAAAGCACACATGTTTATAATCCTTATGCTTATACTTAGTCATTAACTTTGATCAAGCCTCCCTTAACATGTATAGCACTATAGGAGTAACACATCGCCCGTAAATTTGAGGTCATGTTAAGTTATACACATACGGTCTTCTCATTGCTATGATTAGATTACGATAGCGGGGAACTTTTGGTTGACTAGTATACTTATGCATGATAGTTTAATGTATGTTAGCCTCAAGAATAGACAAATACACATGAAGATTTGTTTAAACATTTATATTATGCTATTATTCAAACTTGTATGCTCGCCAATGCCTTGTATGTTGAACTATACTTTAACATGTATTGCAGGTTGATTATTGGTGATGACATTGGAAACGAGTAGGACGACTTAGATACTCATCTAGAATTGTATTATTAACATTGTCGTACTTGTATTTTGTTCGAATTATGTTGTATTGATTTCAAACTATTGTACTTGATCTTTGTTAAGGAAATGAAATTTTGTTATTTAAATACTTGTCACATTTTAGCGTTATGATGTCTTGAGCAATCTCTTTCGTCCCGCCCCAATGTTTTCGCCATCGGTTGTGGTGTGACAGATTGGTATCAGAGCCATAACTATAGGGAATTAGGAAAACTGAATGATTATACCTAGTCTATAGTCTAAGCACCCAACTCAGACCACATGGTGCGAACTGGACGCTTCGTACGAAGTGAAACCAGCTCTACACGAAGAGAACGAATCAGCCTCGTGCGAAGTTGAGAGCTACTTCATGCGAAGTGGACTCGTTTGAAACACTTAAATTCTTTCTATTTTGCTTCTTATCTTCTCTTTTGTCTTAATTATTACATGCCTTTCCAAAGGCTACCATGAACACACACTTGAAGACGTGAAGACACTCATACTTTACAATCGAAATGACCTCGCCAAAATAGGGGTGAAACCCGCAATTTGGTGAACACAATCAATCCACGAATCTTGATTTTCACGATATCTTACCCTCAAGTTAGGAGTGATATCCTTATCTTGATGGAAATTTCCATTTCATACTCTAGTGGACCTTTACCAACGATTCGGAATTCGCTCCTCGTTTGGTAAGTACAAACCAAATTTAGGGTACGATGTTAGCAAGCTAGCAGTGATACTCGCATTTGTTGGCTAGTGCCATTCCTTGATTTTCAATCTCGCCAAAGCTTCAAATTTTCGATCTGTTAGGGACATGTAGTAACTGGAAGGGTGAAATGCATTAACCACTCCTCAGTGAGAGTACTTTATCTATTAGGCCAAAACATGTCTCCCTAATTTGAAAGGACATGCAATTTGCTTTGGAATAGTCGAAGTTTCTAAACTCAAAGCACTCCCTGTTTTATCGAACCTCTCCTTTTTATGTGAATCAATTTCTATGTATTTTACTTTGATAAGTTTATCATTTCGAATGCACAAATCGCACTTTCCTCGCAATCTAAAACAATGCTAATAATCGAGAACAAACTAAATCTACACTCCTTACACACTTGTTTCCTTTTATACATGATCATACCTTATGAATACATGTGATGCTTATGCTCTATACGTGATGCTTATGCGCTACATGAAATACTCATTCGAATTATGTGAAAACTTATGAGCTACATGAAACACTTACACTAATTCATGCAATCAAAACGTTATTTTAATATCATTATGATCAAATCTCAACTTTCCCTCTATCTCAACTCTTTAGATGTCTTCTGATGGTGAAAACTCCAACTCCAAGAAGGTCGCTAGCAACACCAGCGACTCCATGACCAAGAAAGAGATGATGAAATTTATGTCCAAGATACTCCCCGACATCATCAACCGTATCCAACCTGCTTCCACCTCTACTAACACCGAAAACCACGACGACACGACCAAGCCTATGGACGATAGGCCTAAACCATCCTTCACTTTCAAGCAGTTCAATTCTTGCAACACTATGTCTTTCACTGGTGAAGAAGGCGCAACCAAAATGCTTCACCGGTTCGACGCCATGGAAGTTATGTTCCATCAAAGTGGGTGCCCTGATCACCTGCGCACTGTTAACGCCACTAGCGTATTCTGATCGAGAGCCCTCAATTGGTGGATGTCAGAGCCCAACGTGTGTGGAAAGCTGCTACCTATGCCCTAACTTGGACGAAGCTCAAGGAACTCATGCATGCCGAGTTTTTTCCTCCCCACGAGACCAAACAACTTGAAAACGAGTTTTGGAACATCAAACAAGTAGGGAGTGACAATGCTGGTTGACAGCAAGGTTCAAAAAACTCAGTATTATTTACCCTGGTCAAGTCGACAACGTCGAGAAGGCCCTTGCCAAGTACATTCGAGCCCTACCCTCTTCTTTCTCCAACTATGTTGAGTCTTCGCAACCCAAAACTTTCGAGGATGCTTATCGCCTTGCAGCCAAGTTCAACCATAACATGATTATGCAAGGAGCCTTCGAAACGAAGGATTCAACCAAATCAGCTCACCAAGCCACCACTGAACCAACCCTAGAACCTACACCTACCTGTCACACCCTGGGATTTCCAACCCAAATCCATACACCGGTGGGCCCGGGTGGGGAGTATCGTGAAGTTAGTTGATAACATAATTGTCAATAACATGGCACAGTGGAAGTATTGGAGTAAAATTACTATTACAAACCAAATATTCGAAATAAAATAATATATAGGCTCGTAATAGAAGATCCATAGGCGGATCATAAATGTACAAAAGAATATAAAACAGACTTTAGGGCAGATCTAAGGATTTGCAAGATCCTCTTATTTACTACCGAGCAGCTTCCGACCTATTTCGTATTGTCCCTGCAGTTTAGTCTTTGGACAATACGTCAGCTTACGCTGGTAAATACACCCGACTGACTCATTTTGAAAACATTTTAGAAATTAGATTTAAGTGCATAGGGCACAAATCTTTTTATAACTTGGGAAAGTTACTTTGTAACCTTGTTAACAGATTCACATGTTTGTCCATACATACAGGGCCCAGTACAGAGACCGAGACATGATTAAATACACACCACTTAGAACTCACAGAGGAGTTATCCCCAACGTCTTGGGTAAATTGCATTTGAGCGTCTGTCAGGTGTATGCCTACACCCCGCGCTAAGGTCGTGACCATTATCTAATGTAATGAGCCGAGGATATCTAGGACACGGTAATTTAACCCTAGATGTTTAAGTTATCAAACAAAACTGATCAAATGGAATATGTGGATTTACTAGCCACAATTCAGCATTCGATTGATCCAATTTTCGACCAAGCGGTAATAATTTACCGTATCCCAAGCCTGTATAGGGAAAATAAGTCAAGAGTATTTACCTGAGCTAGTCTTCTTTTAATTTTAATAACTCAGCCGTATACAAAAGTACTAAGTGCAGATAGCATTTACCGGTAAGGCTCTAGTCTGGATTATGGCATAAGCTAACCAATTAATACTAACGGTCTTTATTTAAGTCATAGACTTAGACCAAGTAGTGTACATGATCAAAATGTATAACGCTTGATTAAACGATGATTGGATAGAATGTAGTTTAAACCCGACAAGTACTTTGACTTGCATAATATGGGTAAACAATTAACATTCTCGATTTTGAGATTAAAATGATAAAGTTAAACCCGTTTTGGTTAAATTCCGTAAACTAGTTACGTATAATCAACCGTATGCTTATAAGCGATAATGGTTAACCGGATAAGTCATGGACAAGTTCTATATGCCATTTACATTTTAATTACGTTGTAATATCAGTAGGATATCAATTTACATACCCGTTAAGGTTTTAAAATGAAACTATGTCTCATAAGGGCGTTTCGGTAATTTCATACCATATAAAATGAACTTGAATATAATTTAATGTTATAATTATAAGTATTCTGGGAAAATAATTTATTTATGATCTAATACCAGTAGGATATTAACTTTACGTGTAATTTATCTTTTATGACCAAACTATGCACCGAATGGGCATTTTAGTCATTTTACACAAAATTTATAAATTATTTGGGATTCTGAGTTTATAATATGTACCTACTGTAAATATGTTTAAAATAAGTTTTAAAATCAGTAGGTGATAAGTCTTGGTCAATTAATATGGTATAAAACCATACTATGCGCCAAACGACGCTTATGTCGTAAAATGACGTGTTATGCGATGTCTTATGAAAACTGATGTTAAGGTCAGATTAAAATGTCTTAGATATGTTATTTAATATAACATATCAGTAGGTAAAAGATTTACCTTGAAAAGATTTGATTAAAACCATTTTATGAGCCACAAGTGCTAAATCATCATTTATCGACATAATTTAAGGACCTGCTTGTAAACTCAGTTTACAATATGATTTAACATCCCAAATAATCCTACTTATAATATTACATTAGTAGGAAACTTATTTTCAAGTTCATTATCATTAAAACCTTGATTTATGCAAAAGGGCATTTTGGTCAAAGATGGCATAATTACGGAACTTGATTTATGCAAAAACTTAGATTCTGATTATGATCATGTAATATAACCTCAGAGGGTTATGCTACATTATATTACAATCATAATGCAACTTTAGATCAGTAGGTAACTAATCTAAATCAGGTCAGAATCGAAAGTCATAGTAGAAGTCAAACTTCGCGACTTTCGGTTGCGAACCGAACTGAAATTGACGAGCCAAACATGTTCATGCATGTTCTAATAATTATTACCAACTTGTTTAAGTGTTAAAAGAGGTTTAATAACATATACAAGATCAATTTATGATTTTTCTGAAAAATGGCTTGTTTGACTTTTTTATATCATAACTTTGACTTGTCAATTGGTCTAGAAACGTGATCTTCAGGAGGTGCCCTTTATAAGGACTAACACCTACCTTATTACGATCACTTAGCCATGTTCATTTTGAACAATGGCTGGACCATAATGGTCTTAACCGAAAGTCAAAGCGTTTTCCGTAAAACGCTTGACTTTTGGCTATAAAAGCCTATAAACGAAAATGCAAGAGCAAGGAACACTTACAAGAGGTTCCTAGAATGCAAGAGAACTAAGTTGGATGCTTCTTTCAGTTAGGAACTTCCAGAGGAGGGAGAAGAGTTATGAATGAGAATGGTGTAAGTTCAAATGGTGAACTTGGACACCTATTTATAGTTGGAGAGCTTGAAGGAGGTGATGGCAGGTGCTAAGGGGTGTAAGAGGAAGCTTACAAGTATCTCAAAACGTGGCATAGCAGTTTGAGAAGCCATGGTTTCGAAAAAATGGTTTTTGGCAATATGTGTGGAGGCCAAGCAAACTTTTTGCAGACACAGGCCTCTCGCGCCCCGCGAGCGCCCCATAGGCAGAATTGAAGTTTGTCACTTTTAGCCCGTCAACTTCTTAAACACCCTTAAAACCTCCTAAAACACCTTTTTAGCACTTTTAGCCCTCCGTAGCCAATACTTGGCATACCCGGGATTATGCCCGGACATTGTCGAGCTCTCGGTTTGTTATAAGGTCACTCAGAGGCATAAATTAACATGTTGACACTTTTAATCCCTCCATTATCCAACTTTCATTTAATTACGGATTCAATCCCTCTCGTCCAACAAATGGGACATATGAGAGTTAGGACTTCGTAAACGATCACTCTGAGGCTCATTATAAGCATGTTGACTCCGATGTCACTCAGAGGCTGGGCATGTTGAAACAACGGTCACTCAGAGGCCAAATTTTAAGCATGTTGACACTAATGGTCACTCAGAGGCTATGGTTTAAGCATTTTGACACTAATGGTCACTCAGAGGCTCGGTTTATGCATGTCGACATCAGAAGATCACTCAGAGACTTAGTTTGAGCATGTTGACGCTTTTAGTCCCTATTTGTCTTTAATAGACTTAATATAAAAATACGACACGTGTCACTATATTATTGGACACGATTTTACAGGGTGTTACATCCTCACCCCCTTAAAGAATCTCGACCTCGAGATTTTATTCAAAAAGATGGGGGTACTTTTATCGCATAGTGGACTCAACCTCCCATGTATACTCGAGACCTCTAAAGGCGTCCCCTTTAACCTTTACTATATGTATAAGTTTCCATCGGAGCTTCTTAACTTGTCGATCCTCGATCTAAATCGGTTTCTCAACGAACCTCAGGTTTTCGTCAATTTGCACATCCTTGTGTGACATTGCTAGCGACTCATCTGCTAGAGATTTCTTTAGGTTAGATATGTGGAGTACATTATGGATTCCACTAAGCTCCACTAGCAACCTGAGCTTATAAGCTACAGTGCCGACACATTCGACTATCTCGAATGGTCCGATATATCTTGGGCTTAACTCGCCCTTTTTCCCAAAGTGCATCATACCTTTCCATGGTGACACTTTCAGCATGACTTTGTCCCCTACTAGGAACTTAAGAGGTTTTTGCCTCTTGTCAGCATAGCTCTTCTCCTATCCCTGGCAGCTTTGAGACGGTTACGGATTCGCATAATCTTTTCCGTGGTCTCCAGGACAATCTCCGGTCCTGATAGTTGGGCTTCCCCAACTTCTGCCCAGCACACGGGCGTTCGGCACTTTCTCCCATACAAGGCCTCAAAAGGAGCAGCCTTGATACTCGTATGATAACTATTATTGTAGGAGAATTCTATTAGGGGTAAGTAGTCCTCCCAACTTCCACCTAAATCAATCACACATGCCCTAAGCATGTCTTCCAATGTCTAGATAGTATGCTCACTTTGACCATCAGTCTGCGGATGGTAAGCCGTACTAAAGTTTAATCGTGTGCCCAAAGATTGTTGGAAACTTTTCCAAAAATGAGAGGTATATCTAGTATCTCTATCAGATATAATAGATACCGGCACATCGTGTAGGGGCACAATCTTGTCCACATACAACTTAGCCAATTTGTCAGAGTTATACGTTTCCTTTATTGGCAAGAAATGTGCTGACTTAGTCAGCCTATCCATAATGACCCAAATAGTATCATTTCCACTTTTGGTCTATAACTTGGTAATCAAGTCCATAGTTACCATTTCCCATTTCCATGTGGGAATTTTCAATTGTTGTAGAAGTCCTGACGGCTTCTGATGTTCGGCTTTACCTTGCGAACACGTCAGACACTTAGCTACATATATGGCTATGGATTTCTTCAAACCCATCCACCAATAATTCTTCTTCAGATCTTGATTCATTTTGTCACCATCTGGGTGAATTGAGTAGCTTGAGCTATGTGCTTCCTGGAGGATTAGATCTCTAAGTCCTCCAAAGATTGGAACCCAAATTATATCATTAAATCTAAGGATTCCATCTCTTCCAGGCGCAAACTGATCCACAGTTCCGCCTAATCCTTCATTAGGAATGTTAGCCTCTAATAGAGCTTGCTTTTGCGCATCTAATAGCTTCTCATTTAAGTTATTTCTGAGCTCAATGCTCTTGGCGTTAATCCTTATAGGTTTAACCCGTTATTTGCGACTTAAGGCATCAACAACTACATTTGCCTTGCCTGGATGGTAGCGAATCTCGCAATCATAGTCATCAAGCGTTTCCATCCATCGACGTTGTCGCATGTTCAATTCCTTCTGATTGAACAGATGCTTGAGACTTTTATGGTCTGTGTATATAATACACCTAATGCCATATAAATAATGTCTCCACAGTTTTAGTGCAAACACAACGGCACCCAGTTCCAAATCATGGGTGGTGTAATTCTTTTCATGCACCTTTAATTGTCGTGATGCATAGGCGATCACCGTGCCTTTTTGCATTAGCACACAGCCCATGCTGGTGTGCGATGCATCACAATAGACTACAAATTCTTCAATACCCTCAGGTAGAGATAACACAGGAGCATTGCTCAACTTGTGTTTAAGAACCTCAAAAGATTCTTCTTGTTTTGGACCCCAATTATATTTAACATTCTTATGGGTCAAGGTAGTTAAAGGAGTGGCTATTCTTGAAAAGTTCTCAGTGAACCTCCTGTAGTATCTAGCCAATCCTAGGAAACTACGAATCTCTGATGGAGTCTTGGGCACTTGCCAATTCATTATGGCCTCGATTTTGGTGGGATCCACTTGAATACAACACTCACTTACCATATGTCCAAGAAATTGGACTTCTCTAAGCCAAAACTCACATTTAGAGAATTTAGCATAAAGCTTCTCTTGCCTTAACAGTTTTAAGATGCACCTAAGATGTTTCTCGTGATCCGCTTAATTAAAAGAGTAGATAAGTATGTCGTTTATGAAGACAATGACAAACTTATCCAAATATGGCTTGCAGACTCTATTCATGAGATCCATGAATACTACAGGTGCAATTGTGAGCCCAAAAGGCATCACCAAAATTCAAAGTGACCATAACGGGTCCTGAAGGCAATCTTAGGAACATCCTCATCCCTAACCTTCAGCTGATGATATCCAGATCTTAAATCAATTTTGGAGAAATAACTCCCCCTGGAAGTTGGTCGAATAAATCGTCGATCCTGGGCAATGGATAACGGTTCTTGGTTGTTATCTTGTTTAGCAATCAATGCACATCCGCATTGAACCATCTTTCTCCTTAACAAAGAGGATAGGAGCTCCCCAAGGTGAGGAACTAGGCTATATAAAGCCTTTTTCTAAGAGTTCATCTAATTGTGTTCTCAACCCCTTCATTTCCGTTGGTGCTAGCCTATATGGAGCTCTGGCAACAGGTACTGATCTTGGCAAGATATCAATTCTAAATTCCACTTGTCTGTCTAGAGGTAAACCGGGTAGTTCTTCAGGAAAGACATCAAAATATTCAAAATAACTGGTAGGTATTCCATGTTTAGCTTAGGCTCATTAATAGTAACTTGTGCCATGTAAATGACACAACCTTTCCTCAAACACTTGGATGCCTTAAAGAATGACACCTTGTCTGGAAATCCATAGTGTGAGTCTCCAGGGATGGTGATCAAATCACCAGACGGGGTTTTAATCTCGATGAGTTTCTTATCGCTGGAAATGCAGGCTTGGTTACGAGATAACCAATCCATGCCTAAAACTACATCAAATACCACCAATTTCATTGGTAAAAGAGAGATAGGAATGGAATGATTCTTAATGGATATGAGACCTCCATCAAGAATGGAAGATGTTGATTCTAAATTCCATCAGCAAGTTTTATCTCATAAGTTTTATCTAGAGTTCTTATGGACAGGTTTAATAGTTTACTAAACTTACGGTCAACAAAAGTTCTATCTGCACCCGAATAAAAAAGAACTCTAGCATAAATATTGTTAATGAGGAATGTACCTGTTATGACATTGTCGTCATTAACAGCCTCTCTTGAAGTCATCTGAAAGGCACGAACATTCCCCTTCTAGGCCTCTCCAGGCTTTGCATTATTATTCTTAAGAATTTTAGGGCAGTTAGTCTTAATAAGCCCCTTTTTATTGCAGACGTAGCAGACGACATCCTTAAGATCCTTACATTCTAGGGTCTTATGCCTCTTTCTCTTACAGATTCCACAGGGTTTGGCTTGTGAACCATAATTATATTGTCCCCAGTGTCTGCAGTTGCAAGTTTTGCATGTTGGCATCACAGTCGTCTTGCCTTGGTTCCCTTTAAACCCAAATCTCCCTTTATTTTTGTTATTAAACTTATGGGAGTTGTCATCTTCTCTTTTCCTTTTCCCGTCAGTTTCAGACTTAACTGACTTTTGCCTTACCAAATCCAAGGTGAGGGAAAGAGATAGGTCAACAGCAGACCTATAGGTAGTAGGCTGAGCAGCCTTTACCATGCCCTTTATCTCGGGCGCTAACCCATTAATAATAAGCGCAATGCGTTTGGGTTTCGGGGTAATCAATTAAGAAACTAACCTAGATAGGGAATTGAAATCAGAAACATATTTCTGACAATCTAGGTTTTTCATTGAAAGAGACAAAAAGTTTGTCTCTAATTTCTCCACCTTATGAGGTGGGCAGTATGTTTCCTTAACAAGGTCCACGAATTTGGACCACCCCAAATTATACAGGTGTACTTTACCTGTAGACTGGATCATGGCTTTCTACCAGATTAGGGCATCGGCCATAAAGCACTGTGATACATACTTGACCACATCCTTATCAGCACAGTTGCTTATATCTATGATTGTCTCCATCTCGTCAAGCCACTTCAAAGCTTCTACAGCTCCTTTCTCCCCGTTAAAGTCTCAGGGCTTACAGGACACATAGTATTTGTAGGTACATCTGTCTTTAAGAGAACGGATCCTATCAGCAAATTCCAGTTTCTATGGTTCAGTCTTCGCATTTGAAGAGTGGACTGAGCTCTCTTTATGAGCTGGAGATGGTGGAATAGATAAGGGTCTGGATCGAGTAGCACTTGATTCCCTAAGCTTTTCTATGGCCTTTCCCATGGCCTTTTCAACAGCCGCATCAATGCGAGCTTGGAAGTCGTCATTATTAATGGCTCTGTTTTTAGCATCATTAGCGCCAATATCCCGGTGGCTACTTTGTGCCTCATTCGAGTTAGACATATTCAAACTTTGGTTCTATACACCAATAGAGCTTCACTTAGTTATGGTATGTCAACCATATTTGTTTTAAACTTTGGATATAACATCCATTGCCTAATACGAGTGTGAATAACATCACAACTCTTAGGCTTAACATATCTATACTTGGCCTAGGTCTTAATCGGACCATCAAAGGAAAATTACAATCTAGACATAGTACATATATGATATTGAACAGTGGATCGCATTGTCACATTTGTCATTGTCGTATTCGACAATTACATTTAGCTCTTAAGCTTGTCACGAAGGACATAAAATTTATGGCACATAGGCCTGTCACTATTGGACATAATTATGGCACATAGGCCTGTCACTAATGGACATAAAATATGGTACATAGGCCTGTCACTAATGGACATAATTATGGCACATGGGCCTGTCACTAATGGACATAAAATATGGCATATGGTCCTGTCACTAATGGACATAAAATATGGCACATGGGCATGTCACTAATGGGCATAAAATAAGGCATATAGGCCTGTCACTAATGGACGTAAAATATGGTACATAGGCCTGTCACTAATGGACATAAATTTGGACAGGGGGTTATATTAACCACAACTGTCGTTGTCATTTTTGACAATATAATATTGCTCTAAGGCAAATCATCACTAATGGATGTTTAATTATAGCCCCAAGGGCAGTACATCACTAATGGATGTTTAATCATAGCCCCAAGGGCAATACATCACTAATGGATGTTTAATCATAGCACTGATGATATTAGCCGGGATCAATTTTGATCATATAGGCTGTATAAGGTTAGGACATAGTCCATTATCTCGAAGGCTAGTGGGGTTCCTCAAGTCACACTACCATGAGTATTAACATTTCTGAATGTTAACATAAGAGTACCTTAATGGTTAGATTAATAGTCCCGGTCGCATTGACCTTAACGACTTGGAGGCTTGAACTTAAGTCCACCACCTCTGGATAGAAGGATAACTTCCCTTAACTATCCTGATAGAAGATCCCTTCGTACTTAACTATCATTTATAATTTGGCCAAATATGTGGTTTGTGCCACCTGGCTAATCAAAACCATTAAGATCTTTTTGGAATTATATCGTAGAGCATAAATTTCGAGTAAAATCGAGATGCTCGTTTCGAAGAGGATGAATACATATATATATATATAATTCCAAAACACTTCATTAAATTTCAAATTAGAAATTACAATACTAGAAAAATGAAATAAACTGTCCATGCAAGGACTTTAAAGAAATAAAAAGTCCATGCAGGGACTAAGGAAATAACAATATCCTCGCAAGGACTACATACAATTAGAGGAAACTCACTCGTCCTTCTTTCCCTTGACCAACTTGGAGAGTTTCTTGAAGAACTTGTTTGTCTTCTTCTCCGTTTTCTCCCCTTGTTGTTGCATTTCATTTATCCGTTCCAAGGCCTCATTTATGGCCTCAAGTGGTGGCGGTGGTTGTGGTTGTGGTTGTGGCATAACCGGATACTAGTACCCATAAGTTGGATATCCAGTCGGTGGATAAGCAGGTGGGAAAGGAGATGAGTAAAGTGCGTTGTGCATAACTGCTTGCATATAGGGGTCTTGCGACCATGCTTGATAGTCTACTGATGTAGACGGGTTAAACGGATCATATCAAGACCTATCTAGATATGTGGGAATTGGGTTACTATAACCCGTTGGTGGTGGTTTAACTGTAGGTGTTGGTTCCAACATAGGAGAGGTGTTAGAGGGTCCACCCATTTGTGGGTCTTCCTGAATTGTGGGGTAGGAATTAGGAAAAGGTTGCAGCGATCCCGACCTTTGTCCGACACGTACTGACATACGTGCTCCACGCTTCCTCTTTGGTGGTTCAGGTGGTGGTTGAGGTTGGTCCACCGGTTCCATGTGGACGTCTTCTTGTATAGGAGGTGGTTGGGAGTGATGGGAATGAGTGTGGGCGAAGGTAAATTGGTTCCAATATTGGTCCCACTCATTAGGACCTTGGTAAGGCGATCCGGCATAAGAGTTTGAATCGCTTGAAATTTCTATGGGATGCGTATTCGATCCTGACGGCGGAATCTCGGGTCGGAGTCCTCGTACATAGGGTTTGGTTGGTCCAACTGATTTTGATCGGCTGGAGGCGTGTTAAAGTAGTGGTTAGGGTTAAATTCTTCATGATAAGAGTGTGAATGGGAATGATGAGAATGGTGAGAATGATAGGAGTGGTGAGAGTGGTAAGAATTTTGGGAATTTGGGGGCAAGTGTCTATGAGAGACAGAGTGTCTCGCTGGTTGCCAAGGAGACGAATCTCCTGACTCTTGGTAGGAATCTGAGTTGCGAAGTTGAGAAGGGATGCGCCCCGATGGTCCTCCCCTCATTGGACCTTTTCCTCTCCCACGTTGTCCTCGTACACAAGGGGCATTAAAAATCAATTGAAAAACAATACTAATAACTTAATAATGAAAGGAGTAATCCTAGGTTAATGCCTAGACTCGGAAGTCAAAGGAATGTGCTCGTGTAAGTTTGAGATTAAACACAAGAGGGATAGTGTTTAATTCTCTCAAACGTTGGCTCTGATACCAACCTGTCACACCTCGGGATTTCTAACCCAAATCCATACACCGATGGGCCCGGGTGGGGAGTATCGTGACGTCAGTTGATAACATCATTGTCAATTAAACATGGCACAGCGGAAGTCTTGGAGTAAAATTACTATTACAAACCAAATGTTCGAAATAAAATAATATACAGGCTCGTAATAGAAGATCCACAGGCGGATCATAAATGTACAAAAGAATATAAAACAGACTTTAGGGAAGATCTAAGGATTTGCAAGATCCTCTTATTCACTACCGAGCACCTTTTGGCCTATTTCGTATTATATCTGCAGTTTAGTCTTTGGACGATACGTCAGCTTTCGCTGGTAAATACACCCGACTGACACATTTTGAAAACATTTTAGAAATTAAATTTAAGTGCACAAGGCACAAATCTTTTTATAACTTGGGAAAGTTACTTTGTAACCTTGTTAACATATTCACATGTTTGTCCATACATACAGGGCCCAGTACAGAGACCGAGACATGATTAAATACACACCACTTAGAACTCACATAGGAGTTATCCCCAACGTCTTGGGTAAATTGCATTTGAGCGTCTGTCAGGTGTATGCCTACACCCCGCGCTAAGGTCGTCACCATTATCTAATGTAATGAGCCGAGGATATTCAGGACACGATAATTTAACCCTAGATGTTTAAGTTATCAAACCAAACTGATTAAATGGAATATGTGGATTTACTAGCCACAATTCGGCATTCGATTGATCCCATTTTCGACCAAGCGGTAATAATTTACCGTATCCCAAGCCTGTATAGGGAAAATAAGTCAAGAGTATTTACCTGAGCTAGTCTTCTTTTAATTTTAATAACTCAGCCGTATACAAAAGTACTAAGTGCAGATAGCTTTTACCGGCAAGGCTCTAGTTTAGATTATGGCATAAGCTAACCAATTAATACTAACGGTCTTTATTTAAGTTATAGACTTAGACCGAGTAGTGTACATGATCAAAACGTATAACGCTTGATTAAAGGATGATTGGATAGAATGTAGTTTAAACCTGACAAGTACTTTGACTTGCTAATATGGGTAAACAATTAACATTCTGGATTTTGAGATTAAAATGATAAAGTTAAACCCGTTTTGGTTAAATTCCGTAAACTAGTTACGTATAATCAACCGTACGCTTATAAGCGCTAATGGCTAACCGGATAAGTCATGGAAAAGTTCTATATGCCATTTACATTTTAATTACGTTGTAATATCAGTAGGATATCAGTTTACATGCCCGTTAAGGTTTTAAAATGAAACTATGCCTCATAAGGGCGTTTCGGTAATTTCATACCGTATAAAAGGAACTTGAATATAATTTAATGTTATAATTATAAGTATTCTGGAAAAATAATTTATTTATGATATAATATCAGTAGAATATTAACTTTATGTGTAATTTATCTTTTATGACCACACTACGCACCGAAGGGGCATTTTGGTCATTTTACACAAAGTTTATAAATTATTTGGGATTCTGAGTTTATAACATGTACCTACTGTAAATATGCTTAAAATAAGTTTTAAAATCAGTAGGTGACAAGTCTTGGTCAATTAATATGGTTTAAACATACTATGCGTCGAAACGGCTCTTATGTCGTAAAATGACGTGTTATGCGACGTCTTATGAAAACTGACGTTAAGGTCAGATTAAAATTCCTTAGATATGTTATTTCATATAACATATCAGTAGGTAAAAGATTTACCTTGAAAAGATTTGATTAAAACCATTTTATGAGCCACAAGGGCTAAATCGTCATTTATCGACATAATTTAAGGACTTGCTTGTAAACTCAGTTTATAATCGTCATTTACCGACATGCAATTTGCTTTGGAATAGTTGAAGTTTCTAAACCCAAAGCACTCCCTGTTTTATCGAACCTCTCCTTTTTATGTGAATCAATTTCTATGTATTTTACTTTGATACGTTTATCATTTCGAATGCACAAATCGCACTTTCCTCGCAATCTAAAACAATGTTAATAATCGAGAACAAACTAAATCTACACTCCTTACACACTTGTTTCCTTTTATACGTGATCATACCTTATGAATACATGTGATGCTTATGCTCTATACGTGGCGCTTATGCGCTACATGAAATACTCATTCGAATTATGTGAAAACTTATGAGCTACATGAAACACTTACACTAATTCATGCAATCGAAACGTTATTTTAATATCATTATGATCAAATCTCAACCTTTCCCTCTATCTCAACTCTTTAGATGTCTTCTGATGGTGAAAACTCCAACTCCAAGAAGGTCGCTAGCAACACCAGCGACTCCATGACCAAGAAAGAGATGATGAAATTTATGGCCAAGATACTCCCCGACATCATCAACCGTATCCAACCTGCTTCCACCTCTACTAACACCAAAAACCACGACGACACGACCAAGCCTATGGACGATAGGCCTAAACCATCCTTCACTTTCAAGCAGTTCAATTCTTGCAACACTATGTCTTTCACTGGTGAAGAAGGCGCAACCAAAATGCTTCACCGGTTTGACGCCATGGAAGTTATGTTCCATCAAAGTGGGTGCCCTGATCACTTGCGCACTGTTAACGCGACTAGCGTATTCTGATCGAGAGCCCTCAATTGGTGGATGTCAGAGCCCAACGTGTGTGGAAAGCTGCTGCCTATGCCCTAACTTGGACGAAGCTTAAGGAACTCATGCATGCCGAGTTTTTTCCTCCCCACGAGACTAAACAACTTGAAAACGAGTTTTGGAACATGAAACAAGTAGGGAGTGACAATGCTGGTTGACAGCAAGGTTCAGACAACTCAGTATTATTTGCCCTGGTCAAGTCGACAACGTCGAAAAGGCCCTTGCCAAGTACATTCGAGCCCTACCCTCTTCTTTCTCCAATTATGTTGAGTCTTCGCAACCCAAAACTTTCGAGGATGCTTATCGCCTTGCAGCCAAGTTCAACCATAACATGATTATGCAAGGAGCCTTGGAAACGAAGGGTTCAACCAAATCAGCTCACCAAGCCACCACTGAACCAACCCAAGAACCTACACCTACCTGTCACACCCCAGGATTTCCAACCAAAATCCATACACCGGTGGGCCTGGGTGGGGAGTATCGTGACGTTAGTTAATAACATAATTGTCAATTAAACATGGCACAGTGGAAGTATTGGAGTAAAATTACTATTACAAATCAAATGTTCGAAATAAAATAATATACAGGCTCGTGAAGAAGATCCATAGGCGGATCATAAATGTACAAAAGAATATAAAACAGACTTTAGGGCAGATCTAAGGATTTGCAAGATCCTTTTATTCACTACCGAGCAGCTTCCGGCCTATTTTGTATTGTACCTGCAGTTTAGTCTTTGGACGATACGTCAGCTTTCGCTGGTAAATACACCCGACTGACTCATTTTGAAAACATTTTAGAAATTAGATTTAAGTGAACAGGGCACAAATCTTTTTATAACTTGGGAAAGTTACTTTGTAACCTTGTTAACAGATTCACATGTTTGTCCATACATACAGGGCCCAGTACAGAGACCAAGACATGATTAAATACACACCACTTAGAACTCACAGAGGAGTTATCCCCAACGTCTTGGGTAAATTGCATTTGAGCGTCTATCATGTGTATGCCTACACCTCGCGCTAAGGTCGTGGCTATTATCTAATGTAATGAGTCGAGGATATCCAGGATATGGTAAGTTAACCCCTGATTTTTAAGTTATCAAACAAAACTGATTAGAACGGAATATACGGATTTACTAGCCACAATCCGGCATTCGATTGATCCATTTTCGACCAAGCGGTAATAATTTACCGTATCCCAACCCGTATAGGGAAAATAAGTCAAGAGTATTTACCTGAGCTAGTCTTCTTTTAATTTTAATAACTCAGCCGTATACAAAAGTACTAAGTGCAGATAGCTTTTACCGGCAAGGCTCTAGTTTAGATTATGGCATAAGCTAACCAATTAATACTAACGGTCTTTATTTAAGTTATAGACTTAGACCGAGTAGTGTACATAATCAAAACGTATAACGCTTGATTAAAGGATGATTGGATAGAATGTAGTTTAAACCTGACAAGTACTTTGACTTGCATAATATGGGTAAACAATTAACATTCTGGATTTTGAGATTAAAATGATAAAGTTAAACCCGTTTTGGTTAAATTCCGTAAACTAGTTACGTATAATCAAGCGTACGCTTATAAGCGATAATGGTTAACCGGATAAGTCATGGAAAAGTTCTATATGCAATTTACATTTTAATTACGTTGTAATATCAGTAGGATATCAATTTACATGCCCGTTAAGGTTTTAAAATGAAACTATGCCTCATAAGGGTGTTTCGGTAATTTTATATCGTATAAAAGGAACTTTAATATAATTTAATGTTATAATTATAAGTATTCTGGAAAAATAATTTATTTATGATATAATATCAGTAGAATATTTACATTATGTGTAATTTATCTTTTATGACCAAACTACGCACCGAAGGGGCATTTTGGTCATTTTACATAAAGTTTATAAATTATTTGGGATTCTGAGTTTATAACATGTACCTACTGTAAATATGCTTAAAATAAGTTTTAAGATCAGTAGGTGACAAGTCTTGGTCAATTAATATGGTTTAAACATACTATGCGTCGAAACGGCTCTTATGTCGTAAAATGACGTGTTATGCGATGACTTATGAAAACTGACGTTAAGGTTAGATTAAAATTCCTTAGATATGTTATTTCATATAAAATATCAGTAGGTAAAAGATTTACCTTGAAAAGATTTGATTAAAACCATTTTATGAGCCACAAGGGCTAAATCGTCATTTATCGACATAATTTAAGGACCTGCTTGTAAACTCAATTTATAATCTGATTTAACGTCCCAAATAATCCTACTTATAATATTACATCAGTAGGAGACTTATTTTCAAGTTCATTATCATTAAAACCTTGATTTATGCAAAAAGGGCATTTTGGTCAAAGGTGGCATAATTACGGAACTTGCGCATAAACTTAGATTCTGATTATGATCATGTAATATAACCTCAGAGGGTTATGCTACATTATTTACCATCATAATGCAACTTTAGATCAGTAGGTAACTAATCTAAATCAGGTCAGAATTGAAAGTCAAAGAAGAAGTCAATTACGCGAATGTCGGTTGCGAACCGACCCTAGAACTGAAATTGACGAGTCGAACATGTTCTTGCATGTTCAAATAATTATTACCAACTTGTTTAGGTGTTAAAGAGGTTTCATAACTTATATAAGATAAACTTATGACTTTTCGGAAAAATGGCCTCTTTGACTTTTTAATATCATAACTTTGACCGTCAATTAGTCTAGCAAACTGATCTCCTGGAGGTGCCCTTTATAAGGACTAACACCTACCTTATTACGATCACTTAGCCATGTTCATTTTGAACAATGGCTAGACCATAATGGTCTTAACCGAAAGTTAAAGCGTTTTCCGTAAAACGCTTTACTTTTGGCTATAAATGCCTATAAACGAAAATGCAAGAGCAAGGAACACTTACAAGAGGTTCCCAGAATGCAAGAGAACTAAGTTGGATGCTCCTTTCAGTTAGGAAATTCCAGAGGAGGGAGAAGAGTTATGAATGAGAAAGGTGTAAGTTCAAATGGTGAACTTGGACACCTATTTATAGTTGGAGAGCTTGAAGGAGGTGATGCCAGGTGCTAAGGGGTGTAAGAGGAAGTTTACAAGTGTCCCAAAACATGGCATAGCAGTTTGAGAAGCCATGGTTTCGAAAAAAATTGTTTTTGGCAATATGTGTGGAGGCCAAGCAAACTTTCTGCAGACACAGGCCTTTCGCGTCCCGTGAGAGGTACAAGGCTTGCCTCTCGACCCCCGCGAGCACCCCATAGGCAGAATTAAAGTTTGTCACATTTAGCCCCTCAACTTATTAAATACCCTTAAAACCTCCTAAACCACCTTTTTAGCACTTTTAGCCCTCCGTAGCCAATACTTGGCATACCCGGGACCGGACATTGTCGAGCTCTCGGTTCGTTATGAGGTCATTCAGAGGTATAAATTAACATGTTGACACTTTTAATACCTCTATTATCCAACTTTCATATAATTACGGATTCAATCCCTCTCATTCAACAAATGGACATATGAGAGTTAGGACTTCGTAAACGATCACTCAGAGGCTCATTATAAGCTTGTTGACACCGATGTCACTCAAAGGCTGGGCATGTTGACATAACGGTCACTCAGAGGCCAAATCTTAAGCATGTTGACACTAATGGTCACTCAGAGGCTATGTGTTGTTGCATATTTGTGACAACAGCTTAGATTGGTCTTTGGATATCTTGTAATTAGTAGAATGATAAACGGTTAGCGGGTTTAGTTTTGTATTAGTTAATTAGAAGCATTTGGGCTGAACTAAACACAATATAACACATGGTAGGCAAATTGGGCCTTAAACCCATTAGCAGTCCATGTAGGAAACCCTAGCCCATGAGCATAACCTATCTCTATATAAAGGGTGGTTTGTGTTAGGGTTTAGGTTGCTGGTTCTATTGTTCGTTGCTGAGAGAATTGCTTCAGAGAGTTTAGAGAGAGAGATAGAGTCTTGAATTGATTGTAAAACAATTGTGTTCAATAATCAATAGAAGACTGTTTGAAAGGAATTCGTGTTCGTGTTCTTGTGTTTTCTGTGAAATCTGTTCTAGGGGATTCGCACTCTATATTAGATAGACGATTATGTCAAGATCCATTAGGACTAGGGGACCTACAATTGGTATCAGAGCATTCGGCTCTTGATTATTGCTTAGTTCAGAATCGTAACAACAGAAAAATTGGGTTTTTTGGTGTTTTGGAGGCTATTTTGGAGTTTGTGCGGCAGAATTAGGGTTAATGTTACTGTTCCGGATTAACAGCTTTCAACTAGGATTGAAGACTTGCATTCCGGATTAAAAAGCATAGTGTTTCGATTGAAACTTGGATTTCGGATCAGTATTTGCATTTCGGATCATCAACTTGCAATTCGGATCTGGAAATGTGCAATTCGGATTGTATTTCGGATTGAATTTCGGATCTGAAAAGCCCATTTCGGATTCCATTTGGATTGTATTTCAGAATGAATTTCAGAGCAGAAGTTATTCGGATTCCATCTCGGATTCAGAACTATTCCGAATTCCATCTCGGATCAGAATAGTCTAATCCAGATTTCCATTTCGGATCAGAACAGTGCATTCCGGATTTCATCTCGGACTATTCCGTATCACCATTTCGGATTGCTGTTCCGGATTTTCATTTCGGATTGTCATCAGGGTTACCATTCCGGATTTGACACTTTCCGAGTTACTCATAAAAAGGTGGAAACTTAACCAGCTGACGTAACCAGAGTTAAACGTATTCGGACATAGAAATTGATCCATAGACAATTTTGACGAACTGATTGGACAGTTAGACTCGTGTGATTTTTAGGACAAAAGAAATCATAATCGGGCATATATATCATTAGAATCATATCATCGAGACAAGTCTAACGGTATAATTTGGTAATCACTCATTTCGGACAAGTTTTAACGTTTTCATCGAGCCGGTCGGTAAAAATGTCAAATATGTCAAACTTAAATGAGCTGTTGAGGATGGAGCATGAGGCTGGTACCACAAATAAACCTCTAAAGATGCTGAAGGTTGAGAACTATCTTACTTGGAAGGATAGATTTCAATCCTTTATTGAATATCAGGACACACGGATATGGATCTGTATTCAAGATGAGTACGCTAACCCAACGTATGATTTTGAGGGAAGACAGCGTGTTACTGCTTATGTCAACATGTCTGAAGCTAAAAGAGGATGTATGAATCTGAACAGAAGGCCTTAGCTGCTATCAAGATGTCGTTACCTAATGGCATCAAACATATATTCAAGCGTTATACAACATCAAAGGAGATGTGGGATGCCCTAGAAAAGTGTTGAGGATCAGATGTGAAGAAAAAAGGGTTGATCTGTGAAGAAACATTGCTGTGTTCAAAGGAATGAGAAATGAATCCTTAGAAGATATTATCACGAGATATTATCATCTGATGTCAGAAATCGATAATTATGACATAGAGGGATACACAAATGTGGAGATAAACGACAAGTTGCTGGATGCTTTACCTGCAAAGTGGGATATTTACACGTTGATGATAAAGGGTGAAGCTGATTATGAAAAGAAAGACTTGGAAGAGGTTGTCGGGAAGTTGAGAGCTTATGAGCTAAATATGAAGAAGAAGGAGACTAGTTATGATCAGGTTCAAGATCCGGGGATTTATAAAGGTCTTACACCTTCATCTTCCAACAATGCTTCTAGTGACACTGCAACTGCGTTTCTCTCATGTGAGAACGAGCAGATCGTGACAAATTCTGATGGAGAAGTATGTTTTGTTGCTGCTTCAGGAGGCTCGTTAGGGGCTAAGAGAAACAATCTAGTAACAACAGTTCCAAGTCTATGCCTCTGAGTGTCAAAAGTGTTGAGGATCAACTGTCATTGCTTGATTTTTTATTGCTTCCTACTGAGAACTACATTCAGGGAAAAATATCTGATCCTGTTATTTCGATGAAGATTATGATCAGATTGACCCTGATGACTTAAAGGAGATGGATTTGCAATGGTCAGATGGCCAAGATCTCTAGAAGGGTGAAGAGGTTCATGAATAGAACTGGCAGGAAGTTCGTTGGCAAGAGTGTGGGCTTTGATAAGTCAAAAGTAAAGTGCTACAACTGTCATAACTGTGGACATTTTGCTAGAGAATGTCAACGACCAAAAACTGAATCTCATACTAATTCATCCTTTCAAGATTCTCCTGGCCATGGTTCAAGCAACAAGAATACATAAAACAACACTGGATCAAAGGCCCTGATTTCTACTGCCAGAGAGGGTCTTATGATTGGAGTGTTCATCTGGAGAGTGATAACAATGCCTCACAGGCATTTATGGCTGAGATAGCTCCTGTTGCCTGATGAAGAAGTGAAAGCTGATGCTGAGGGAGAGCAAGAGAAAGTAGCTGAGAAAGCTGATGGAGAACAGAAGGCTACAGAAGAAGATGGCTGCTGATTTTGATGCTTTCATGGCTGAGCTAAGCAAATCAACAGGCGAGGTATGTTCTAACTCTAGTAGTTCTGTTTGTTTGAAATGTTGTGAACTACAAAGTGAGGTTGACACATTAAAATAACAAAACCAAAGTCTGGCTAATGAGCTCTTGAACCTAAAAGAAACAAACTTTTTCGTAAAACAAAATGAGTCATTATACTTGAAGAAAATTAAAGGTTATGAAGAAGAAATGAATATTCTAACCTGTAAGCTTAATGAAAACTTCAAGTTATTGACTTAGCTCATGATACGATGAGTGAGAAAACAAAAGAGGTTTCGAAAAGTGCAAAGAGTTGTCTGAAGCACAACTTAAAATTTGTGAGCTTGAAAAGAAATTAAATCAATTTAGAGATTCATCTTTTGTTATGAAACACATGATGAATGGCCTAAAGAAGAGTAATGACAAGACTTGTGTGGGATTCAAAGGTTTGAATGAAGTTCCACCACCTCTTTGTCACGACTATTCTTTCTTGCCAGATGACGAAGAGCTTACAGACTTTGTGTCAACTACACCTGTGTATTTCCACATCAGAGGATGTTGATGTGACTGAAAATGCCAAGAAGGAGAATAACAGAGACACAATTTTGAAAACAAAAAATGCACACCCTAAGAATCAAAAACAATTTTTTGTTAAAAAGGTTGATTTTGTTAAAGGGAGTGACATGAATGCAGAGGTCCCTGTTATTAGTAAAGAGTCTAATGTGCAGTTTGCTAAGAACAAAAACAAGAAAAATCACAAGTTAAGCAAACTAAACAAGATCCTTCTAAAGCATCATCATCCTCATCGCCTGATGAATCTAAGCAAGAGGCTTCAATTAAGAAGTCTTCGGCTAGAAAATCGTGTTTCAAATGTCATGAAAAGGGACATGTAGCTAGCTGTTGTCATAACAAAAAGAGTGAAGCACAGGTAAGTGAGAGATGAAGAGAAAAATCACCAGCAAAAAGTGGTGATGGTGAGAAGAAGGTTAACTTACCAAAGATATCTGCTACAAAGCAACAGAGTGTTGCTGTTGGTGTAGATAAGGTGAAAAGGAACTCACCAAGTTCCTCATTTTCAAAGAAATCAACAAAGATTTCAGCCTGCATCTACATCAGGCAGATATGATAGACCTAGAAGTAGTTCACCAAGAATGAATAACTTTAATGGTTCATTCAAATAATTTTAGAAGTCAAGGTCAATATCAAAAATCGATACCAGAATGTTGGTAGTCGAAATTTTTATAATGATGGCTTTAGAAATTATCATCATCAAAATTCATGGAACAAAAATCATAATTTCCAAAGGTCGCAAAGTCCAAACTTGGTTAGGAAACCTCAGGACCACAGACCTAGTGGAAATAAAAAACTATTTCTATCAACAAGTCTAAGATCCAAGACTCCTAATAGGAGTGATGGATACTGGATGGATGTTCCTATGATTAATGAATCTGGAAGACCCAAGACCATTAAGGCTTGGGTCCCTCAATCTAACTAATTTTGTTGGATGGTGCAGGAGCTGCTAAGGAGGATTATCAACTTATGGTATGTTGATAGTGGCTGTTCCAGGCATATGACGGGGGATGCGAGGTTGCTGACTGAGTTTGAGAATATAGATGGTGGTTATGTGAATTTTGCATATGATAAAGGAGGGCACATTACAGGACGAGGAAAAGTAACCAACGGGAAGATCACACTGGACAAAGTGAACTATGTTGAGTAGCTGAAGCACAATCTGATGAGCGTGTCTCAAGTCTGCGACAAGGGTTACTCGGTCCACTTTACAAAGTCTGAAGCTTTGGTGTTGAAACCTGGTTTGGTGATACCGGATGACTGGATAGCGATGAGAGCACCAAGGAGAAATAACACTTATGTCATGGACATGGGTGTTAAGGATTCTTCCACTGTGGTGGTGTGTTTTACTATCAAAAGCATATGAGGCTGAGTCATTGTTGTGGCACAGACACATGGCCCACATCCACTATCGAAAAATGAATTATATTATTAAAAATGGTTTAGTGGAAGGGGTGCCAGTGCAGAGGTTTCACGTGGAAGATAAATGTCTTCCATGTCAAAGGGAAAACAACATAAGAAACCTCACAAGTCTAAAACAGTAAATTCCATAGATGCCCCTTATAATTTACTTTATATGGATCTATTCGGTCCAGTGAACGTAAGGAGCATAGGTGGAAAGTACTATTGTTTAGTTGTCACAGATGATAACCCATGTTATTCATGGGTTTTCTTTTTAGGTACAAAGGATGAGACAACGGAGATGCTGATTGATCTTTTTACAAAATTAGAAAATGTCCATGATGCACGGATCAAGAGGATAAGGAGTGATAATGGCACGGAGTTCAAGAATCAAGTTCTGGATCTCTATTGTCTTCGCAAAGGAATTAAACATCAATTGAGGTTGTGTTTAACATGGAAATCACTAGTTATACACCTCAACAATCAACGAGTGGTCCACCTATATTTTATGATTATGACAGTGTTTTTAATTCAATTAATATTCCTAATTTTTCCAATGTAGATGAGTCTCAAGTGATCCATACTGTGATCAGTGAAGATGGAGAGTGTGACTTCATGCCTAGATCGAGTGTATCGATGACAGATGCTCCAGAAACTTCTACCAGCGCAATTCCAGAGGACTCCAGTGATAGTGAGTTTGAACCTATTCAGGGGGAGGATTTCACTAATCCGTTTGCTAATGCTAATATTCAGGGGGAGCTTGGATCTAATCTGGGAGGTAATCTGGTTGTTAACACCATTGCTACCACACGTGTACACAGAGATCATCCAGTTGAAAACATCATTGGTGATCCTGCTGCAGGTGTTCAGACAAGAAGAGGTGTGCTTGAAGGTTCCTGTTTGTTTACTTCGATTCAGAAGACTGGGATGATTTATGAGTGTTTGTATAGTTGCTTCATTTCCCAAGAGGAGCCGAAGAATGTTCATATGGCTCTAAAAGACAATTGTTGGGTTGAAGCTATGCAAGAGGAACTAGCTCAGTTCAAGAAGTTGAAAGTATGGGAGCTAGTTGATCTACCTGGAGGAGAAAAAGAAATAGGCAATAAGTGGGTGTTTAAGTGCAAGAAAGACGACTGAGGGATCGTGATACGGAATAAGGCTCAGTTGGTAGTGAAAGGGTTCAATCAGCAAGGGGGGATTGATTATAATGAAGTGTTTGCACCAGTAGCAAGGTTGGGAGCAATTCGTTTGTTCCTAGCTTTTGCTTCATTCAAGGGCTTCAAAGTTTACCAACTTGACGTGAAGAGTGCATTTCTTTATGGGAAAGTCCAAGAAGTAGTGTATGTCTCACAGCCAGACGGGTTCACTGATCCAGACTATCCAGATCGAGTCTATCGACTTGATAAGGCATTGTATGGACTACATCAGGCACCTAGGGTGTGGTATGAGACACTGTCAGCACATTTGTTAAAACATGGTTTCGAAAGAGGTCAGATTGACAGTACACTTTTCATTAAAAGGAAGAAGGAAGACTTTCTGTTGGTACATGTATACATAGATGACATCATTTTTGGGTAATCTGATGAGAACATGTGTCATGATTTCGAAGAGGTAATGAAGAGCAAGTTTGAGATGAGTGTGATGGGTGAATTATCCTACTTTTTGGGTTTACAAGTTGAACAAAAGAAGGATGGGATGCTTAATCATCAGACGAAGTATGTGTATGACATTCTGTCTTGTTTTAAGATGGAGGATTGTGCTACTTTCAATACACCTATCTGTGAGAGTCACAATCTTGGTCCAGATCATGAGAGTGTGGAGAATGTTGATCCAACTCAATACAGGGCAATGATTGGTTCTCTGATGTACTTGACTGCTTCAAGACCCGACATCATGTTCGCGGTATGTCTTTGTGCCAGATATCAAGCGAATCCAAAGGAGTCCCACATGAAAGCGGTGAAGCGGATTCTTCGTTACTTAAAGGGGAAACCTAAACATGGGTTATGGTATCAGCTGCTAGTGATTTGAAGTTTGTTGCTTTCACTGATTCGGACTTTGGAGGATGCAAATCTACAAGGAAGTCTAGCACAGGTGGTTGTCAGTTCTTTGGAGGGAGGCTTGTCTCATGGAAATGCATGAAGCAGTCTTGCGTGTCTACCTCGACGTGTGAAGCTGAATATATTGCTACGGGTAGCTGTTGCTCTCAGGTTCTCTGGATCCAACAGCAGATGCGCGATTACGGTTTGAATTTCACTTGTACTCCTATTATGATAGACAATAATGCCACTATATCAATCACCAACAATCCCGTAAAACACAGTCGCACAAAACATATTGACATTCGTCATCATTTTATACGGGATTGTGCTGAAAAGAAATTAATTGAACAGCATCTAGTCGACACACTAGATAACCAGGCAGATCTTTACACAAAAGCATTTGACAGGGCTCGCTTTGAACATTTAGTCGAACTCAACGGGATGAGGAATCCTGAATAACCATTTTTCCACAAAAGAAGTTTGTAAACAATTTACTGTTTCTCAAAAATCAAAAACATAAAAAATAGAAAATTAAAAATGAGTTTTCACTGTGTGAAAAAGAAGAAATGATAGTACATCAGCAAGTTAGACTGTCACGCTGAAATTAAAAGAAAATTGCTTAAGTGTGATAGCCGCTTCATCATATGATGTACCAGTAGGCAAAAGGCATGAAATAATCAACTTACCTTGAGGATAGAAATATAAAGAACTGTGTATGAGTGGGTAACATATCAATGGCGTATGGTTTTATAACCTTAAATCTTGTATTGATAGATTACCAAAATCTGAGGTTTTAGGTCTTTATATCATTATTTCATCCGGGGTATCAGGGTTGTCCTTCTGCTGCATCTAGATATATGCTGACCTAGGCACAACCAGGATATCTTAAAATAGCTAAAATGCCAAATCCCAAATATTGAAGAAGCTCTCCTAGAGAGTCATTCAAATGTGCAAATTGCATTATTCGTACCAAAATTTTGGTATTTGTCCTAACCCTCGTTGGATATTGGTCTCTTTGTTGTACGGAAGTACTGACCTGATCACCAATTATTTAACGTTGTAATTCAAAAGGATGAATTTTGGTATACTCACCTACTACGATGAATTTTTGTGCATCCCTTGATCGCGGGAGTATGTCCTGAAGTGGGACACACTAGTATATCAGTATAAATTGACTAAACAGATCACGAGGTAATGGTACTTGAAATGTTCTTGTATTTTGTTTAAGTGGATAAACAATACTGGTAATTGTTTTGAACTGCTTTTCATGAATATTATATAAAGAATAACAGATAGTGTGAAAACAGTTTGATGTTGCTGATATGATCTTCTTACCGGTGATACTCACAAAACTAAAGTGTTTATTATTTTGTACTTTATTTGCTTTCAGAAAATTTAAAAATCCAAAAATATTGCATTTTCTTGTATATTTTTAATGTACGGGACATTGGTTGTTCATGGAGGAGTTGTTACCGATAGGGGAGACGATGTTAGAAGTTGAGTTAAAAAAAATTTTTTACAATCTTGCAGGTTATATGTGCTTACAAAATTTTGAGTATATGGTTTGAGTTGAGAAGTGCTTAATCTGTGATACAGTTTGACTATCTCTTGAATAATAATAATTTGTTTAACTTGTGTTGAAAAATTCTTATGGTTTCTCGAGATGTTTGTTTTATAGTATACAGATTGTAGCAGTGTGTTGCTGAGAAGTTTGGTGAAGAGGAGCTTTCTTGGATGCATGGTAGAAACTCCTTTCTATATTGCAGACAAAGTTGAAGAGTTTGAAGATTGCTATGCAAGAACTAAACTGGAGTTTACTCAAACGCTAACGATTTAGAAGATTTGGTGATTGGATACATCAGCTTAGGGGGAGTTTGTTGCTGACAGAAGCTATTAAAGCTGAAGCTATCCAAAGACCAACGTTTTCCAAAGATGTTGAAGATTGCAAGAAGACTGAAGACTAAGTTATTTTATGAAGCTACTGTCAAGGGGGAGTTTGTTGGTGCATATTTGTGACAACAGCTTAGATTTGGTCTTTGGATATCTTGTAATTAGTAGAATGATAAACGGTTAGCGGGTTTAGTTTTGTATTAGTTAACTAGAAGCATTTAGGCTGAACTAGACACAATATAACACATGGTAGGCGAATTGGGCCTTAAACCCATTAGTAGTCCATGTAGGAAACCTAGCCCATGAGCATAACCTATCTCTATATAAAGGGTGGTTTGCATTAGGGTTTAGGTTGCTGGTTATATTGTTCAGTTGCTGAGAGAATTGCTTCAGAGAGTTTAGAGAGAGAGTCTTGAATTGATTGTAAAACAATTGTGTTCGATAATCAATACAAGACTGTTTGAAAGGAATTCGTGTTCGTGTTCTTGTGTTTTCTGTGAAATCTGATCTAGGGGATTCCGCACTCTAGATTAGATAGACGATACTATCAAGATCCATTAGGACTAGGGGACCTACACTATGTTTTAAGCATGTTGAAACTAATGGTCACTCAGAGGCTCGGTTTATGCATGTTGACATCAGAAGATCACTCAGAGACTTAGTTTAAGCATGCTGGCGCTTTTAGTCCCTATTAGTCTTTAATAGACTTAAAATAAAAATACGACACATGTCACTATATTATTGGACATGATTTTACAGGGTGTTACACTTCTCACCCCCTTAAAAGAAATCTCGACCTCGAGATTTTATTCAAAAAGATGGGGGTACTTTTGTCGCATAGTGGACTCAACCTCCCATGTATACTCGGGACCTCTAAAGGCGTCCCATTTAACATTTACTATAGGTATTAGTTTTCGTCGGAGCTTCTTAACCTGTCGATCTTCAATCGAAATTGGTTTCTCAACGAACCTCAGGTTTTTGTCAATTTGCACATCCTTGTGTGACATTGCTAGCGACTCATCGGCTAGACATATCTTAAGGTTAGATATATGGAATACGTTATGGATTCCACTAAGCTCCTCTGGAAACCTGAGCTTATAAGCTACAGTGCCAACACATTCGACTATCTCGAATGGTCCGATATATCTTGTGCTTAACTTGCCCTTTGTCCCAAAGCGCATCACACCTTTCCATGGTGACACTTTCAGCATGACTTTGTCCCCTACTAGGAACTTAAGACGTTTTCGCCACTTTTCAGCATAGTTCTTCTACCTATCCCTGGCAGCTTTGAGATGATCACGGATTTGCATAATCTTTTCCGTGGTCTCCAGGACAATCTCCGGTCCTGATAGTTGGGCTTCCCTAACTTCTGCCCAGCACACGGGCGTTCGGCACTTTCTCCCATACAAGGCCTCAAAAGGAGCAGCCTTGATGCTCGTATGATAACTATTATTGTAGGAGAATTCTATTAGGGGTTAGTGGTCATCCCAACTTCCACCTAAATCAATCACACATGCCCTAAGCATGTCTTCCAATGTCTAGATAGTACGCTCGCTTTGACCATCAGTCTGTGGATGGTAAGCCGTACTAAAGTTTAATCGTGTGCCCAAAGATTGTTGGAAACTTTTCCAAAAATGAGAGGTATATCTAGTATCTCTATCAGATACAATAGATATCGACACATCGTGTAGGGACACAATCTTGTCCACATACAACTTAGCCAATTTGTCAAAGTTATACGTTTCCTTTATTGGCAAGAAATGTGCTGACATACTCAGCCTATCCACAATGACCCAAATAGTATCATTTCCACTTTTGGTCTCTAACTTGGTAATCAAGTACATAGTTACCATTTTCCATTTCCATGTGGGAATTTTCAATTGTTGTAGAAGTCCTGACGGCTTCTGATGTTCTGCTTTACCTTGCGAACACGTCGGACACTTAGCTACATATATGGCTATGGATTTCTTCAAACCCATCCACCAATAATTCTTCTTTAGATCTTGATTCATTTTGTCACCACCTGGGTGAATTGAGTATCTTGAGCTATGTGCTTCCTGGAGGATTAGTTCTCTAAGTCCTCCAAAGATTGGAACCCAAATTCTATCATTAAGTCTAAGGATTCCATCTCTTTTAGGCACAAACTGATACACAGTTCCGCCTAATCCTTCATTAGGAATGTTAGCCTCTAATAGAGCTTGCTTTTGCGCATCTAATAGCTTCTCATTTAAGTTATTTCTGAGCTCAATGCTCTTGGCGTTAATCCTTATAGGTTTAACCCGTTCTTTGCGACTGAAGGCATCAGCAACTACATTTACCTTGCCTGGATGGTAGCGAATCTCGCAATCATTAAGCGTTTCCATCCATCGACGTTGTCGCATGTTCAATTCCTTCTAATTGAACAGATGGTGGAGACTTTTATGGTCTGTGTATATAATACACCTTGTGCCATATAAATAATGTCTCCATAGTTCTAGTGCAAATACAACGGCACCCAATTCCAAATCATGGGTGATGTAATTCTTTTCATGCGCCTTTAATTGTCGTGATGCATAGGCGATCACCTTGCCTTTTTGCATTAGCACACAGCCCATGCCGGTGTGCGATGCATCACAATAGACTACAAATTCTTCAATACCCTCAGGTAGAGATAACACGGAAGCATTGCTCAACTTGTGTTTAAGAACCTCAAAAGATTCTTCTTATTTTGAACCCCAATTATATTTAACATTCTTACGGGTCAAGGTAGTTAAAGGAGTGGCTATTCTTGAAAAGTTCTCAACGAACCTCCTGTAGTATCCAGTCAATCCTAGGAAACTACGAATCTCCGATGGAGTCTTGGGCACTTCCCAATTCATTATGGCCTTGATTTTGGCGGGATTCACTTGAATACCACGCTCACTTACCATATGTCCAACAAATTGGACTAGTCTAAGCCAAAACTCACATTTAGAGAATTTAGCATAAAGCTTCTCTTGCCTTAACAGTTTTAAGATGTACTTAAGATGTTTTTCGTGATCAGCTTAATTACAAGAGTAGATAAGTATGTCGTCTATGAAGACAATGAGAAACTTATCCAAAGATGGGTTGCAGACTCTATTCATGAGATCCATGAATGCTGCAGGTGCATTTGTGAGCTCAAAAGGCATCACCAAAAATTCAATGTGACCATAATGGGTCCTGAAGTCAGTCTTAGGAAAATCCTCACCCCTAACCTTCAGCTGATGATATCCAAATCTTAAATCAATTTTGGAGAAATAACTCGCCCCATGAAGTTGGTCGAGTAAACCGCCGATCCTGGGCAATGGATACCGGTTCTTGATTGTTATCTTGTTTATCTCACGGTAATCAATGCACATCCGCATTGAACCGTCTTTCTTCTTAACAAAGAGGATAGGAGCTCCCCAAGGTGAGGAACTAGGCTATATAAAGCCTTTATCTAAGAGTTCATATAATTGTGTTCTCAACTCCTTCATTTCCTTTGGTGCTAGCCTATATGGAGCTCTGGCAACAGGTGTTGATCCTGGCAGGATATCAATTCCAAATTCCACTTGTCTGTCTGGAGGAAAACCGGGTAGTTCTTTGGGAAAGACATCGGAATATTCAGAAATAACTGGTAGGTCTTCCATGTTTGGCTTAGGCTCATAAATAGTAACTTGTGCCATGCAAATGACACAACCTTATCTCAAACCTTGGATGCCTTAAAGAATGACACCTTGTCTGGCAATCCGTAGTGTGAGTCTCCAAGGATGGTGATCAATTCACCAAATGGGATTTTAATCTCGATAAGTTTCTTATCGCAGGCAATGCGGGCTTAGTTACGAGATAACCAATCCATGCCTAAAACTACATCGAATCCCACCAATTTCATTGGCAAAAGAGAGATAGGGATGGAATGATTCTTAATGGATATGAGACCTCCATCAAGAATGGGAGATGTTGATTCTAAACTTCCATCAGCAAGTTCTATCTCATAAGTTTTATCTAAAGTTCTTATGGGCAGGTTTAATAGTTTACTAAACTTATGGTCAAAAAAAGATCTATCTGCACCCGAATCAAAACGAACTCCAGCATAAATATTGTTAATGAGGAATGTACCTGTTATGACATTGTCGTCATTAACAGCCTCTCTTGCAGTCATCTGAAAGGCACGAACATTCCCCTTCTGGGCCTCTCCAGGCTTTGCATTATTATTCTTACGAATTTTTGGGCAATTAGTCTTAATATGCCCCTTTTCATTGTAGACGTAGCAGACGGCATCCTTAAGATCCTTACATTCTAAGGTCTTATGCCCTTTTCTCTTACAGATGCCACAGGGTTTGGCTTGTGAACCATAATTACATTGTCCCCAGTGTCTGCAGTTGCAAGTTTTGCTTGTTGGCATCACAGTTGTCTTGCCTTGTTCCCTTTGAACCCAAATCTCCCTTTATTTTTCTTATTAAACTTATGGGAGTTGTCATCTTCTCTCTTCCTTTTCCTGTCAGTTTTAGACTTAACTGACTTTTGCCTTACCAAATCCAAGGTGAGGGAAAGAGATAGGTCAACAGCAAACCTATACGTAGTAGGCTGAGCAGCCTTTACCATGCACTTTATCTAGGGCGCTAGCCCATTAATAAAACGCGCAATGCGTTTGGGTTCCGAGGTAATCAAATAGGAAACCAACCGAGATAGGGAATTGAAATCGGAAACATATTTTCAACAATCTAGGTTTTTCATTGAAAGAGACAAAAAGTTTGTCTCTAATTTCTCCATCTCATGAGGTGGGCAGTATGTTTCCTTAACAAGGCCCACGAATTTGGACCACCCGAAATTATACAGGTGTACTTTACTTGTAGACTGGATCATGGCTTTCCACCAGATTAGGGCATCGCCCTTAAAGGACTGTGATACATACTTGACCACATCCTTATCAGCACAGTTATTGATATCTACGATTGTCTCCATCTCGTCAAGACACTTCAAAGCTTCTACAGCTCCTTTCTCCCCGTTAAAGTCTTGGGGCTTACAGGAGACAAAGTATATGTAGGTATATCCATCTTTCAGAGAACAGGTCCTATCAGCAAGTTCCAGTTTCTATGGTTCACTCTTCGCATTTGAAAAGTGGACTAAGCTCTCCTTATGAGCTTAAGATGGGGGAATAGATAAGGGTCTGGATCGAGTAGCACTCGATTCCCTAAGCTTTTCTATGGCCTTTCCCATGGCCTTTTCAACAGCCGCATCAATGCGAGCTTGGAAGTCGTCATTATTAATGGCTCTGTTTTCAGCATTATTACGCTAATATCCTGATGGCTACTTTGTGCCTCATTCGAGTTAGCCATCTTCAAACTTTGGTTATATACACCAATAGAGCTTCACTTAGTTATGGTATGTCAACCGTATTGGTTTTAAACATTGGATATAATAATCTATTGCCTAATACTAGTGTGAATAACATCACAACTCTTAGGCTTAACATATCTATATTTGGCCTAGGTCTTAATAGGACCATCAAAGGCAAATTACAATCTGGACATAGTCCATATATGATATTGTACAGTGGACCGCATTGTCACAACTGTCATTGTCGTATTCAGCAATTACATTTAGCTCTTAAGCTTGTCACGAAGGACATAAAATTTATGGCACATAGGCCTGTCACTAATGGACATAATTATGACACATAGGCCTGTCACTAATGGACATAAAATATGGTACATAGGCCTGTCACTAATGGACATAAAATATGGCACATAGGCCTATCACTAATGGACATAATTATGGCACATGGGCCTGCCACTAATGGACATAAAATATGGCACATGGGGCCTGTCACTAATGGACATAAAATATGGCACATAGGCCTGTCACTAATGGACATAAAATATGGCACATAGGCCTGTCACTAATGGACATAAATTTGGACAGGGGGTCATATTAACCACAGTTGTCGTTGTCATTTTTGACAATATAATATTTCTCTAAGGCAAATCATCACTAATGGGTGTTTAATCATAGCCCTAAGGGCAGTACATCACTAATGGATGTTTAATAATAGCCCCAAGGGCAATACATCACTAATGGATGTTTAATCATAGCCCCAAGGGAAATACATCACTAATGGATGTTATCATAGCACTGATGATATTAGCCGGGATCAATTTTGATCACATAGGCTGTATAAGGTTAGGACATAGTCCATTACCTTGAAGGCTAGTGTGGTTCCCTAAGCTTTTCTATGGCCTTTCCCATAGTCTTTTCAACAGCCGCATCAATGCGAGCTTGGAAATCGTCATTATTAATGGCTCTGTTTTTAGCATTATTAGCGCCAATATCCCGGTGGCTACTTTGTGCCTCATTCGAGTTAGACATATTCAAACTTTGGTTCTATACACCAATAGAGCTTCACTTAGTTATGGTATGTCAACCATATTGGTTTTAAACATTGGATATAACAATCCATTGCCTAATACGAGTGTGAATAACATCACAACTCTTAGGCTTAACATATCTATATTTGGCCTAGGTCTTAATAGGACCATCAAAGGCAAATTACAATCTAGACATAGTCCATATATGATATTGGACAGTAGATCGCATTGTCACATCTGTCATTGTCGTATTCGACAATTACATTTAGCTCTTAAGCTTGTCACGAAGGACATAAAACTTATGGCACATAGGCCTGTCACTATTGGACATAATTATGGCACATAGGCCTGTCACTAATGGACATAAAATATGGCACATAGGCCTGTCACTAATGGACATAATATGGCACATGGGCCTGTCACTAATGGATATAAAATATGGCATATGGGCCTGTCACTAATGGACATAAAATATGGCACATGGGCATGTCACTAATGGGCTAAAATATGGCATATAGGCATGTCACTAATGGACATAAAATATGGCACATAGGCCTGTCACTAATGGACATAAATTTGGACAGGGGGTTATATTAACCACAACTGTCGTTGTCATTTTTGACAATATAATATTGCTCTAAGGCAAATCATCACTAATGGATGTTTAATTATAGCCCCAAGGACAGTACATCACTAATGGATGTTTAATCATAGCCCCAAGGGTAATACATCACTAATGGATGTTTAATCAAAGACCCAAGGGCAATACATCACTAATGGATGTTTAATCATAGCACTGATGATATTAGCCGGGATTAATTTTGATCATATAGGCTGTATAAGGTTAGGACATAGTCCATTATCTCGAAGGCTAGTGGGGTTCCTCAAGTCACACTACCATGAGTATTAACATTTCTGAATGTTAACAAAACAGTACCTTAATGTTTAGATTAATAGTCCCGGTCGAATTGACCTTAACGACTTGGAGGCTTGAACTTAAGTCTACCACCTCTGATAGAAAGATAACTTCCCTTAACTATCCTGATAGAAGACCCCTTCGTACTAAACTATCATTTATAAGTTGGCCAAATGTGTGGTCTGTGCCACTTAGCTAATCAAAACCATTAATATCTTTTTGGAATTATATCACAGAGCATATATTTCGAGTAAAATCGAGACGCTCGTTTCGAAGAGGATGAATACATATATATATAAAATTCCAAAATACTTCATTAAATTTCAAATTAGAAATTACAATACTAGAAAAATGAAATAAACTGTCCATGCAAGGACTTTAAAGAAATAAAAATGTCCACGAAGGGACTAAGAAAATAACAATGTCCACGCAGGGACTAAGAAAATAACAATGTCCTCGCAGGGACTACATATAATTAGAAGAGACTTAACTCGTCCTTCTTTCCCTTGACCAACTTGGAGAGTTTCTTGAAGACCGTGTTTGTCTTCTTCTCTGTTTTCTCCGCTTGTTGTTGCATTTCTTTCATCCGTTCCAAGGCCTCATTTATGGCCTCAAGTGGTGGCGGAGGTTGTGGTTGTGGCATAACCGGATACTGGTACCCATAAGTTGGATATCTAGTCGGTGGATAGCAGGTGGGAAAGGAGACGGGTAAAGTGCGTTGTGCATAACTGCTTGCATATAGGGGTCTTGCGACCATGCTTGATAGTCTACTGATGTAGACGGGTTAAAAGGATCATATCCATACGTACCTTGATATGTGGGAATTAGGTTACTATAACCCGTTAGTGGTGGTTGAACTGTAGGTGTTGGTGTTGGTTCCACAATAGGTGAGGTGTTAGAGGGTCCCCCATTTTTAGGTCTTCCTGAATTGTGGGGTAGGAATTAGGCAAAGGTGACAGCAATCCCGACCTTCATCTTGCACGTACTAACATACGTGCTCCACGCTTCCTCCTTGGTGGTTCAGGTGGTGGTTGAGGTTGGCCCACCGGTTCCACATGGACGTCTTTTTGTATAGGAGGTGGTTGGGAGTGATGGGAATGAGTGTGGGTGAAGGTAAATTGGTTCCAATATTGGTCCCACTCATTAGGACCTTGGTAAGGCGATCCGGCATAAGAGTTTGAATCGCTTGAAATTTCTATGGGATGCGTATTCGATCCTGACAGCGGCATCTCCGGGTCGGTGTCCTCGTCCATAAGGTTTGGTTGGTCCAACTGATTTTGATCGGCTGGAGACGTGTTAAAGTAGTGGTTAGGGTTAAATTCTTCATGATAAGAGTGTGAATGGGAATTATGAGAATGGTGAGACTGATAGGAGTGGTGTGGGTGGTAAGAATTTTGGGAATGTGGGGGCGAGTGTCTATGAGAGACAGAGTGTCTCGCTGGTTGCGAAGGAGACGAATCTCCTGACTCTTGGTAGGAATCTGAGTTGTGAGGTTAAGAAGGGATGCGCCCCGATGGTCCTCCCCTCATTGGACCTTTTCCTCTCCAACTTTGTCCTCGTACACATGGCGGCATTTTCCTGTTAAAAATGAATTCAAAAACAATACTAATAACTTAATAATGAAATGAGTAATCATAGGTCAATGCCTAGACTCGGAAGTCTAAGGAATGTGCTCGTGTAAGTTTGAGATTAAACACAAGAGGGATAGTGTTTAATTCTCTCAAACGTTGGCTTTGATACCAACCTGTCACACCCCGGGATTTCCAAGCCAATCTATACACCGATGGGCCCGGGTGGGGAGTATCGTGACGTCAGTTGATAGCATCATTAAACATGGCACAGCGGAAGTCTTGGAGTAAAATTACTATTACAAACCAAATGTTCGAAATAAAATAATATACAGGCTCGTAATAGAAGATCCACAGGCGGATCATAAATGTACAAAAGAATATAAAACAGACTTTAGGGCAGATCTAAGGATTTGCACGATTCTCTTATTCACTATCGAGCAGCTTTCGGCCTATTTCGTATTGTACCTGCAGTTTAGTCTTTGGACAATACGTCAGCTTTCGCTGGTAAATACACCCGACTTACTCATTTTGAAAACATTTTTGAAATTAGATTTAAGTGCACAGGGAACAAATCTTTTTATAACTTGGAAAAGTTACTTTGTAACCTTGTTAACAGATTCACATGTTTGTCCATACATACAGGGCCCAGTACAGAGACCGAGACATTATTAAATACACACCACTTAGAACTCACAGAGGAGTTATCCCAACGTCTTGGGTAATTTGCATTTGAGCGTCTGTCAGGTGTATGCCTACACCTCGCGCTAAGGTCGTGGCCATTATCTAATGTAATGAGCTGAGGATATCCAGGACACGGTAATTTAAACCCTGATGTTTAATTTTTCAAACAAAACTGACTAAAACGGAATATGCGGATTTACTAGCAACAATCCGGCATTCGAATGATCCCATTTCCGACCAAGCGGTAGTAATTTACCGTATCCCAAGCCGTATAGGGAAAATAAGTCAAGAGTATTTACCTGAGCTAGTCTTCTTTTAAATTTTAATAACTCAGCCGTATACAAAAGTACTAAGTGCAGATAGCATTTACCACAAGGCTCTAGTCTGGATTATGGCATAAGCTAACCAGTTAATACTAACGGTCTTTATTTAAGTCATAGACTTAGACCGAGTAGTGTACATGATCAAAACGTATAACACTTGATTAAAAGATGTTTGGATAGAATGTAGTATAAACCCGACAAGTACTTTAACTTGCATAATATGGGTAAACAATTAACATTCTGGATTTTGAGATTAAAATGATAAGGTTAAATCCGTTTTGGTTGAATTCCGGTAATCAACCGTACGCTTATAAGCAATAATGGTTAACCGAATAAATCATGGACAATTTCTATATGCCATTTACATTTTAATTACGTTGTAATATCATTAGGATATCAACTTACATGCTCGTTAAGGTTTTAAAATGAAACTATGCCTCATAAGGGTGTTTTCGATAATTTCATACCGTATAAAAGGAACTTGAATATAATTTAATGTTATAATTATAAGTATTCTGGAAAAATAATTTATTTATGATATAATATCAGTAGGATATTAACTTTATGTGTAATTTGTCTTTTATGACCAAACTATGCACCGAAGGGGTATTTTGGTCATTTTACACAAAGTTTATAAATTATTTGGGATTCTGAGTTTATAACATGTACCTACTGTAAATATGTTTAAAATAAGTTTTAAAATTAGTAGGTGACAAGTCTTGGTCAATTAATATGGTTTAAAAACATACTATGCGTCGAAACGGCGCTTATGTCGTAAAATGACGTGTTATGCGATGTCTTATGAAAACTGACGTTGAGGTCAGATTAAAATGTCTTAGATATGTTATTTAATATAAAATATCAGTAGGTAAAAGATTTACCTTGAAAAGATTTGATTAAAACCATTTTATGAGCAACAAGGCTAAATCGTCATTTATCGACATAATTTAAGGACCTGCTTGTAAACTCAGTTTATAATCTGATTTAACATACCAAAAAATCCTATTATAATATTACATCAGTAGGAAACTTATTTTCAAGTTCATTATCATTAAAACCTTGATTTATGCAAAAAGAGCCTTTTGGTCAAAGATGGCATAAATGCGGAACTTGTACATAAACTTAGAATCCGATTATGATCATGTAATATAACCTCAGAGGGTTATGCTACATTATATTACTATCATAATGCAACTTTAGATCAGTAGGTAACTAATCTAAATCGGGTCAGAATCGAAAGTCAAAGCAGAAGTCAAACTTCGCGACTTTCGGTTGCGAATCGACCCTAGAACTGAAATTGAAGAGCCGAACATGTTCTTGCATGTTCTAATAATTATTACCAACTTTTTTAAGTGTCAAAATAGGTTTCATAACATATATAAGATCAATTTATGATTTTTCCGAATAATGGCATGTTTGACTTTTTAATATCATAACTTTGACCCGTCAATTGGTCTAGCAAACATGATCTTTAGGAGGTGCCCTTTATAGGGACTAACACCTACCTTATTACGATCACTTAGCCATGTTCATTTCGAACAATGGCTGGACCATAATGGTCTTAATCAAAAGTCAAAGCGTTTTTGTAAAACGCTTGACTTTTAGCTATAAAAACCTATAAACGAAAATGTAAGAGCAAGGAGCACTTACAAGAGTTTCCTAGAATGCAAGAGAACTAAGTTGGATGCTCCTTTCAGTTAGGAACTTCCAGAGGAGGGAGAAGAGTTATGAATGAGAAAGGGGCAAGTTCAAATGGTGAATTTGGATAACTATTTATAGTTAGAGAGCTTGAAGGAGGTGATGCCAGGTGCTAAGGGGTGTAAGAGGAAGCTTACAAGTGTCCCAAAATGTGGCATAGCAGTTTGGGAAAGCCATGGTTTCAAAAAAATGGTTTTTGCAATATGTGTGGAGGCCAAGCAAACTTTCTGCAGACACAGGCCTCTCACGCCCCGCGAGAGGCACAAGGCTTGCCTCTCGCGCCCCATAGGCAGAATTGAAGTTTGTCACTTTTAGCCCCTCAACTTATTAAACACCCTTAAAACCTCCTAAAACACCTTTTTAGCACTTTTAGCCCTCCGTAGCCAATACTTGGCATACTCGGGATTATGCCCGGACATTGTCGAGCTCTCGGTTCATTATAAGGTCACTCAGAGGTATAAATTAACATGTTGACACTTTTAATCCCTCCATTATCCAACTTTCATATAATTACGGATTCAATCCCTCTCGTCCAACAAATGGGACACATGAGAGTTAGGACTTCGTAAACGATCACTCAGAGGCTCATTATAAGCATGTTGACTCCGATGTCACTCAGAGGCTGGGCATGTTGACACAACGGTCACTCAGAGGCCAAATTTTAAGCATGTTGACACTAATGATCACTCAGAGGCTACATTTTAAGCATGTTGACACTAATAGTCACTCAGAGGCTCGATTTATGCATGTTGACATCAGAAGATCACTTAGAGACTTAGTTTGAGCATGTTGATGCTTTTAGTCCCTATTAGTCTTTAATAGACTTAAAATAAAAATACGACACATGTCACTATATTATTGGACCAATTTTACAGGGTGTTACACTTCTAAACCACCTACCAAAAACAACAGAAACGGGAAGAAGCGGAAGGTTTCAACCAGAAATGTGCGGTTGTTACTCCGCCAAACCCACCTCAACAAACACTTTCCCTCACCCATAACACTGAACCTGCCAAACGCGCATATACTGGAACACAACCTAGGTGCATAACTTGTACCTATGGCCATCCAATCCATGAACCATGTCGTCTCTTCACTACGTGCAACAGGTTTAGACACTTCAGCACTCATTAGCAAAGTGGTCTAAAACCCCAAACCAACTAGAACCAGGTTCAAACTCCTGCCAACAACCAAACCCCCGCCAACAATGGTCACACTTACTTCAAGTGTGGCGACCCAAACTATCTTGCCAAATTTTGGTCGTCAACGAACAACTCCAGCAGCAAGCTTCGCGTGGCAGAGCCTTCGTCATCACAGCTGCCCAGGCGCAGAACAGCAACAAGGTTATTACTGGTAGTTTCTTATAAACGACGTTTACGCTTCGTGTTTATTTGATACTGGAGCAGATAAGAGTTTTGTATCGTTAGAATTTGAACCTTTGTTAAAGTGTCGACGTTCTAAGTTGCCCAAACCATTCGTAGTTGAGGTTGCTAACGGTAAGTCTGTCAATTATGTCCTTTCCAATTGCTCCTTAAATATCAACGATCATCGGTTTTCGATTAACCTTATGCCCATGCAGATGGGTAGTTTCGATATCATAGTAGGCATGGATTGGCTTAGGCGAGTTCATGCTAAAGTTATTTGTTCTTAAAAATTCATTCGTCTTCCTCTACCTTCTAGTGATTCGTTACACGTCTATGGTGAGAAACGTCCTAAAGGTCTCAAGCTTATGTCATGTACTCAAGCGAATAAATACTTACGCAAGAAATACTTTGCCTTTCTTGCCCACGTTATGGAAAAGAAGGATAAAGGTCCAAGCATAAGTGATGTTCCTGTCGTGCCCAACTTTCCGGACGTTATCCCAGAGGATCTACCTGGTCCTCCACCTCCTCGTCCTGACGATTTTCGTATTGACCTCATTCTTGGCGCAACTCCTGTTCTAATTCCCCTTATCGCCTCGCATCATCGGAAATGCAAGACCTATCAAGCCAACTTCAAGAGATACTTGAAAAAGGCTTTATACGCCCTAGTACTTCTCCTTGGGGTGCTCCAGTCCTCTTTGTTAAGACGAAGGACGGTTGTTTTCATATGTGTATTGATTCTCGCGAACTCAACAAACTCAATGTCAAGAACCGTTACCCACTTCCTCGCATCGATGACCTCTTGATCAACTCCAAGGCGCAACGTGCTTCTCTAAGTTCTATATTCGTTCTGGCTATCATCAACTTCGAGTTCTCGAATAAGATATCCCTAAAACCGCGTTTCGTACTAGATATGGTCACTATGAGTTCGTGGTCATGCCTCTTGGTTGACCAATGCACCAACGGTTTTCATGGATTTGATGAACCGTGTGTGTAAACCTTACTTAGGACCGTTTCGTGATCATATTCATAGACGACATTCTAATCTATTCGAAAACTCAAGCTGAGCACGAATGTCATTTGTGCCCGGTCCTTGAACTTTTGCGTGTTGAACGTCTCTATGCCAAATTCTCCAAGTGTGAGTTCTAGTTAAAAGAAGTTCAATTCCTTGGACACGTCGTCAACGAACTTGGTACTCACGTCGACCTCCAAAAATCAAGATGTGAAGAACTGGACTGCACCTAAATCCCCGTCTAAAATTCGTTCATTTCTTGGTCTAGCTGGGTAGTATCATCGATTCATCTGCAACTTTTCAAAAATCGTCCTTTCCATTCACCGCTATAACTCAAAAAGATAAACCTTTTGTTTGGGGTTTCGAACAAGAGAAGTCTTTTCAAGATCTCAAGGATATGCTTTGCAATGCTCCTATTCTAGCTCTTCCTGACGGTAACGACGATCCCGTCGTGTATTGCGATGCATCTAACCAAGGTCTTGGTTGTGTTCTTATGCAACGAGACAAGGTTATTGTGTATGCTTCAAGATAACTCAAGATACATGAGAAGAACTACACTACTCACGATCTTGAACTTGCTGCAGTTGTTTTTGCATTAAAGATATGGCGACACTACCTTTATGGTACCAAGTGTGTGGTCTTCACCGACCATAAGAGCCTTTAGCACATCTTTAATCAAAAGGAACTCAACATGCATCAACGTCGATGGGTAGAGTTGCTCAACGACTATGCTGCGAGATTCGCTACCATCCTGGTAAAGGGAATGTTGTGGCCGACGCTCTTAGTCGAAAAACTCATGTAAAGGATATTCATTGTTTCTAAACTATGAACAATATTCATGAAAGTATTCGTGAAGCACAATACTCATCCGCTAACGAGAATGACTTATACAATGAGATGAAGTGTGGTGCTGAAAATTAACTCACGACTAAACCTAATGGTCTTCTTTACTATCTCAATCGTGTATGGATTCTTAATCATGATAATCTTCATGACTTCTTGATGATGGAAGCACATAAATCCAATATTCAATTCATCCTGGCGCTGACAAGATGTACCAATGCCTTCGTACGTCCTATTGGTGGCCTCGCATGAAGAAAGATATCGCCCTTTATGTCTCCAAATGCCTTACTTGTTCCAAGGTAAAACCTGAACATCAACGTCCCTCTGGCCTGCTGGAACAACCAGAGATCCCTGTCTGGAAATGGGAGAGTATAGCTATGGACTTCATCGCCAAACTCCCTAGTACCTCTTCTGGTCATGATAGTATCTGAGTAATTGTTGCTCATTTGACAAAATCTGCTCACTTCCTCCCCATTTGTGAACATTACAAGGTTGAGAAATTGGCTCGTATCTACACGCATGAAATCATTTGTCGTCGTGGTATTCCCATTGACATCGTTTCTGATTGTGATGTTCGTTTCACCTCGCGTCTTTGGCAAACCTTCCAGAAAGCCCTTGGAACCCATTAACCTTAGTACCACTTTCCATCCTTAATCCAATGGTCAAACCAAGCGTACTATCCAAACTCTAAAGGATATGATCCGTTCTTGCGTAATCGACTTTGGTGGCAACTGGGATTCTCATTTCCCTTTGGTATAGTTCTCGTACAATAATAGTTACCACACTAGTATTCAAATGGCATCGTTTGAAGCTTTGTATGACCGAAGGTGCCAATCTCCTCTTTACTTGCACGAGATCAGAGAAACTCAAACCACTGGTCCTGAACTAATACAAGAGACAACGGAAAAAATCCTACAAATACGTGACAATCTGCTCAATGCTAGAAGTCGACAAAAGAGCTCATGTAAAGGGTATTCATTGTTTCCAAACTGTGAGCAATCTTCTTGAACGTATTCGTGAAGCACAATACTCATCCGCTAACGAGAATGACTTATACAACGAGATGAAGTATGATGCTGAAAATCAACTCGAGGCTAGACCTAATGGTCTTCTTTACTATCTCAATTGTGTATGGATTCTTAATCGTGATAATCTTCAAGACTTCTTGATGATGGAAGCTCATAAATCCCGATATTCAATTCATCCTGGCGCTGACAAGATGTACCAATGCCTTTGTACGTCTTATTGGTGGCCTAGCATGAAGAAAGATATCGCCCTTTATGTCTCCAAATGCCTTACTTGTTCCAAGGTAAAACCTGAACATCAACGTCCCTCTGGCCTGCTCGAACAACCAGAGATCCCTGTCTGGAAATGGGAGAGTATAGCTATGGACTTCATTGCCAAACTCCCTCGTACCTCTTCTGGTCATGATAGTATCTGAGTAATTGTTGCTCATTTGACAAAATCCGCTCATTTCATCCCCATTTGTGAACATTACAAGGTTGATAAATTGGCTCGTATCTACACGCATGAAATCATTTGTCGTCGTGGTATTCCCATTGACATCGATTCTGATTGTGATGGTCGTTTCACCTCGCGTCTTTGGCAAACCTTCTAGAAAGCCTTGGAACCCATTTAACCTTAGTACCACTTTCCATCCTTAATTCGACGGTCAAACCGACCGTATTATCCAAACTCTAAAGGATATGCTCCGTTCTTGCGTAATCGACTTTGGTGGCAACTGGGATTCTCACTTACCTTTGGTAGAGTTCTCGTATAATAACAGTTACCACACTAGTATTCAAATGGCATCGTTTCGAAGCTTTGTATGATCGAAGGTGCCGATCTCCTCTTTGCTGGCACGAGATCAGAGAAACCCAAACAACTGGTCCTGAACTAATACAAGAGACAACGGACAAAATCCTACAAATACGTGACAATCTGATCAAGGCTAGAAGTCGACAAAAGAGCTACGCAGATAAGAGACGCAAACCTTTAGAATTCAACGTTGGTGACTTTGTACACCCTTGGAAGGGCGTAGTTCGATTTGGTAAGAAAGGCAAACTCCTTCCTCGCTACGTAGGTCCTTTCAAGATTCTCGAAAGGATTGGCAAGGTAGCATATCGACTGGACCTACCTCAAGAACTCAACAACGTTCATCCAACATTCCATGTCTCGAATATAAAGAAATGCCTAGCTGAAGAAGGACTTCATGTGCCTGTTGATGATCTTCAGATCAATGAAACTTTACAGTTTTTGGAGAAACCAGTCGAAATCATGGACCGAGGAATCAAGCAACTTAGGCGCAGTCACAATCCCATAGTCAAGGTTCGATGGGAAGGCAAACGTGGCATGGAATTTACTTGGTAACTTGAGAGTGAAAAGAAGACTAAATACCCCCACCTCTTCCTTGAGTTTTCCTCTTGAATAAATTTTGGAATGATATTTCCTAAAGGAGGGGAGACTTGTTGGTGCATATTAACAGCTTAGATTTGGTCTTTGGATATCTTGTAATTAGTAAAATGATAAACGGTTAGCGGGTTTGTTTTGTATTAGTGAATTAGAAGTAATTGGGCTGAACTAGACACTAAACAGAACATGGTAGGCGAATTGGGCTTTAAACCCATTAGCAGTCTATGTAGGAAACCCTAGCCCAGTTGCATAACCTATCTCTATATAAAGGGAGGTTTGCATTAGGGTTTAGGTTGCTGGTTTTATTGCTTAGTTAGTGGGTCAGTTACTGAGAGAATTGCTTCAGAGAGATTTGAGAGAGAGTCTTGAATTGATTGTAAACACCTTGTGTTAGATAATCAATAGAAGACGATTTGAAGGAAATTGTTCTTATTCTTCTTCTTGTTTCTGTGAAATCTGATCTAGGGGATTCCGCACTCTAGATTAGATAGACGATTCAATGATGATCCATACGGACTAGGGGACCTACAATTGGTATCAGAGCATTCAGCTCTTGATTTTTCTCGGTTCAGAATCGTAACAGCAGAAAAATTGGGTTTTTGGACGTTCTGGAGGCTGTTTTGGAGTTGGTGACGGCTGAATTAGGGTTTCTGTTACTGTTCGGAATTAACAGCAAGGGATTTCGGATAAAAGTCTTGCGTCTCGGATAAGAAGTGAAGTAATTCGGATTGAAGACTTGGCTTTCGGATCAGAAATCTGCATTTCGGATCACCAGACTTGCAATTCGGATCTGGAAAACTTGTATTTCGGATCAGAATAGTGCAATTCAGATTAGAAAGGCCCATTTCAGATTGAATTTCGGATCAGAAGCTATTTCGGATTGAATTTCGGATCAGAAGTTATTCCGGATTCCATCTCGGATCAAAACTATTTCGGATTTCATCTCGGATCACTATTCCGAATCACCATTTCAGATTAGCAATTCGGATTACTGTTCAGGATTTCTATCTCCGATTGACTATCCGAGTTACTGTTCCGGATTCGGTACTGTTCCAAGTAGGTTAAGAAGGTGGAAAGTTAACCAGCTGACGTAACCGAAGTCAAACGTTTTCGGACATAGAATTTGATCCACAAACAATCTTGACAAACCGGTTGCACGATTAGGCTCGTGTGATTTTTAGGAAAAAAAAGGCTTGAAAAATCTAAAAATCATAATCGGACAATATACAACATTAGTATCGTATCGTCGAGACGAGTCTAACAGTATAATTTGGTAACAATTCATTTCGGACAAGTTTTAACGTTTTTAACGAGCCGGTTCGGTAAAAATACCGAATATGTCTAACTTAAATGAACTGTTAAGAATGGAGCATGAGGCTGACACCACAAACAAACCTCCAAAGATGCTGAAGGTAGAGAACTATCTTACTTGGAAGGATAGGTTTCAATCCTTTATTGAATATCAGGACACACGGATGTGGATATGTATTCAAGATGGGTACGCTAACTCAACGCATGATTTGAGGGCAGACAACGTGTTACTACTTATGTAAACATGTTCGAAGCTGAAAAGAGGATGTATGAGTCTGAGAAGAAATCCTTAGCTGCTATAAAGATGTCGTTACCTGATGGCATCAAACATACATTCAAGCGTTATACTACATCGAAGGAGATGTGGGATGCCCTAGAGAAGAGGTATGAGGTCAATACCAATGTGAAGAAAAACAAGGTTGATATACTAAAGAAACAGTTTGTTGTGTTCAAAGGAATGAGAAATGAATCCCTTGAAGATATTATCACGAGATATTATCATCTGATGTCAGAAATAGATAATTATGACATAGAGGGATACACGGATGTGGAGATAAACGACAAGTTGCTTGATGCTTTACCTGCAAAGTAGGATTCTATACTTTGATGATAAAAGGTGAAGCTAATTATGAAAAGAAAGACTTGGAAGAGGTTGTTGGGAAATTGAGGGCTTATGAGCTCAGTATGAAGAAAAAGGAGACTGGATATGATCAGGTTCAAGATATGGGGATTTATAAAGGTCTTACACCTTCATCTTCCAACAATGGTTCAAGTGATAGTGCAACTGCGTTTCTCTGATGTGAAAATGAGCAGATTGTGACAAATGCTAAAGGTGAAGTATGTTTTGTTGCTGCTTCAGGAGGCTCGTCAGGGGCTAAGAGACAACAATCAAGTAATAATAACAGCAGTACTAAGTCTATGCCTCTGAGTGTCAAAAGTGCTGAAGATCATTTGGCATTACTTGCTTCTTTTGTTGCTTCCTACGAGAACTACATTCAGGGAAAAATATCTAATCCTGCTACGTTTAATAAAGATTATGACCAAATTGACCCTGATGACTTAGAGGAGATAGATTTGCAATGGCAGATGGCCATGATCTCTAGAAGGGTGAAGAGGTTCATGAACAGAACGGGCAGGAAGTTCGTTGGAAAGAGTGTGGGCTTTGACAAGTCGAAAGTGAAGTGTTACAATTGTCACAACTACGGACATTTCACTAGAGAGTGCCACAGGCCTAAGTCTGAATCTCGTTCTAGTTCATCCTTTGAAGATTCTCCTAGTCATGGTTCAAGCAACAGGAATGCGTCAAACAACACTGGATCAAAGGCCCTGATTTCTACTGCTAGAGAGGGTTTTTATGATTGGAGTGTTCATCTGGAGAGTGATAACAATGCCTCACAGGCGTTCATGGCTGAGATAGCTCAAGTTGCTGATGAAGAAGTGGAAGCTGATGCTAAAGGAGAGAAAGAGAAGGTAGCTGAGAAAGTTGACGGAGAACAGATTGCTATAGAGAAGAAGATCGCTGCTGATTTTGATGCTTTCATGGCTAATCTAAGCAAATCAACAGGCGAGGTATGTTCTAACTCTGGTAGTTCTGTTTGTTTGAAGTTTCGTGAACTGCAAAGTGAGGTTGACAGGTTAACCAATCAAAACCAAAGTCTGGTAAATGAGCTCTCAAACCTAAAAGAATCAAACTTTTTTCGTAAAACGAAATGAGTCATTATAATTGAAGAAAATTAAAGGTTATGAAGAAGAAATCAATATTCTAACCTGTAAGCTTAACAAAAACTTCAAATTATTGATTTAGCTCATGATACGATGAGTGAGAAAACAAAAGAAATTTCTGAAAAATGCAAAGAGTTGTCTGAAGCACAACTTAAAATTTGTGAACTTGAAAAGAAATTAAAAATCCAAAGATTCATCTTTTGTCATGAAACACATGATAAATGGCTTGAAGAAGAGTAATGACAAGACATGTGTGGGATTCAAATGTTTAAATTAAGTTCCACCACCTCTTGGTCATGAATATTCTTCCTTGCCAGATGAAGAAGAGCTTAAAGACTTTGTGTCAACTACACCTGGTAGTTCCACATCAGAGGATGTTGATGGTTCTAAGAATGCCAAGAAGGATAATAACAGAGAAACCGTTTTGAAAACAAAGAATACACACCCTAAAAATCAAAAGCAAGTTTTTATTAAAAAGGTTGATTTCGTTCAAGGGAGTGACATGAATGAAGAGGTCCATGTTATTACAAAAGAGTCTAATGTGCAATTTGCTAAGAACAAAAACAAAGAAAAATCAGAAGCTAAGCAAACTAAACAAGATCCTTCGAAGGCATCGTCATCATCATCATCATCATCGCCTGATGAATCTAAGCAAGAGGCTTCAGTAAAGAAGTCTTCAGCTAGAAAATCTTGCTTCAAATGTCACGAAAAAGGACATGTAGCTAGCTGTTGTCCTAACAAAAAGAGTGAAGCACAAGTAAGTGAGAGACAAAGAGAAACATCACTAGAGAAAATTGGTGATGGTGAGAAGAAGGTTAACTCACCAAGGATATCTTCTACCAAGCAACAACGTGTTGCTGTCGGTGTAGATAAGGCTGAAAAAGGAACTCACCAATGTCATACCCCGACCCGCAGCGGAAATAAGAGTCGGGGCATAATTGGGTTATCACCAAAGCACATGACATTTACTATTATGTTTCATAATTAAATGAAGTCAAAGTTACATTTCTCAAACATCCAAACATGTTCATTCATTACAAAGGAAAATAACCAAACATAATAATCCAAATACTAAATCGTTTTATTTCTTCTAATCCAGGTCCTATGTGTTCCTAGCTGCTGCTGGTTCACCTGTATCATGTGTAAAATGGGAGGTTTTTGGGTCAACATAAGTTGGCGAGTGAACCTTATAGATAAACATTTGATAATGATTTTCTGGTTAGTTTATCAATAAAATATTGTGCATAATCATAAAAGAGCACATGTATGAAATCAAACATTGGCAAACATCAATTAACAATCGATAGCATACATGAACATACCAACATCATATAACAATTAACATAATTGAACTGTGCGATCAAGGCTCAATTGAACGGAGCCGATCGTATTGCATGAACTGGAAATGTAAATTGAACTGTGCGCTCAAGGCTCAATCAAACGGAGCCGAACGTATTGCATGAACTGGAAATGTAAATTGAACTGTGCACTCAAGGCTCAATCAAACGGAGCCGAGCGTATTGCATGTATTGAAATGTAAAATGAAATGACCGATCAAGGCTCAATCAAACGGAGCCGATCGTGCGGGCACGCCCTGATCAACCGCATAATAAAATGGGGATCAAACTCAACCTCGATGGATGGGGAGCTACGGCCTCGGCAATTGCATGTACTGAAATAATAACTTGCATCTAATAATGACTACTTAACAGCAACAAACTAATACACATGTCATGTTATGATGTATGCACAATAATTTCGTTATAATATGTAAATAAGCAAAGACACATGATACACCCCAAAATCGTGATTAAAACGGGGAATTTGAAAGGTTCACTCACATTGGGTGCGTTGGATTTGAGATGGTGAGATGCGCACGATTTAGACGAGCGACTCGACGAGGAATATTAACCTAAATAATAATGGAAAAATATAATAAATGGATAGATTTTATTAAGGATTTTAATGGGATTTTTAGATATATTTTTGTGAGTTTATGGCGATTTCATATCTTTAAAAATGTTATTTTTAAGTATTTTTAATTGATTTTTAAATTAAAATAAACAAATAAATATTTAAAAAAAAAATTATTATTATTTTTTTTTTTTTACTGTTTGACCGTTGACCGGTTCGGTCAGCGGTAAATGTTTGCGCCAAGCGGGATTCGAACCGGTGACCTTCCGTTCACAGCGCACGTAGCTCTACCAGCTGAGCTACGTGACTAACCCGTTAGAAACCCAGTTTTAATTATAGTTATATACTTATTCGAATTTACCGAAAATTCCTTTATTTTGCAAAACGTTTTAATCTCATGGACCGGTGCTTGTGACGGGACTCGATCGCGCGACGTGAAGTTTATTTTGCACACAGTCCACCGCTGGACTGTGTGTCTAACCCGGTTATATTCTTGATTTATATTATACTTAACTACCCGCCCTAACCCGGTTAGTTCATGAATAAAAAGAAATGTTATTACGTAAAGCGTGTGTGTAGTAAGGATCGAACTCGGGACTTGTATATAAACTTTGCACACAGTCCACCGCTGGACTGTGTGTCTAACCCGTTTATTATTCGAATTTTAATTACTCTTATCCCGTTCTTAAGTTCGTCTTCTTCATTACCATTACCGACTTTACTCAATCATCTGGTTCATGATTTAACTAATTACTAAACATGACGACTAGCTTGAATGTACAAAACCGAACAGTTTGGGGAAAGAATATACCGGACAGGTTATCTTCTTTAGGGAGTCCGGCGAGAAACGGACAACTCTGTTTTTGAACCTTCGGCTGAGAGGGTCTAACAACAGAATTAAGGAATTAGATTTGAAATTGAACCAAAGTACATGGATTATTAGCACGATTTAATGTGTTTACCGTTAACTAGCGAGTTTCCGACAATTCCAGAATTTCTCCGGCGAACCCAGAAAATCCAGCAAAGTCTTCTGTGACTGATTTTGAGTGATGGATTAATGTTAGTAGAGTCCTAACAATAGATTGAAACCGCAAAGGAGGAAAATCTTACCGGTTTGTGTTGAACACGGTTTTCCGGCGAGTTCTGCAGAGAATTCCGGCGAACAGTTTTTGGTGCTCAAATGACTTGAAAACGCGATGAAAAGGAAATGGAGTGTTGTTGTGACAGTTCTGAATCGCACAAGTGATTGGAACTTCAATTATTCGGAGTTTGATAACTTTTCGGTTTCAAAAACCGAAACTTTAAGTTCATTCAATTTGAACTTAATTAGAAACCGATATTCATCGGTTATAAGCTAGCTAAACGAACTTGAACTGATTTGGCGATTCGGTTTACCGATTTTCGTTATTCAGATATCATTAACTGTTATTTCGAGTTTGCGTATAAAACCCAATTGTTTTCCTAAGATTAACAGAAAACACTTGGTGGCGGAGTGGTTTGGGGACGGAATGATAAGTTGTTGGATTGCTTCAGCTGACCCGGGTTCGAGTCCGGTCAGCTACAATGTTTTTTTTATTTATTTTATTTTAACTTTTTATCAAATATAATTTTTATGGTTTAGTTTATTTATTAATTATGTAATGTTTAAAACCCAAAATAATCATGATTAATTAATGAAATTCCATAACTTGGTACAAGATTACAAAACGGAGCGGGTTTTGGAGACCCGATTTTTACAAATGTTACAGTATCCCCTACTTTTAGGAATTTCGTCCCGAAATTTAAACAGTTGAAGTAGTAGGGAAAAGATGAGGGTATTTTTCACGCATTGAGTCTTCACGTTCCCAAGTAAACTCAGGTCCCCGTTTCGACTCCCAGCGTACCCTAACAATAGGAATGCGACTTCGTCGTAGACGCTTTTCTCCATAGTCCATAATCTCCACTGGTCTTTCAATAAAATGCATGGATTCATCAATCTGAATATCCTCCAGTGGAATATGAAGATTCTCATCAGCGAGGCACTTCTTCAAGTTCGACACGTGGAATGTGGGATGAATCCTGTCGAGTTCTTCTGGTAGGTCAAGCTTGTATGCTACAGGACCTACTCTTTCGAGTATTTTGAAAGGTCCTACGTAACGTGGTGCGAGCTTTCCCTTTTGACCAAAACGAACTACTCCCTTCCACGGTGATACTTTTAAAAGCACATGATCACCAACACTAAACTCCAAGGGCTTCCGTCGTTTATCTGCGTAACTCTTTTGACGACTTTGAGCCGCTAGAAGATTGTTTCGGATTTGATGAATCTTATCTGTGGTTTCTTGGATCAATTCTGGACCAGTAATTTGTGCTTCCCCAATTTCGTGCCAACAAACAGGAGATCGACACCTTCGACCATATAAAGCTTCAAAAGGTGCCATGCCGATGCTAGAATGATAACTGTTGTTGTACGAAAATTCGACTAACGGTAGGTGGGCGTCCCAATTTCCCTTGAAGTCTATGACACATGCTCTAAGCATGTCCTCAAGGGTTTCAAATGGTGCGCTCAGACTGTCCATCAGTTTGAGGATGATAGGCGGTACTGAGATCTAGTCGAGTGCCCATAGCGGATTGTACTGCTTGCCATGTTCATGAGGTGAAACGGCCATCACGATCAGAAATAATACTTAATGGAACTCCATGTCGGCTGACGATTTCGTTGATATAAATACGAGCAAGCTTTTCATTCTTGAAATCTTCTCGAATAGGAATAAAGTGAGCTGATTTTGTAAGTCGGTCTATAATCACCCATATAGTGTCATACCCACTAGAAGTGCGAGGTAACCCGGTAATGAAATCCATGGTTATATTTTCCCACATCCAAACAGGTATTTCTGGTTGGACTAGAAGTCCTGAGGGTCTTTGGTGTTCAGCCTTTACTTTAGAACAAGTGAGACACTTGGAAACAAAAACGACAATATCTTTCTTCATTCCAGGCCACCAATAGGTGTACCGTAGGTCTTGATACATCTTATCGGCTCCTGGGTGTATAGAATATCGCGTCTTATGGGCTTCATGCATGAGTGTTTCACGAAGATTGATGTGGTTAGGAATCCATATACGATCTAGGTAATACAAAATACCATCAGATTTAGTTTCAAGATTTAGCTCGGCTCCACAGGACATCTCTTTTTGTACATCTTCCTCTGTTATGGAAACGTGTTGAGCTTCTCGAATTTGATCCTTAATATTGGTTATAATTTGCGAACATAGAAGATGAATGGAGTTCGCATAACCCTTTCGACTAAGTGCATCAGCCACCACATTGGCTTTACCAGGGTGGTATCTGATTTCACAGTCGTAATCATTTAGGAGTTCAACCCATCTTCGTTGCCTCATATTTAACTCTTTCTGATTGAAGATATGTTGAAGACTCTTGTGGTCAGTGTATATTTCACACTTCGTACCATAAAGATAGTGTCTCCATATCTTAAGAGCGAATACAACGGCTCCAAGTTCAAGGTCATGAGTGGTGTAGTTCTTTTCGTGTGTCTTGAGTTGCCTTGAGGCATAAGCTATGACTTTTCCTCTTTGCATGAGAACGCAACCTAATCCTTGCCCTGACGCGTCGCAATAGACCACAAAATCATCACAACCTTCAGGAAGAGTGAGGATTGTTGCATCACAAAGTTTTTGCTTGAGAGTTTGAAAAGCTTCTTCTTGCTTGGGCCCCCATACAAATGGTTTCCCTTTATGGGTTAAAGCCGTGAGTGGCACCGCAATGCGAGAGAAGTTTGAAATGAATCGACGATAGTAGCCAGCAAGTCCAAGAAAAGACCTTACTTCAGTTGGCGTACGTGGAGCTTGCCATTCTTGAACTGCTTTGATCTTTGATGGGTCCACATGTATTCCTTTGTCATTGACTACATGCCCGAGAAATTGCATCTCTTTTAACCAGAATTCACATTTAGAGAACTTGGCATAAAGCTTTTCCTTTTCTAGAAGTGCAAGAACAAGTCGCAGATGACGCTCATGATCAGCTTTAGATTTTGAATAGATAAGAATATCGTCGATGAATACAATAACAAATCGATCAAGGTAAGGTTTGCAGACTCTATTCATTAGGTCCATGAAAACAGCTGGTGCGTTGGTTAATCCAAACGGCATAACCATGAATTCATAGTGACCATATCGAGTTCGAAAAGCAGTTTTAGGGACGTCTTCTTCATGCACTCTAAGCTGATGATAGCCAGATCGAAGGTCAATTTTCGAAAAGCAACTGGCACCTTGTAGTTGGTCAAGAAGGTCATCTATGCGAGGTAAAGGATATCGATTTTTGATAGTTAACTTGTTGAGCTCTCTGTAGTCGATGCACATGCGAAAAGATCCATCCTTCTTCTTTACAAAGAGTACAGGTGCACCCCAAGGCGATGAGCTGGGGCGTATAAATCCCTTGTCAGTCAACTCTTGCAATTGACTGGCTAGCTCTTGCATTTCAGAGGGGGCTAACCTATATGGAGATTTTGCCACTGGTGTAGCACCAGGTATAAGATCGATACGAAATTCGACATCTCTGATTGGAGGAAGTCCTGAAATGTCGTCAGGAAAAACTTGTGGAAAATCTTTTACAACAGGGATATCTTCAAGTTTCTTTTCTGAGGTCCCCTTCTTGATGATATGGGCTAAAAACGCGACATAATTCTTGCGAAGGTATTTTTGAGCTTGAAGACAAGACATTAAGTTGAGCCCTTTCGCCGAGGTTTCTCCAATAATTCGAAGAGTCTGACCGTTTGAAAGAGGAATACGAATAAATTTCTCACGACATACAACTTCCGCATGATGCTGACTGAGCCAATCCATTCCGATTATGATGTCGAAACTTCCCAGCTTCATAGGAATAAGATCGACTGAGAAATCGTGGTCGTTTAGGGTGAGCGTACAGTTGCGTAAAATAGAGTCTAACGAAACTGGTTTTCCGTCCGCAACTTCCACCGTTATGGATTCCGCGAGCTTATCCCGATTTTTGCTTAAGATAGGTTCAAATTCTAATGACACGAAACTTCTATCCGCACCAGTATCAAATAACAAAGAGGCATATCTACCATTTATAAGAAACGTACCGTTGACCACATTGCCGTCAGCTCTGGCCTGGTTTGCGTTAATATTGAAAGCCCTTCCTCTAGCAGGTGGAGGAGCTTGGTTTGCTTGATTCACAGGGTTGGCTTGGGCCTGAGCATGAATAATATTGACAAGCCTTGGACATGTGTTCCTGAAATGACTTGGAGCACCGCAATTGAAACAAGCCCGCATAGGTTGGCCCATAGGATAGTTGGGTTGATAGTATGTTTGGGCTAAATGTTGAGTGGGTGGAAATGGTTGTTGTTGTTGGGCTTGACCCATTAATTGTTGGTGGGTTTGGGTTATAGGTTGATGGCGGTTTGTTTGTTGGAGCGTGCGGCAGTTTTGAACAGTGTGTCCAGCGCGACCGCAGCCGGTACAGTATTGGCAAGGATAGTCAGGGGAGTGGTGATACTGACAACGGTTACATTTTGGTAGTGGCCCTGTGTATGGTCTTTTGTATGGCGCGGGTGGAGGAGTGGTTTGAGTGATGGGTGCAGCAGGAACAGGGGTGTTGGTTTGGGTGACTGCAAAGTTCCTGGTGTTACGCTTCCTCTTGTTAGCAAATTTAGAGGAAGGAGTGTGGTGGTTTGAGGTTTGTCCCTCAGCAGGGGTTTTCTTCTTTTCCTCCTTGAACTTCCCATTGCGAATTCGGTTTTCGGTCAGTTCTGTTGCCAACTCCATGGCAGCTTCGAGTGTTACCGGTGAAACGCTGAGGACCGAATCTTGGATTTTCGAGGGAAGTCCTCGAATGTAATGTTCGATCAGACGGTAGGTTGGAGTGAATAAGTTTGGTACCATTTGGTTCAACCCCAAGAACCTTTTGTTGTAAGTAGAGTGATCACCATCTTTTTGCTTCAAGGCATGAAATTCATCTTCCAATTTCTTAATTTCACTTCTAGGACAGAATCGCCTAGTCATGATTTCCCTTAACTCCTCCCAAGTTAAGGCCATCGCATCATCCGTTCCCCTCTTTCCTTTCTCAGTATTCCACCAAGTGAGAGCTACCCCAAGTAGTCTCCCGGTGGCATAACGAACTTTGCGATCCTCAGGACAATCGCAGTTTAAGAAAACGTTTTCCATCTCCTCGAACCAATGTAGGAGAGCAGTGACTCCCTCAGTCCCTTCGAATTTTGGGGGATCACAGGACTTAAAATGTTTGTAAGAGCATTTGATGGTAGGAGGGTTGTTGATGATCTGGTCCTGTTGTTGAGGAGGGTTAGTAGGATTTGCAGCAAGGGCTTGTTGTACTTGTACTACGATGTCAGGAAATATCGTGGCCATTTGATTCGCGATATGAGTGGCCAAACGTTCCCGAGACTTTTCCGATTTCCTACTTCTTCGATGCGGTCTAGACGACATCTACAGGATCATAAAATGAGAAGATTGTGAGTTTATGGTATCTTTTTAGGTGTCATGTGTCTTTAAGAAAATGAAAATAACATAAATATCAATAATGCAACTACATCCAAAGGATGTCTTGGGTTCGCTCATGTTGGGCCTCAAATGTCCCCCATACCTTCACCTATATAGTCATGTGGGCCCCCATGGCTATTGGCTTGGTAGGATTTACATTAGTATTGGCAATTTAACACTCGCATCCCCCGAATGCTAACCACAAAATATGTTCATGAGATGTTTGGTCGGAACGTGTCCAGGTGTAGACACAATGACAACTCAAAGTGGGATTAGCTCTCACGACGTTTGGTATAGCATGCTTTGGCCTAATAGGTATTTCGTACTCTCATCGTTAGTCCCCAGGTAGGCAAACTGGTCCTTTATTTTGGATTTATACGAATGCCAGCCTAGTCAGGACGTTCCGACTACCGGTACTAGTACCCTTCCAGTTACTACATGCCCGTCATGAGAACTCACTTTGATGAGATTTGAAAACACGAAAATCGTTGTAAAATCAATCATGATGTGGTGTGTGCTTGCATGGATGTGATATACTATGATCATACGATTTCATGATAGGCATTATTTGATAATACATACTTATGAACATGCTTGAACAATATCAAATGTAACATTTAACATAAACATATAAACATCATGAAATTTGGCATATAACACACAAAATTCTTATAAGTTTCTAATCGACTATAGTATAGGCTCTAAGGGTCTAATAACCTATCCTATATCCCTATAGTCATGGCTCTGATACCAATCTGTCATACCCCGACCCGCAACGGAAATAAGAGTCGGGGCATAATTGGGTTATCACCAAAGCACATGACATTTACTATTATGTTTCATAATTAAATGAAGTCAAAGTTACATTTCTCAAACATCCAAACATGTTCATTCATTACAAAGGAAAATAACCAAACATAATAATCCAAATACTAAATCGTTTTATTTCTTCTAATCCAGGTCCTATGTGTTCCTAGCTGCTGCTGGTTCACCTGTATCATGTGTAAAATGGGAGGTTTTTGGGTCAACATAAGTTGGCGAGTGAACCTTATAGATAAACATTTGATAATGATTTTCTGGTTAGTTTATCAATAAAATATTGTGCATAATCATAAAAGAGCACATGTATGAAATCAAACATTGGCAAACATCAATTAACAATCGATAGCATACATGAACATACCAACATCATATAACAATTAACATAATTGAACTGTGCGATCAAGGCTCAATTGAACGGAGCCGATCGTATTGCATGAACTGGAAATGTAAATTGAACTGTGCGCTCAAGGCTCAATCAAACGGAGCCGAACGTATTGCATGAACTGGAAATGTAAATTGAACTGTGCACTCAAGGCTCAATCAAACGGAGCCGAGCGTATTGCATGTATTGAAATGTAAAATGAAATGACCGATCAAGGCTCAATCAAACGGAGCCGATCGTGCGGGCACGCCCTGATCAACCGCATAATAAAATGGGATCAAACTCAACCTCGATGGATGGGGAGCTACGGCCTCGGCAATTGCATGTACTGAAATAATAACTTGCATCTAATAATGACTACTTAACAGCAACAAACTAATACACATGTCATGTTATGATGTATGCACAATAATTTCGTTATAATATGTAAATAAGCAAAGACACATGATACACCCCAAAATCGTGATTAAAACGGGGAATTTGAAAGATTCACTCACATTGGGTGCGTTGGATTTGAGATGGTGAGATGCGCACGATTTAGACGAGCGACTCGACGAGGAATATTAACCTAAATAATAATGGAAAAATATAATAAATGGATAGATTTTATTAAGGATTTTAATGGGATTTTTAGATATATTTTTGTGAGTTTATGGCGATTTTATATCTTTAAAAATGTTATTTTTAAGTATTTTTAATTGATTTTTAAATTAAAATAAACAAATAAATATTTAAAAAAAATTATTATTTATTTTTTTTTTTACTGTTTGACCGTTGACCGGTTCGGTCAGCGGTAAATGTTTGCGCCAAGCGGGATTCGAACCGGTGACCTTCCGTTCACGCGCACGTAGCTCTACCAGCTGAGCTACGTGACTAACCCGTTAGAAACCCAGTTTTAATTATAGTTATATACTTATTCGAATTTACCGAAAATTCCTTTATTTTGCAAAACGTTTTAATCTCATGGACCGGTGCTTGTGACGGGACTCGATCGCGCGACGTGAAGTTTATTTTGCACACAGTCCACCGCTGGACTGTGTGTCTAACCCGGTTATATTCTTGATTTATATTATACTTAACTACCCGCCCTAACCCGGTTAGTTCATGAATAAAAAGAAATGTTATTACGTAAAGCATGTGTGTAGTAAGGATCGAACTCGGGACTTGTATATAAACTTTGCACACAGTCTACCGCTGGACTGTGTGTCTAACCCGTTTATTATTCGAATTTTAATTACTCTTATCCCGTTCTTAAGTTCGTCTTCTTCATTACCATTACCGACTTTACTCAATCATCTGGTTCATGATTTAACTAATTACTAAACATGACGACTAGCTTGAATGTACAAAACCGAACAGTTTGGGGAAAGAATATACCGGACAGGTTGTCTTCTTTAGGGAGTCCGGCGAGAACGGACAACTCTGTTTTTGAACCTTCGGCTGAGAGGGTCTAACAACAGAATTAAGGAATTAGATTTGAAATTGAACCAGAGTACATGGATTATTAGCACGATTTAATGTGTTTACCGTTAACTAGCGAGTTTCCGGCAATTCCAGAATTTCTCCGGCGAACCCAGAAAATCCAGCAAAGTCTTCTGTGACTGATTTTGAGTGATGGATTAATGTTAGTAGAGTCCTAACAATAGATTGAAACCGCAAAGGAGGAAAATCTTACCGGTTTGTGTTGAACACGGTTTTCCGGCGAGTTCTGCAGAGAATTCCGGCGAACAGTTTTTGGTGCTCAAATGACTTGAAAACGCGACGAAAAGGAAATGGAGTGTTGTTGTGACAGTTCTGAATCGCACAAATGATTGGAACTTGAATTATTCGGAGTTTGATAACTTTTCGGTTTCAAAAACCGAAACTTTAAGTTCATTCAATTTGGACTTAATTAGAAACCGATATTCATCGGTTATAAGCTAGCTAAACGAACTTGAACTGATTTGGCGATTCGGTTTACCGGTTTCCGTTATTCAGATATTATTAACTGTTATTTCGAGTTTGCGTATAAAACCCAATTGTTTTCCTAAGATTAACAGAAAACACTTGGTGGCGGAGTGGTTTGGGGACGGAATGATAAGTTGTTGGATTGCTTCAGCTGACCCGGCTTCGAGTCCGGTCAGCTACAATGTTTTTTTATTTATTTTATTTTAACTTTTTATCAAATATAATTTTTATGGTTTAGTTTATTTATTAATTATGTAATGTTTAAACCCAAAATAATCATGATTAATTAATGAAATTCCATAACTTGGTACAAGATTACAAAACGGAGCGGGTTTTGGAGACCCGATTTTTACAAATGTTACAACCAAGTTCCTCGTTTTCAAAGAAATCAAGAAAGATTTCAGCCTGAATCTACATCAGGCATATATGAAAGACCTAGAAGTAGTTCACCAAGAATGAATAACTTTAATGGTCGTTCAAATAATTTCAGAAGTCAAGGTCATTATCAAACTCGATACCAGAATGTTGGTATTCGAAATTTCTATAACAATGGCTTTAGAAATTATCATCATCAAAATTCATGGAACCAAAATAATAATTTCCAAAGGTCGCAAAGTCCAAACATGGTTAGGAAACCTCAAGACCACAGACCTAGTGGAAATCAAAAACCATTTCCATCAACAGGTTTAAGATCCAAGACTCCTGTTAGGAGTGATGGATATTGGATGGATGTTCCCGTAGTTGATGAATCTGGAAGACCCAAGACCATTAAGGCTTGGGTCCCCTAAACTAACTAATTTTGTTGGGTTGTGCAGGAGCTGCTAAGGAGGATTATCAACTTGTGGTATGTTGATAGTGGCTGCTCCAGGCACATGATGGGGGATGTGAGGCTGTTGATTGAGTTTGAGAATATAGATGGTGGTTATGTGAATTTTGCAGGTGCTAAAGGAGGGCACATTACCGGTCGAGGAAAAGTGACCAACGGGAAGATCACACTGGACAAAGTGAACTATGTTAAGCAGCTGAAGCACAATCTGATGAGCATGTCTTAAGTCTGCGACAAGGGTCACTCGGTCCACTTTACAAAGTCTGAAGCTTTGGTGTTGAAACTTGGTTTGGTGATACCAGATGATTGGATAGTGATGAGAGCGAGGAGAAACGACACTTATGTCATGGACATGGGTGCAAAGGATTCTTCCACTGTGGTGGCGTGTTTGCTATCAAAAGCATCTGAGGCTGAGTCATTGTTGTGGCACAGACGCATGGCCCACATCCACTATAGAAAAATGAATTATATTATTAAAAATAGTTTAGTGGAAGGGGTGCCAGTGCAGAGGTTTCACGTGGAAGATAAATGTCTTCCATGTCAAAAGGGAAAACAACATAAGAATCCTCACAAGTCTAAAACAGTAAATTCCATAGATGCCCCTTATGAATTACTTCATATGGATCTATTCGGTCCAGTGAACGTAAGGAGCATAGGTGGAAAGTACTATTGTTTAGTTGTCATAGATGATTACTCACGATATTCATGGGTTTTCTTTTTAGGTATAAAAGATGAGACAGCGGAGATGTGGATTGATCTTTTTACAAAATTGGAAAATGCCCATGATGCACGGATCAAGAGGATAAGGAGTGATAATGGCACGGAGTTCAAGAATCAGATTCTGGATCTCTATTGTCTTCGTAAAGGAATTGAACATCAATTTCTACTCCTTATACACCTCAACAGAATGGAGTCGCTGAGAGGAAGAACAAGACGTTGATTGAAGCCGCAAGGACTATGCTATCTGATTCAAAGCTTCCAGTTCTCTTCTATGGAGAAGCTGTGAACATAACTTGTTATGTCCTGAACAAAGTTTTGACGGTTAAACGGTTTAACAAAACATGTCATGAACTATTGTTTAACCGAAAACCAAACTTAAAAGGCTTTGAACCATTTGGATTACCCTGCACCATTGTGCGAAACAAAGATAAGCAAAAATTCGGTGAGGTAGCTGATGAGGGTTACTTTCTAGGCTCTATGCCTGGAACACCGAATAAAAGGGTTTTTAATCTAAAAACTGGTAAAATTGAGGTGGTGTTTAACATGGAAATCACTAGTTATTCACCTCAACAATCAATGAGTGAACCTCCTATATTATATAATTATGATAGTGTCTTTAAATCATTTAATATTCCTGATTTTTCCAATGCAGATGAGTCTCAAGTGATCCATACTGCGATCAGTGAAGATGGAGAGTGTGACTTCATGCCTAGATCAAGTATATCGATGACAGATGCTCCAGAAACTTCTTCCAGTGCAGCTCCAGAGGACTCAAGTGATAGTGAGTCTGAACCTATTCAGGGGGAGGACTTCACTAATCCGTTTGCTAATTCTAACATTCAAGGGGAGGTTGGATCTAATCTGGGAGATAATCTGGTTGTTGACACCATTGCTATCACACGTGTAAACAGAGATCATCCAGTTGAATACATCATTGGTGATGCTGCTGCAGGTGTTCAGACAAGAAGAGGTGTGCTCAAAGGTTCCTGTTTGTTTACTTCGATTCAAAAGACTGGGTTGATTCATGAATGTTTGTATAGTTGCTTCATTGCCCAAGAGGAGCCGAAGAATGTTCATATGGCCCTAAAAGACAATTGTTGGGTTGAAGCTATGCAAGAGGAACTAGCTCAATTTAACAAGTTGAATGTTTGGGAGCTAGTTGACTTGCCTGAAGAAGAGAAGGAAATAGGCACTAAGTGGGTGTTTAAGTGCAAGAAAGACAACCGAGGGATCATGATAAGAAATAAGGCTCGGTTGGTGGTGAAAGGGTTCAATTAGCAAGAGGGGATTGATTACAATGAAGTGTTTGCACCAGTAGCAAGGTTGGAGGCAATTCGTTTGTTCCTAGCTTTTGCTTCATTCAAGGGCTTCAAGGTTTACCAACTTGACGTGAAGAGTGTGTTTCTTCACAGGAAAGTCCAAGAAGTGGTGTATGTCTCACAACCAGAGGGTTTACTGATCCAGACTATCCAGATCGAGTCTCCGACTTGATAAGGCATTGTATGGGTTGCATTAGGCACCTAGGGCGTGGTATGAGACACTGTCAGCACATTTGTTAAAGAACGGTTTTGAAAGAGGTCAGATTGACAATACACTTTTCATCAAAAGGAAGAAGGAAGACTTTCTGCTGGTACAGGTATACGTAGACGACATCATCTTTGGGTCATCTGATGAGAACATGTGTCATGATTTCGAAGAGGTGATGAAGAGCAAGTTTGAGATGAGTACGATGGGTGAATTATCCTACTTTTTGGGTTTACAAGTTGAACGGAAGAAGGATGGGATGTTTATACATCAGACGAAGTATGTGTATGACATTTTGTCTCATTTAAATGGAGGATTGTGCTACTTTCAACACACCTATCTGTGAGAATCACAATCTTGGTCCAGACCATGAGAGTGTGGAGGATGTTGATCCAACTCAATACAGGGCAATGATTGGTTCTCTGATGTACTTGACTGCTTCAAGACCTAACTGCTTCAAGACCTAACATCATGTTCGCAGTGTGTCTTTGTGCCAGATATCAAGTGAATCCAAAGGAGTCCCACATGAAAGCGGTGAAGCGGATTCTTCGACACTTGAAGGGGAAACCTAAACTTGGGTTATGGTATCCAGCTGTAGTGATTTGAAGTTTGTTGCTTTCACTGATTCGGGACTTTGGAGTATACAAATCTACAAGGAAGTTTATCACAGGTGGTTGTCAGTTCTTAGGAGGGAGGCTCGTGTCATGGCAATGCAAGAAGCAGTCTTGCGTGTCTACCTCGACGTGTGAAGCTGATATTGCTGCGGGTAGCTGTTGCTCTCAGGTTCTCCGAATCCAACAACAGATGCACGATTACGGTTTGAATTTCTCTCGTGCACCTATTATGATAGACAATAATGCCACTATTTCAATCACCAACAATCCTGTAAAATACAGTCGCACAAAACATATTGACATTCGTCATCATTTTATACAGGATTGTGCTGAAAAGAAATTAATTGAACTACATCGAGTCGATACACTTGATAAGCTGGCAGATCTTTACATAAAAGCATTTGACAGGGCTCGTTTTGAACTTTTGGTCGAACTCAATGGGATGAGGAATCCTGAATAACCATTTTCCATAAAAATAGTCTGTAAATAAATTTACTGCTTTTCAAAATCAAAAACATAAAAAATAGAAAATCAAAATTGAGTTTTCACTGTGTGAAAAAGAAGAAATGATAGTACATCAGCAAGTTAGACTGTCACACTGAAATTAAAACTAAAATTGCTTAAGTGTGATAGCAGCTTCATAATATGATGTACCAGTAGGCAAAAGGCATGAAATAATCAACTTACCTTGGTGATATAAATATAATAAACTGTGTATGAGTGGGTAATATATCAGTGGCGTATGGTTGTATAACCTTAAATCTTGCATTGATAGATTGCTAAAATCTAAGGTGTTAGGTCTTTATATCGTTATTTCATCTGGGGTATCAAGGTTGTACTTCTGCTGCATCCAGATATATGCTGACCTAGGCACAACTAGGATATCTTAAAAGAGCTAAAATGCCAAAGAGAGTCATTCAAATGTGCAATTGCATTATTCGTACCAAAATTTGGTATTTATCCTAACCCTCATTGGATACTGGTCTCTTTGCTATTCGGAAGTACTGACCTGATCACCAATTATGTAATGTTGTAAATTCAAAAGGATGAATTTCGATATACTCACCTACTACGATGAATTTTTGTGCATACCTTGATCGCGGGGGTATGTCTGAAGTGGGACACACTAGTATATTCAGTATAAATTATCTAAACATATCACTAGGTAATGGTACTTGAAATGTTCATGTATTTTGTTTAAGTGGATAAACAATACTGGTAATCGTCTTGAACTGCTTCTCATGAATATTGCCTATAGAATTCTCAAATAGTGTGAAAACAGTTTGATGTTGCTTATATGATCTTCTTAACGGTGATACTCACAAAAATAGAGTGTTTATTATTTCGTTATTTATTTGTTTTTAGAAAATATAAAAATCCAAAAATATTTCATTTTCTTGTAAATTCTTAATGTACGGAATATAGTTATGCTTTGAGGAGTTGTTACCGATAGGGGGAGACGATGTTAGAAGATGAGTTCAAAATTTTAAGATCTTGCAGGTTCTGTGTGCTTAAAAATTTGTTTTGAGTTGAGAAGTGCTTAATCTATGATACAGTTTTTACTATCTCTTGAATAATAATAATTTGTTTAACTTGTGTTGAAAAATTCTTATGGTTTCTCGAGATGTTTGTTTTATAGCATACAGATTGTAGCAGTGTGTTGCTGAGAAGTTTGGTGAAGAAGAGTTTGCTTGGATGCATGGTAGAACCTCTTTTCTACATTGCAGACAAAGTTGAAGAGATTTGCAGATTGCTATGCAAGGACTAAACTGGAGTTTACTCAAACGCTAACGATGTAGAAGATTTGGTGATTGGATACACCAGCTTAGGGGGAGTCTGTTGCTGACAGAAGCTATTAAAGTTGAAGTTATCCAAAGACCAACGTTTTTCAAAGATACTGAAGATTGCAAGAAGACTGAAGACTAAGTCATTATATGAAGCTATTGTCAAGGGAGAGTTTGTTGGTGCATATTTGTGACAACAGCTTAGATTTGGTCTTTGGATATCTTGTAATTAGTAAAATGATAAACGGCAATTAGAAGTAATTGGGCTGAACTAGACACTAAACAGAACATGGTAGGCGAATTGGGCTTTAAACCCATTAGCAGTCCATGTAGGAAACCCTAGCTCAGTTGTATAACCTATCTCTATATAAAGGGAGGTTTGCATTAGGGTTTAGGTTGCTGGTTTATTGCTCAGTTAGTTGGTCAGTTGCTGAGAGAATTGCTTCAGATAGATTTGAGAGAGAGTCTTGAATTGATTGTAAACTCCTTGTGTTAGATAATCAATAGAAGACTGTTTGAATGAAATTTTTCTTGTTCGTGTTCTTGTTTCTGTGAAATCTAATCTAGGGGATTCCGCACTCTAGATTAGATAGATGATTCTGTGATGATCCATACGGACTAGTGGACCTACAAGACTATAACGCTTTGCATATTTTTGGACTTTCCTTATTTAGAGAGTGTATTCATATTTCTATATTGGGAAACTTGTACCATACTCATATATTTCATTTTCCACTATTGTAGTCTGAGATTATGATCATAATAGAAACTCATTTTATACTTATACTTGTTACATACTTGAATTATACTTACTTAAATGCTCGAATACTCAACTTGATGCACTATTATACTTATACGTCATACTTTATGCTTAAAAATGCGTAATAACTGACTAAAACGCGAAAACTTAGCCCAAAACTAATCACCTCGCACGAAGCGTGACCACACTCGAACGCTTCATCAGTCTCTTTCCCCTATAAATCAAACCCTTCACCCTCATTTCCAACCTTACGAAAATTTCTTTATTAATTGCATATTAACTTAGTTCTAAGTGAGTTCTAGCTCACTATACTCCTTGGATTCCTTCCCATTTTCTTAATCTCTTACTTTTTCTTTCAAGAACATACTTGGTACCGAGTGTTGCATACTACCAAGCTTATCATCTTCCCTATGATTATGCTTGTGTTAGTGGTAGTGTGAACGATAGAAGCTTTGGCTTCCGAATTAGTTCCACCACCTCACTTGCTCATTTGTATGTCACAAGTGGTTTACTAGTATCAAAGCAACAAAACCCCGTTAAGCCTCCAACACTTACTTAATTCTTTCCATGATGAAACGGCGGGTTAACCTTACTTGACCACTTGTGTAATTAGTTTTACTTTCTGTTGATTCATGACCAACCGGGTCGTTATTTACGACCTTGTACTTTGGTGAAACATATAAAGAGATTTGCCATCTCCATACATGACTTCTATGATAATCATGACTAAATATACTTAAATATATATGTGACTCTCGTAATTTCATAATAAACAAGTCCGAACAGAATATTGATCACCTTCTGATTAAGTATTTTGACTTCAAGACTATTCTGCCTCCTTACCACGATCCCCGTTCACAGATTTCAGTGTCGTAATGGGTACAAAACAGGCTAACACATTTTAGAACTATTCACCTTGCACGAGGTGAACAGTCAACTCGTACGAGTTGCAAGTCAGCTCGCATGAGGCGGTCAGTCCACTTTGTACAAATTGGTATTTCAACGTTTTCATTCCGTACTCTCTGCCTCAGATACTAGACCAATCATTCCACTCAGTTTATTCACTTTCTCCTGATTACCTCATGTAGGGTAACTCTAGGTTGCATCACCTGAACACTCTACGCACGGAATACAAGGAAGCTCACAAAACTGTGAGCATACTCGATCCCATTTTACGCTTTATCACCTTTGGGTGCAATACATGTACATTATGCAAAATTATACGAACATGCTTATACTCAGTTCACAAACAATCTCTATACATGCTCTTGTGCTAAACTTGAAATCACACATGCTTATACTCGATATGCTTATATTCAATCATTAACTTTTATCAAGCCTCCCTTAACATGTATAGCGCTATAGGAGTAATGCACCGCCCATAAACTTGAGGTTATGTTAAGGTATACACATACGGTCTTTCCATTGCTATGATTAGATTACTATAGCGGGAAACTTTGGGTTGACTAGTATACTTATGCATGATAGTTTAATCTATGTTAGCCTCAAGAATAGACAATTACGCATGAATATTTGTTTAAACATTTATACTCTGCTATTATTCAAACTTGTATGCTCGCCAATGCCTTGTGTGTTGAACTATACTTTAACATGTATTGCAGGTTGACTATTGATGATTATGACATTGGAAACAAGTAGGACAACTTAGATACTCATATAGAATTGTATTATTAATGCTGTCGTACTTGTATTTTGTTCCAATTATGTTGTATTGATTTCAAACTGTTGTACTTGATCTTTGTTAAGGAAATGAAATTTTGTTATTTAAATACTTGTCACATTTTAGTGTTATGATGTCTCGAGCAATCTCTTTCATCCCACCCTGATATTTCTGCCATTGGTTGGGGTGTGATAGCCACCGCTGTCACCACCCGCCGCTGTTACCACCCACCACCACCGTTGCCGCTACTACTTTCACTTGTAACCACCCACTATCACCACACACCACTGACCACCACCATCATATTTTATTCTTTCATCTTTTCTTGCCTACCAAATAACAAAAAAGTAATGATTGATTCCATTCTTACATGGCAACCAAATAAGACATGGAATGGTAAAGGTCAATTCCATTACCTCGTCCATTTCATTCCCTCGTCTATTCCATTACCTCATACCAAACAAACTCTTAAGGTCTGTTTGGTACGAGGTAATGGAATAAACGAAGGAATAGAACGAACGAGGTAATGGAATGGACTAGGGAATGCAATAAATCATTACCATTTCATGTCTTGTGTGGTTACCGTGTGGAAATGGAATGAATTATTATTGTGTAGTATTTGGTAGGCAAGAAAAACGAATGAATAAAATCTGCGAAGAGTGGTGGTGGTCGGTGGTATAGATTGTGGGTGGTTATAGGTGGCAGTGGTGGGTGGTGGCGGAGGCGGCGATTGGGTGGTGGCGGCGGCAAGTGGCAGTGGAGGCGCGACGGTGGGTGGCGGCAGCTATCGGTGGTGGTTGGTGGCAGTAACAGTGGTGGTTACTGGTGGCGGTGGGTGAGGAGTCGACGGTGGTGGTGGGTGGCTGCGACGAGTGGCATTGGCGGTAGTGGTGGTTGGAAGCAATGGTGGGTGGCAATGGTGGCGAGTGGTCGCGACGGTGATGGTTGTCGAGTATAGGTGGAGGCAGTGACGGGTTGTGGGTGTAGGCGGCGTTGAGGCAGTGACGGGTAGTGAGTGGTGGCGCCGTTGGTGGTGGGTGGTGGGTGGTGGCAAAGGTGGTGGGTTGTGGTGATGTTGATGAATGGTGCAAGAGGTGATGGAATGAAAGAAAAAACATCGGAGTGGATGGAATAATTTTGAGGGAATAGAATGCCTTATGAAATGGGTGATTCCATTCCATTGACCAACCAAACACTCTTTTGTTCATTCCCTCGTAATAATCCATTCCATCTCGTCTACCATTCCTGCATACCAAACATTACCTTAAGATTACAAATCAAATCTTAAAATTTTACGATTTTAAAATATATTTACTAGTGCCAAAACTTATAAATTTCGAATCAATATTAAATAAATGTGCATGTATAAGCGTTTTTATTTTTTTTAAACGAATTTCATGTTTGTTGTTAGACTTAAACCCAATAATTCATATTGAAGTGTATTAAAATGTTTTGGGTTGGCACTCACCCACCAACCCAATGGTGCATAAGAATTTATTTATAAATTAAAGATACAAACAAAATTTATATCGCAAAAAATTAATAAATCTATGAATTTCTCTATCCAAAAAGAAGGCCTAAGAATACTTTCAAGCGTCATATAAAAATTGTCGAAGATTTTACTTTATTTATAGATAGGTAGATAGATAATTGCTTGGTATTTTTTTCGATTTGTTACAAAGGTACCAGTCAACTTTTTTTTCCCCACCATTTCGTGATATAGCAAACACTATCAAGATAAGAATTAAGTCTTCTTTGTATGTCGCCCACCATTTGGTGATGTAGCAAAGACAATTGATTCTTCTTTGAAGGTCGCAAGTTTGAATATAATAGGGGTTTTTGTTTAGTGGCGAAACTTAAGATTTCCAACCGAGGTCGAAAACGTATATACCAAAAAAAATTTATAAAATCAGGGGTCAAAAGGTATACACTATTATAAATATATTATTTATTACTGACTATCCATATTACCAACTCCCATATTACATTTACATTTTTATCAATGTCATAGTGCCTATATATTGGCATTTGTATATGATGTTAATATCAATGAGAAGGTTTCTCATTCCCTTATTTTGCATGTTCTTGTTCTCTACATGTCTTGTTTTCTCATGTTTATTGTAGTTGTATATTGGTTGCTTATAGCCGTTGTTTTACAACACGTTATCAGCATGACCCGCTAACCCGTAAACACGACCCGTTAAGCACTTCTAGCAGTAAGTATTGTGATGGATCCAAAACCTATGATTGAAATGGACTTCCCTGAATTTCCATTGGTAAGTATCTTCCTATATTTTATTTTGTTTATTTGATAAATAGATTAGGATAACAAATAAAGGATGTATATATAACGGAAGATATATAATCAACGGAAGATGTAAAAATTACTAAAGTAGTCTTTTGTCTGGATTTCTATTACATCTTTCTTAAATAATTTATTTGATTACCGAGTGAGGTTTCTATGGGTATTCAGTTGTTTATCGATAAGAAAAGGATAAGAAGATAAATCCGTAAGCCGTAATAGGGTTGGGTTACGTTACTGCTAACGATGAAGCATACGGCACGACAAAAGTGTTGGAGAGAACTGATTAATAGACTATTGAGATTTACATTTTAATTATTACGACCTAATTAATTACTTTTATGAATATATATGTCCAAATCATATTATAGCTAAATATTTTATAATTTAAATGGTTATGGATATAATTCTATTACTACGTATTTCTAGAATTTTTTTTGTTTTGTTATATCTAAGTTTTGTATTTTGTATTTGAGTGATAGAATCTAGATTAAGCTATAATCCAGATTTGTCATATATTATTCTTTTCTAAATACCCTTTTAAATGACCTTTTATGTAATTGTGAGAAATGCACTCTAAAACAATAAATATTTCATTTAGAGAATCAACTTGACATTTGTGTTTTATATTAAATAACTAATTAAATATATAGCTTAAGTTAGTATTTTCTTTTATCCCCAAATATGTAGCATAAGGGAAGTATGCCTTTATAAATAATCTTACTAAATATTGGTCTAAACTTTGAATTTTTTTTATAGTTGAAATGTAAGACAAAATTTCATTGAATCTGTAGGGATCTTTAATCGTATATGTGTCGCATCTATATTAAAATAACCATGTTCATTATTGTTGATTATATATTATACAGCCAGAGAAAATGTCACTTGGACAATATATGCATTTATATTATATTTATAACATTCAGAAAGACTTTTGGAATCTATTGACACACATAACAGATTTAAATTGCACTCATCGGACTTGGCAGTTTTTCTAGTTCATTCCTAAAAATAAACTTTACGTCTCATTGCATTCCATGAACACATTATACATGATAAATTGATAACTTTTAGTGCATACAAAACATATTGAAAAATGATGTGAAATGTTTTTTTTTATTACAAGATTATCATTATTTCAATCTTATTAAAAGCATTATTAGCATGTCTTATATGATGTTATGCTATATCGATAATTGTATAATAGTTTTTATGGATATTTGTTAATGTTATTATATTCTTGCTAACATTGGATATATTTGAAATGCTTGGGGTTAAAAGGCATATATATGTATATAAGATATACATGTGATAGGTTATATCGTGATACGGTAATACATAAATTATGTATTTCTTTTAAGTGATGAACACATCTTACTTGATTACTTTGTATCAAAACATATTTTACTTGGGGACATGTTATAAAGTCATGTTTTTGATATTCTAGTTTTATGTATAAACCGTGTCCTATATGTTGTTACTTTTGAAAAAGAAAATTAAAATGACCAAAGTTGCGGTATATGATAACACGTTATAAACATGACTAAATTGTGATCAAGATTTATTTATAATATAGTATTGGAAGAACTACCTAAAGCTTATTATGATTTTATGAAAGCTTGTAAGTATTTAGACCGGTAAATCTTAATGATTCGGTCATATAATTGATATTATGTGATATGTGATGAAACGATTATTTATAAAGGCTGAAAAAAACCATTTTCATCATCTAACCTCAAATATTCTCTTGAAATAGCAAGATTGTTAAAGTCTATATAAGGTTTGAAACGACAACCATGAAAGTTGTGTGGTTCTAATTCACTCCCTAAACTAATATGATATAATGATTAGTGTAAAGGTCACACTAATGACTAAGGAAATTGTAATGATGCTTACATGAAAGTCATAATCCATTCCCTGAAGTGAATGTGATGATATAATGATCGATTTGAAGTTTATGATCATAGAAATTTAGAAAATCATAATAATGCTCATGTTAACAATGAGTTCAACCATGTTAATAATGTGATGATTATACAATGATCCTTGTAAAGGTTGTGATCATGGTAAATGATAAATTGCAATAATCCTCATGTTAATAATTAGTCGACCATGTAATAATGAATATGTCCACAAGAAGTGGTGCATTAAGGGAGTGAATATACGAGAATAAAATATGAGAAATATGTTATAAGATGAAATTTGGAAACAATAATACATTATTCCCTCATATTTACTGTCGTGCATTAGACAAATAAGAGTTTGCACATATATGGTCATAAACCAAAAGTTTATGAATCATAATTATTTAATTAGTGGCACGGCCGGCTAGACCACACAGAGTATTGATGATGTGAAATATATTAAAAAACCATATCTTCTTGATAGTTAAACATGTTAGTGGAAATTAATTATTTATCAGCTAAGTAGGGTATAAATCCCTAAATATTCTGGAAATATTAAAGGATTTTGTATCCTAACATGAAACCATTTAGTATTTTGAAATCGATGCATTGTCTAAATGGTTATCAAGTTCGCAACTTGAAGTACTGATCGTTTATGGGTTAGCTAATAAGATAGCAAACATATTATTCCAGATTGGCACATCTATTTTGTATATAATGATGAATATGATTCCCATGTTATTAATGATCATTGGCATAAGTGTTAATGTTGAGATGATCACCTAAATGTCTACAAGTGATTGAAAACCAATTGATCATGAGAGTAAAAGGTTCACGTTTATATTTAAATTTACATCTATTCACATCAAGCCAACAAATTATCATATTTCTTCTCCGTTATAGTTGGTTTTGGTCAAAAACCTAATTTGTCCCTTCAAAGTTTTTGGTTATATGGTATGAATATTTAAATTCATCCACCACACTATATAAAGATGGGAACTCTAAAAAGATTGAGAATATGTTGGGCATAATTAGTTGTCTATGATTAAAAATTTAAAGCAATTAGTAAGAGATTTATTTACGGCTCATTGTTATTCACTTTAGTGAATGAATGTTCCCAACAATCAGGGGGAGATAAAAAGCAGCTGCAAAGTGAAAACTGGAATGAATTATCATGTTATCTTGATCCTCAAACTGTAAACTATGAATCCGAAGTTCAAAAGAAAATTCATTTACCAATATAAAAGAATAAATTATAAGACGAGTTCACTAAGCAAAATATAGTGACAAAGTAAGTCACATAAGCAACTATTTATGCTCTAGGTATATTTTTCCCAGAAAGACAACAACATATCTGTAATGAGTCTATTACACGCCTGAAGCATCACAGACTAGTCAATTCCAATAATAAAGTTCCACGAAAATTGGAGCAAGTAATTAAGATGGTCAAGTCGAGGTTATAGTAATAATATCCCTGAAGAGATATTAGACATGATGGTTCTAAAAGAATCTCAGGTACCTGATAATAAAGAGCTCTTAGTAAATTATATCATGTCTAGAAATGTATGGAATCAAAACAAAAATCGATGTCGTTATACTTTTGTATATAACGCTTAAAATAATGAGGATCAAGATTTAAAATCTGCCTATGAATAAAAATACAAAGAAATGATTGGCCAAAATGGAAAGACGCAAATGAAGCAGAGTTGAATTCTCTATTAAAATGGAAAGCTTTCAGGACTAGCAGTCCGTACAATAGAAGTCGCAAAATATATCAGATACAATTAGGCCTTTTATGTGAATCAAGAATTTATAGCACAAGGGTTCCGCAAAAACCTATGATTATTAATGATAAGATATATTTATCCAGTGGTAGATGCAATAGCTTTCTAGTATTTAATTATTCTAGTAATATAAAGAGAGAATTGATATGCATCTCATGAATGTTATGCATCACTTGAAACTGAAAGCTACATGAAAGTGCTGAAGGATTTTAAATTATGTAATTCATGTAAAGTAAGTTCTCGAGAACAATGTGATCACTGTATTTAGATTTAAATACTTTATGATTATTTTACATGTTGGATATAATTGAAACTTCTAAAGAGTTTCCTAAGGTAATTGAGTGCTTAAAAGTTAATTAAAACATCTTAATGATGCATTTCTTGTGCATCAATAAACATACATAGAAGAAATTGTACTTGGTGATTTTGATATCTCAATAAATAAATAGAAGGTACAATTTGGATTTTGAAAATATGATATAGAAATCAACATTTAAACAAGAAAGTTATATGACAATTCCTAATTATTATACATACACCTATATAGTTAAAGATGTAAAGAAGTTCGTGATGGATTATAAATATCTAAGCATAGATATGAAAACCTCAAGAAATGTTCTACAAAGTTTACAAGATATTATGGACTAAAATAGTCAAATCAATTGTGATATAAGGCTCACTGGTGAGCTCAGAGATGAGTTCATATTTTACTAACCCCTCAACAAGTTTGGTTAGTTTTGTAAATGCAGGAAATGTAATAAAAAACATTCATGGATCTTATGGGATCTACTTACAAAAAGAGGCAACTACAGAAGATTATAAATCAATGTTCATTAAATGATTGCACATCAAGGGATCAAGTGACAAATCACATACTACAAAAGTTTTCAGCAACCTTCATAGAAGATTTGCATCTGTTACTTAAATCATACTAATGAGAGTAGTTTTACACAAGTTGCACTCTTTTCCCTTCACTAAGTTTTATCCCATTGGGTTTTCTTAGTAAGGTTTTAACGAGACAACGTACCTGATTCAGAAGTATCATAGGGAGATAATACGCGCTGCACTCTTTTTTCCTTAGCTGAGGTTTTGTCCCACTGGGTTTTCCTGGCAAGGTTTTTAACCAGGCAACATCTCCAAGCGTACTGAAAGAATAAGGTACCATTTCTTTTATCACGTGTGGATAGTCAAGGGGGAGTGTTATCTATATATTATTTATTAGTGACTATCCACATTACCAACATTTATGTTTATATCAATGTCATATTTCCTATATATTGACATTTGTATATGATGTTAATATCAATGAGAAGGATTCTCATATCCTTATTTTTCATGTTTTTGTTCTCTATATGATCTATATAGTCTTGTTTTCTCATGTTTATTGTAGTTGTATATTGGTTGCTAATAGACCGTTGTTTACAACATATATACCCAAAAATTTCTATACGAAACTAATACTCTCCACTGAGCGAAAAATTCAGAGGTCGGCCGCCCCCTTTCGCCCCACAAAGCTATGCCCTTGTTTCCGTCCTCCCGTGTGTGTTACGTTAGTGCCTCTCGATTTTTAAAGCGGCGCAAAGTCTGTAAAGTGGCAGTCAACATTATAGTTTCCATGGGGACACGGAGAGGTCCAATTAGCCGGAGACACCAGGTGGGTTCCGATACGGGGCCGGCCTCACAGCCATGCCTGCGACTATGCAGTCCCAACCGACCAGTGAGTGATATCTTGATAATCGGTGTTAAAAAAAATCTCAACTCTTTAAATCGGATTTGTGAGATAACAGGATTCAAATATGGTCGTTAATAAATAAAATACTGAGACGTTATGTAAAAACCCAACAACCATCTAGAGTCAAATCTCATCAACCAGAAAAAAATGATTACAACGATCTGAAACTTCGACGAAGCATTTCACACCAAAAGTAGACGATAGACCCAAACCACAATCTAATGTCTCTGAAATGAAAGGAAATTTGAAACATGCCACACCAAAAGTAAACCCAACCCACAATCAAAGTCTCGGAAATGAAAGTTAACCACTCCCGCCCCTTTCTTCCAATTCAGTGAACCTGGCCTTGTCTTGACTCTTGAGTCTCTGAAATGGAAGTTAATGACTCTGGCCCCATTCTTCCAATTCAGTGAACCTGGCCTTGTCTTGACTATTGAGGTGGGTGGAAGTCTTTTTCACACACCTAAATCTCTCTCTTAAACATGTACACGTACTGTCATTTAAATTCACAAATAGAGGTGTTTATCAAGCCCCGGCTTCCAAGTGTATTAAAACTGAATTTGAATGTGAACCGATTCGAATTTATTAAGTTCAAAACCGATTCGAATTCAGGTTTATTTGAATTCATCCGATTTATTGAAGAAATAAAAATTAATTAAATATACGATATATATGTATGTATAACTGAATTTGAGTAATGAGGTTGATCAGCTTAGTTCAAAATTCATTCATAATTTGAAATTTGGTTCGATTAAGGATTCGATACGAATACTAGTTCCCCGAATTTAAATTCATTATTCAAATTCAGTTCGAATAGAAGTTTTGACTTTTTAACTTAAATTCCAAGGATGAAGACCTTTATTTACAGAAATCTAATAACCGTTATAATTTATTATTATATTAGGATCTCACATATTACACACAGACTGAAATAATATAAAGTTATCTATTTAAAACTTATTACACTAATTGAATAAAATATAATGTAATCTCTACAATCATTAGAATATGTTTTATAAAAATGATTGAATAAAATATAACGTAATTTTTATTTAGTGATATTTTGGGATTTAAATAGCAGTTTTTAAGTAAAAAAAATAAGTTTATTCAGAAGTTTATACTTAATTTTATATTAACTTATTTGGTGAATAATGTAATAACTATTCTTAATTAAAAGTTATGTATTCATATTTAATTAGAGAAACGAGAAAACCATAAATAGAATGATCGTATGTGTTGACATGTGTCCCTCCTAGTTTTCTTTTATTATATAATGTGTGTATATATATATTACTAATTTAAGTTTCGGTATGTTAAACGGGTTGCAAAAAGGAAATACTTCTTATAAATATATTGATTTAATAATTTACATATAGATGTATATGCTACTATATTCAACGTTTCTACGTGTATACTATAGCCATTGTGTCTTCAAAGATCTTTAAAACTCACAATGATTTAATCGTTTAACACTACCACATTGTGGTTTTTGGATCAAAATTCAGTTCCCAAGTCGGCTAGTAGTGAAAGTCCTGCTTCAACGGTAGCATGTTTGGCTTGCAGCTTAGATTCACTATTTTTTAGACGCATAAATACCCTATTTTTTATTTCCTATTTACAACGTTAGATATGAACTCTGTCACAATGTTATAAAAGATAAATAAACATTTGGATAGTTGGATGCATTAATGTACCTTTGTTACTTTAAAAAGAATTCCAAATCAGTTAAAATGGTCAGAACTTCTCAAGAGAACTTCTCAAGGGACTGATGTACCAAGTGCCAGTGATCATTCTCTTAATACTTTAAGTACCACTGTTTATTGTTTATGGTGCTCAGTCCTACAAAGTCCAATCCCTTAAATATCGTTATTGTTTCTGGCTGGTAAGGCTTCATTAGGTGTTTCTACGTTTGCCATGACCTGTTCAAAAAGCAGCCCATCATTTTAAAACTCTATAGTCTTTACTATAGGTGTAGAAATTTCCAACATAACATGAAAACAATGAGTTTTTTAGGTTGTTATTTAATCTTTTAAATAATATTAATCAATTTATTGACATGTTTCATATCTTTTATAACATTATGACAACGCAATAATTAAGCCCCAAATTAAATATAAAATAAAAGATTAACTGAGACATTAAGTAAATTGAACACAAACCAAATTATAATATCTTTTTTGCAACATGGCGTCCATTTCTTCCTTTTCTACACATGAACTTCCACATTAGCAAGAAAAGAATTACATTTTCCATTTCAATGAAAGAAGTTCTATTTTATGTAGAGAACAGAAAAGAGCATACAAAACCGATTCCTCTTAATAAAATTGAACAAACCCAAAACCCTCAAATCCATATTAGGGTGTTTGACTTGTTTCTTTCATCTTGAAAGCCTCAAATCAAATCAATAATTGAAAAAACAAAATTGGTGAATCTTTATAATAAAATCAAATTACAATTCTTCATATCATCATCATTTTCACCATAAGGATAAAAAGTCTAATTCTAGCTTGGTTCTTCATCTGACTTCAAATATAAAAAACGTTAAAAACATATAATAAATGAATGAATCGTAAATATAATTAAACCTTGAATGAAAAGAACGATCAATCAGTGCTAATAAATTAAGAGAACAACCATAATTCTAAAAACTTTGAAAAGTTGCATTAAGAACATAGATCATTCATGATTTAAGCACAGAACAAACATACATGTTCAAGACAAAATAAAAATCGTAGAAAGCAAGAGATGAAAGCAGTTGCAAGAGTAAATCGCCATCGGGAAATCGAAGAAAGATAGATTTTGTGATTTACAATTACATTTAAAAAGGAAACGATTTAGAAAAAAAGTAAAGTCTAATTTCTTAAATTTTTTACGTTAAAAAGGAACCAGTTTAGAAAAAAAAGGAAAGTACAATTCCTTTAATTTTCAATTTTATTAGAAGAGAAGAAAACAAGCTTGAGTTTTCCCTCCTAAATGCAATTAAGGTGGCCTCAAAAGATGCCAAGTGACATATAGTTGTTTTGCTTTATTATATAGGATAGATAGGATTAGGATCAAAAGAAAACTCCTAAGAGTTGTGAGAACTTAGAGAACGTCGCCTTCTCGTGTGAGTTTTTCCCCCATTTTTGCACACCTAGATTAAAATATTACAAACGCAGCCGTATAAAATTGAAGTAGCGTTTTCAACCTTTTACAGCTGCTCTAAAAAGCTGCTAGCATGAGATGAATCAGCATTTACAGCTGCTGTAAGTGTTTTTTTACGGATGGTGTAATTCAATAAAAACTATATATATATTTTTTTTTTGAAAAGTTCATTTTCCCCATTTTTGCCCACACCTATATTAAAATGTTATAAACGCAGCTTTAAAAAATTGAAGTGGCGTTTTCAGCCTTTTACAGCTGCAATAAAAAGCTACTAAGCATAAAGCAACAACAACTATAAGTGTTTTTTACGGATGGTGTAAATCAACAAAAACTATTTTTTTTTTTGAAAAGTTCATTTTTTTAGATTTTTTGGTTAAAAAAAACCTTACGTATGATCGTGTTCTATAAGTTTTCAGAATTCGTAGGATTTTTCATTTGACTCCAACCCTACTATTATATACTTTTTAGTTATTTGTATTATTTTAGGGTTAAGGATTTTAATAAAGAGACTAACCAAAATGAAATAGTTGTAAAAAAATAGTTATTGTTTTAATGATTTTCTTTTCAAATTATTTATAAAGCTATTCGGTAGGGGTGTTTAAAAAGATCTGGATTTGACACCAAATTTGAAATATACGAAAATTCGCATCCAAAATTGGGAAGACTCAAAAATTCAGATATCTGAAATTATGATAAACTGAATTTTTTTTATGAAGATTCCGATGTTGATTTCTAAAAATTTCGGAAAATCGGATTATCCAATGTCTGAAAACTAAAAAAAATAGTAAACATATGTTATACGAGCACTATGTTTAGTTGAAAATATAGTAAAAAATAGTAAATATTCAGGGATTTAGGAATATATTTTACGAGCATTGTGTTTAGCTTGAAATTGGGTCCTGTCAGGAAATATGTCGATGATATCTATAGATAAACATGGTGTGGCTTTCTGATTGAGACAGCACAGTCTTTCAATAATTGTTGTTCAAAAAATAGATACAACAAATAATTGTCAACTGCTAGCCTTTTCCAAGTTATATATTCCTGATCAATTGTCTGATATTGATTTGCAACGGCTCATACGTCTTAAAACTGGGCACTTTACATAAACAGGGCACTTTACATAAAACACAGTCTCTCATAAACTATTAACTTTCAAGAAATGATACTTGATTTATGTCGTAAATATTTATTAGAGAAATCATTATAATGTTCTCTACAAAAACCAATCTCAGTCTGTTACTAGAAAAGCAAATAAAAAGAATTGTTAAGTTACTAGCATCAACCAACGTTATACCCGTCAAACATATCATACCTACAAAGTTCAAAATCTCGGTTTTCAAAACATCGAAGAACGTTTTTTTTTGTGCGTGTGGAATGTACATAATCTACGGAGGCCACGTTAGTGAGTTAATTTATATTGAATGTTACATATGTATGTCTATGGATTAGTTTGTACCTTATTGTAATCTTTAGGTAGTTTTGTGTAAACTAGATTGTCTATATATAATGTATTTCATTCTTGATTAAGATGTATCAAATACCAATTATTTCATGGTATCATTGTTAGCGAGTTCGTTGGAATTGGTAGACTCTGAATTTTAATGGCTTTCTGTGTGTGCCTATCTCACGATGAGATGAACTAATGGCGTCAGATTGTAGTCTTAGTTAGGGCTGATCCTGAGAATTCAGGTGCCAATCCGAGCTTAGAAACGCATGCCCCTTAGGCTTTAACATAATAGATAATGTAAACTTTTTTTTTCAAATGGTTAAAGTTATAGTTAATGTTATATTGGGATAGTACTTAATGACCTTAAGTTATAAATTTTAAGATTGATAGTTTAAATGGACATAAGATATGAGTTTATTGTAAGGTCACCTAAATTACCATCTATATCAAACACGGATCACGTATGTGTGCGTAATCCATCATATATACGCGCATACACTGTAAGCAAACTATAATAAATGAGTAGAAACAAAGAATTCTTCACATATATTTTGCACTTGTATTGAACACTTTGAAACAATATTTATACGATATTCAAACACTTTCAGAACTTCACTTAAGTTCCGGATTTAACCCTAACAATATGGAACTATGTTGTTCAAGGAAACCTAACATTCCTAGAATTATCAATGCATACACCAAACTTATCAGGGCTACATCTGGGACTATCAACATTCCCTGATTGCTTACAACTTATCAAAAACTAATACAAAATACATACAATTTACCCTTAGAACCCTGTACTTCTAAGTATCTTGATCTTCAGCACTTCATCACCAACAAATGCACAATGCTCAGAGATCTTAAAAAAATTGTTGCTTCAAAAACACGTCGTCAACAGGTAGAATATAAGCTCCCCGCACTAGCTCCTAGTTTCACACACCGTTGCACAACTCTTTGGTAATGCATAGCTATTCTCCTAACATCTGGATGATAATGAATCACATGCCTTCTAAGTCTTTTCAGATCCTTCATCTTGAAATTAAATAACCACATTGGATCCAGAATTCTAACAGTCTCCTCCAAGACATTCTTCTTATAGATTACAACTTCATCGGTTTTAGAATCTACATACTAGCTTCTTATCCTTTTTCAACAATTCACGATCAAATTCTCTCACAAGAGTTTCTCTTAGACACTTAGCTGGTTTGTACACCATTTTATTTTATCTTTTTCGTTTCACCAGCTTACTTTGAATCGTATATCAATATGGATTAATCATCTTCACTTACATTTGCTACAACTTATACCATAATTAATCAATTAAACCATTAATATTCCCAAAAAGTTAAAATATATAAATCATAACGTTGCGCTAGTTGATGCAACCTGGTGGCAAGAACTCAATAGTTACATAACATTCAATACTGAACTCCATCTTCGCATAATGGTTTGTTTCTTCATGTTAACAAAATTTTTGACCAAATTCAATTTCTTATCATTTATACACTTGTACTGAAGGTTATCTCCTAAACACTTTGAATCATTCGTTCTCAGGAGAGATCCTCAATGGATGTCCAACATTTTCTAAATATTATGAGCCCGAAAAATCAACTTGAAACCTGCGTAAGTACATTATCGATCTTTATCCTAAAGTTTTCTATTTCTCGAACCAAACTTCAACTCACACCTTTTACAACTCCATCACTCCAAGTTCAAATTGTTTCCAAAATAATGTCCTCAGGTCGAGTAGTATCTAATCACTGTCCGGAAAAATTCTGCAGGTCGCCGGAAAACCGGGACTCACATCCGCACGGTATTTTCTCCGACTCTTTCTGTTTCAACCATGTGATTAATCAGTCACTAACACAACTCCACCATCAGAATCGATCCTAGTCAACGTTTATCGAAAACCTTACCTTGGCCGGAAAACTCCTGAAACTGCTGGAATCACACTGTGAACGGGTATGATCTCCCAAACTTCTGTTAAACCTTGTTTAAGTGACTCAACTTCTTAAAAAATCGAACAAAGCTGTTAATTGGTTTCAACAGCCGGAGTTCACTTTCAGTACCGACGCACCTCCGCCGGAATTCTATGAACAACATCAATCGGTATATCTTGTTCCTTAAACTCTCTCCATTCTCTACTTTTAAATTACTCGTAAAACGTATACGTCAAGAATTGGTCATAACAGTCGGAATAATTTTTCTATACAAAATCAACGAAGAAGATGAAGACGCAACATAACATAAGGTTAATTAAAATCGGAATTATAAACGGGTTAGACACACAGTCCAGCGGTGGACTGTGTGCAAAATACACACGCACGTCCCGAGTTCGATTCCTGCTATACGCATTCCTTCTATAATAAAAAGCCTTTTTGATCAAAAACTAACCGGGTTAACTCAGTTAGTTGTTAAGTATAATAAAAACTGAGATAATAACCAGGTTAGACACACAGTCCAGCGGTGGACTGTGTGCAACATGAACCACACGTCGCGCGTTCGAAAACCCGTCACGAGCACCGGTCCGATTGAATTAAAATGTTTTTGTAAATAAAGGAAATTCGGATTTAACTGAATAAGTGTATAAGTATAAATAAAAACGAGATTATTTCGGGTTAGACACGTAGCTCAGTTGGTAGAGCTGCGTGCACGCGTACGGGAGGTCGCCGGTTCGAGCCTCACCCGGCGCAAACTAATACGCTGACCGACCGGTCACGGTCAACATTAAATAAACAATTTTTTTTTATATTTTTATTTATTTAATTTAATTTAAAAATCAATTAAAAATACTTAAAAATAACATTTTTAAAGATAGAAAATGGCCTTGAACTCACAAAAATATATCTAAAAATTTCATTAAAACCCTTAATAAAATCCACTCGTTTAATATATTTTCCGTTATTATTTAGGTTAGTATTTCTCGTTGTCCGCCCATCAAATTCGTGCGCATCTCACCATCTCCAATCCAACGCACCCAATGTGAGTGAATCTTACAAATTCCCGTTTTAATCACGTTTTGGGGTGTATCATGTGTCTTTGTATATATATACTATAACTAAACCATTGTGCATACATCATATCATGAACATGTGTATTTAGTTTGATGCTGTTAAGTAGTTATTATTGGATGCAATTTATTATTCAGTACATGCAATTTCATAGGCCGCCGCTCCCCATTACATTATGAGCGTTGAGCATGTTCCCCATTTTATTATGCGGTTGAACCTGGCGTGCCACATACGATCGGCTCCGTTTGATTGAGCCTTGATCGCACAGTTTCATTTTCAGTACATGCAATATGATCGGCTCCGTTTGATTGAGCCTTGATCGCACAGTTTCAGTTATGTTATTTACAGTATGATGTTGGTATGTTCATGTATGTTGCCATGTGTTATTGTATGTTATAGTTGTGACTGCTATTTGCCATTACTTGATTATTTACATTTGCTCATCTATTATTATGCACAATTTTTCATTGATAAACTAACCATAAATTCTTTAATAAATGTTTATCTAATAAGGTTCACTCGCCAACTTATGTTGACCCAAAAACCCCCCTTTTACACATGATACAGGTGAAGCAGCAGCAGCTAGGAACACATAGGACTTGGACTAGAAGAGTAAAACGATTTAGTGTTGGGATTGTTATGCTTGGCTTATTTTCCTTGTATTGAATGAACATGTTTGGATTTTGGAAATGTAACTTTGACTTTATTAAATATGAAACATATAGTAAATGTCATGAGCTTTGGTGATAACCCAATTATGCCCAGACTCTTATTCCGCTGCGGGTCGGGGTGTGACAGATTGGTATCAGAGCCATGACTATAGGGATATAGGATAGGTTATTAGACCCTTAGAGCCTATACTATAGTCGATTAGAAACTTATAAGATTTTTGTGTGTTATATGCCAAATTTCATGATGTCTATATGTTTTATGTTAAATGTTACATTTGATATTGTACAAGCATGTTCATAAGTATGTATTATCATATAATGCCTATCATAAATCGTTTTGCTCATAACATATCACATCCATGAAAGCACACACCACATCATGATTGCTTTTACAATGATTTTCGTGTTTTCAAATCTCATCAAAGTGAGTTCTCATGACGGGCATGTAGTAACTGGAAGGGTAGTCGGAACGTCCTGTCTAGGCTGGCATTCGTATAAATCCAAAATAATGGACCAGTTTGCCTACCTGGGGACTAACGATGAGAGTACGAAGTACCTATTAGGCCAAAGCATGCTATACCAAAACGTCGTGTGAGCTAACCCCACTTTGAGTTGTCATTGTGTCTACACCTGGACACGTTCGACCAAAACATCTCATGAACATATTTTGTGGTTTGCATTCGGGGGATGCGAGTGTTAAATTGCCAATACTAATGTGAATCCTACCAAGCCAATAGCCATGGGGGCCCACATGACTATATAGGTGAAGGTATGGGGGACATTTGAGGCCCAACATGAGCGAACCCAAGACATCCTATGGATGTAGTTGCATTATTGATATTTATGTTATTTTCATTTTCTTAAAGACACATGACACCTAAAAAGACACCATAAAACTCACAATCTTCTCATTTTATGATCCTGTAGATGTCGTCTAGACAGCAACGAAGGGGTAAAAGATCGGGAAGGTCTCAGTAACGTTTGGCCACTCAGATCGCGAAACAAATGGCCACGATACTTCCTGACATTGTGGTCCAAGTACAACAAGCCCTTGCTACAAATCCTACTAACCCTCCCCAACAACAAGACCAGAACATCGACAACCCTCCCACCAACAAGTGCTCTTACAAACATTTTAAGTCCTGTGAACCTCCTAAATTTGAAGGGACCGAGGGTGTCACTGCTCTCCTACATTGGTTCGAGGAGATGGAAAACACTTCCTAAACTGCGATTGTCCTGAGGATCGCACGGTTCGATACGCCACCGGGAGACTACTTGGAGTAGCTCTCACTTGGTGGAATACTGAGAAAGGGAAGAGGGGAACTGAAGATGCGATGGCCTTAACTTGGGAGGAGTTAAGGGAAATTATGACTAGGCATTTCTGTCCTAGAAGTGAAATTAAGAAGTTGGAGGATGAATTCCATGCTCTAAAGCAAAAGGAGGGTGATCACACTACCTACAACAAGAGGTTTTTGGAGTTGAACCAAATGGTTCCAAATCTGTTCACACCAACCTATCGTCTGATTGAACATTATAGTCGAGGACTTCCCTCGAAAATCCAAGATTCAGTTCTCAGCGTTTCACCAGTAACACTTGAAGCGGCTATGGAGTTAGCAACTGAACTGACCTAAAACCGAATTCGCAACGGGAAGTTCAAGAAGAGAAGAAGAAAGCCCCTGTTGAGGGACAAACTTCAAACCACCCCATTCCTTCCTCTAAGTTCGCCAATAAGAGGAAGCGCAACACCAGAAATTTTGCAGTTACCCAAACCAACACCCCTATTCCTGCTGCACCCATTACTCAAGTCACTCCTTCACCGCACCATACAGAAGACCCTACACTGGCCCGTTACCAAAATGTAACCGTTGCCAATATCACCATTCCCCTGATCATCCTTGCCAATACTGCACCGGCTGCGGACGCGCAGGACATACTGTACAAACCTGCCGCATGCCTCAACGAACAAACCGCCACCAACCTTTAACCCAAACCCACCAACAGTTAATGGGTCAAGCCCAACAACCCTACCATTTCCACCCACCCAACATTTAGCCCAAACATACTACCAACCCAATTATCCTATGGGCCAACCTATGCGGGCTTGCTTCAATTGCGGCGACCCAAGTCATTTCAGAAACACATGTCCAAGGCTGGTTAATATTATTCATGCTCAGGCCCAAGCCAACCTAGTGAATCAAGCGAACCAAGCTCCTCCACCTGCAAGAGGAAGAGCTTTCAATATTAACGCGAACCAGGCCAGAGCTGACGGCAATGTGGTCAACGGTACGTTCCTTATAAATGGTAGATATGCTTCTATGTTATTTGATACTGGTGCGGATAGAAGTTTTGTATCTTTAGAATTTGAACCTATCTTAAACAAAAATCGGGATAAGCTCGCGGAATCCATAACGGTAGAAGTTGCGGACGGGAAACCAGTTTCATTAGACTCTATTTTACGCAACTGTACACTCACCTTAAACGACCACGATTTCTCAGTCGACCTTATTCCTATGAAGCTGGGGAGTTTTGACATCATAATCGGTATGGATTAGCTCAGTCAACATCAGGCGGAAGTTGTTTGTCGTGAAAAATTTATTCGTATTCCTCTTTCAAACGGTCAGACTCTTCGAATCATTGGAGAAACCTCGTCGAAAGGGCTCAGCTTAATGTCTTGTCTTCAAGCTCAAAAATATCTTCGCAAGAATTATGTCGCGTTTTTAGCCCATATCATCAAAAAGGGAACCGCAGAGAAGAAACTTGAAGACATTCCTGTAGTAAAAGACTTCCCACAAGTCTTTCCTGACGACATTTCAGGACTTCCTCCAGTTAGAGACGTCGAATTCCGTATTGATCTTATACCTGGTGCTACACCAGTTGCAAAGTCTCCATATAGGTTAGCCCCCTCTGAAATGCAAGAGCTAGCCAGTCAATTGCAAGAGTTGACTGACAAGGGATTCATACGTCCTAGCTCATCGCCTTGGGGTGCACCTGTCCTCTTTGTAAAGAAGAAAGATGGATCTTTCCGTATGTGCATCGACTACAGAGAGCTCAACAAGTTAACATAAAAAATCGCTATCCTTTACCTCGCATTGATGATCTTCTTGACCAACTACAAGGTGCCAGCTGCTTTTCAAAAATCGATCTTCGATCTGGCTATCACCAACTTAGAGTGCATGAAGAAGACGTCCCTAAGACTGCTTTTCGAACTCGTTATGGCCACTATGAATTCATGGTTATGCCGTTTGGATTAACCAACGCACCAGCTGTCTGGACCTAATGAACAGAGTCTGCAAACCTTATCTTGATCGATTTGTTATAGTCTTCATCGACGATATTCTTATTTATTCAAAATCTAAAGCTGATCATGAGCGTCATCTTCGACTCGTTCTTGCACTTCTAGAAAAGGAAAGGCTTTATGCCAAGTTCTCCAAATGTGAATTCTGGTTAAAAGAGGTGCAATTCCTCGGGCATGTAGTCAATGACAAAGGAATACATGTTGACCCTTCAAAGATCAAAGCAGTTCAAGAATGGCAAGCTCCATGTACACCAACTGAAGTAAGATCTTTTCTTGGACTAGCTGGCTATTATCGTCGGTTCATTTCAAACTTCTCTCGCATTGCTGTGCCACTCACGGCTTTAACTCATAAGGGAAAACCTTTCGTATGGGGACCCAAGCAAGAAGAAGCTTTTCAAACTCTTAAACAAAAACTTTGTGATGCACCAATCTCACTCTTCCTGAAGGTTGTGATGATTTTGTAGTCTATTGCGACGCGTCAGGGCAAGGATTAGGTTGCGTTCTCATGCAAAGAGGAAAAGTCATAGCTTATGCCTCGAGACAACTCAAGACGCATGAAAAGAACTACACCACTCATGACCTAGAACTTGGAGTCGTTGTATTCGCTCTTAAGATATGGAGACATTATCTCTATGGTACTAAGTGTGAAATATACACTGACCACAAGAGTCTTCAACATATCTTCAATCAAAAAGAGTTAAATATGAAGCAACGAAGATGGGTCGAACTTCTGAATGATTACGACTGTGAAATTAGATACCACCCTGGTAAAGCAAATGTGGTGGCTGATGCACTTAGTCGAAAGGGTTATGCAAACTCCATTCGTCTTCTATGTTCGCAAATTATAACCGACATTAAAGATCAAATTCGAGAAGCCCAACACGTTTCAATAACAGAAGAAGATGTACGAAAGGAGATGTCCTGTGGAGCCGAGCTAAAACTTGAAACTAAATCAGACGGTATTCTATATTACCTAGAACGTATCTGGATTCCTAACCACAACAATCTTCGTGAAACTCTTATGAATGAAGCTCACAAAACGCGTATATTCTATACACCCAGGAGCCGATAAGATGTATCAAGACCTACGATACACCTATTGGTGGCCTGGAATGAAGAAGGATATTGTCGTTTTTGTTTCCATGTGTCTCACATGTTCCAAGGTGAAGGCTGAACACCAAAGACCCTCAGGACTTCTAGTCCAACCAGAAATACCTGTATGGAAGTGGGAAAATATAACCATGGATTTCATTACCGGGTTACCTCGCACTTCTGGTGGGTATGACACAATATGGGTAATTATAGACCGACTTACAAAATCAGCTCACTTTATTCCTATCCGTGAAGATTTCAAGAACGAAAAGCTTGCACGTATTTATATCAACGAAATCGTAAGCCGACATGGGGTACCGTTGAGTATTATTTCTGATCGTGATGGTCGTTTCACCTCACAAACATGGCAAGCAGTTCAATCCGCTATGGGCACACGATTAGATCTCAGTACCGCCTATCATCCTCAAACTGATGGACAGTCTGAGCGCACCATTCAAACTCTTGAAGATATGCTTAGAGCATGTGTCATAGACTTCAAGGGAAATTGGGACGCCCACCTACCATTAGTTGAATTTTCGTACAACAACAGCTATCATTCGAGCATCGGCATGGCACCTTTGAAGCCTTATATGGTCGTAAGTGCCGATCTCCTGTATGTTGGCACGAAATTGGGGAAGCACAAATTACTGGTCCAGAATTGATCCAAGAAACCACAGATAAGATCCATCAAATTCGAAACAATCTTCTAGCGGCTCAAAGTCATCAAAAGAGTTATGCAGATAAACGACGGAAGCCCTTAGAGTTTAACATTGGTGATCATGTGCTTTTAAAAGTATTACCGTGGAAGGGAGTAGTTCGTTTTGGTCAAAAGGGGAAGCTAGCACCACGTTACGTAGGACCTTTCAAGATACTCGAAAGAGTAGGTCCTGTAGCATACAAGCTTGACTACCAGAAGAACTCAACAGGATTCATCCCACATTCAACGTGTCGAACTTGAAGAAGTGCCTCGCTGATGAGAATCTCCATATTCCGCTGGAAGATATTCAGATTGATGAATCTATGCATTTTATTGAAAGACCAGTGGAAATCATGGACTACGGGGAGAAGCGTCTTCGACAAAGTCGCATTCCAATTGTTAAGGTACGCTGGGAGTCGAAACGGGGACCTGAGTTTACTTCGGAACGTGAAGACTCAATGCGTGAAAAATACCCGCATCTTTTTCTTACTACTTCAACTACTTAAATTTCGGGACGAAATTCCTAAAAGTAGGGGATACTGTAACATTTGTAAAAATCGGGTTTTCAAAACCGCTCCGTTTTGTAATCGAATATCAAGTTATAAAAGTTATGTCGAATATTTATGATTATTTTGATTTAAAACAATACATAATTAATAAATAAACTAAACTATAAAAATTATATTTGATGAAAAGTTAAAATAAAATAAATAAAAAAAATATAATGCTGCCGGGACTCGAACCTGGGTCAGCCAAGACACCCTTCAACAACTTAACACTCAATCACAAGACCACTCCGCCACTTGTTTGTTTTCTGTCATGTTTAGGAAACAAATAGTTTTTATGGACTAAGGTAAATCAATCGATTTTACACATTGTAACTGAAACCGGTTATCAATCACTCAAATCGACTTGGATACTCTCGATTCAGCGAGTATAACGATAAACGGACGATTTCAATCAATGCTGCCATGAGTGGAACTTGAATTCGGAAGTAGATCGGTTTAATAACCGAAAGTTGTCAATTCTCGAACTACTTCAATCATAGACTTTTCCTGCGACTCAAAACACTCCGCAAAGCTTCCAATTGCATTTTCGCAACCTTACAGTCCACCGGAGAAGCTCAAATCTAATCGCCGGAAAAATTCTGCAAGTCGCCGGAAAACGGGACTCACATCCGCACGGTATTTTCTCCGACTCTTTCTGTTTCAATCATGTGATTAATCAGTCACTAACACAACTCTACCCTCAGAATCGATCCTAGTCAACGTTTATCGAAAACCTTACCTTCGCAGGAAAACTCCTGAAACTGCCGGAATCACACTGTGAACGGGTATGATCTCCAAAACTTCTGTTAAACCTTGTTTAAGTGACTCAACTTCTTAAAAATCGAACAAAGCTGTTAATTGGTTTCAACAGCCGAAGTTCACTTTCAGTACCGACGCACCTCCCCTGGAATTCTGTGAACAACATCAATCGGTATATCTTGTTCCTTAAACTCTCTCCATTCTCTACTTTTAAATTACTCGTTAAAACGTATACGTCAAGAATTGGTCATAACAGTCGGAATAATTTTCTGTACAAAATCAACGAAGAAGATGAAGACGCAACATAACATAAGGTTAATTAAAATCGGAATTATAAACGGGTTAGACACACAGTCCAGCGGTGGACTGCGTGCAAAATAACACGCACGTCCCGAGTTCGATTCCTGCTATACGCATTCCTTCTATAATAAAAAGCCTTTTTGATCAAAAACTAACCGGGTTAACTCAGTTAGTTGTTAAGTATAATAAAAACTGAGATAATAACCAGGTTAGACACACAGTCCAGCGGTGGACTGTGTGCAACATGAACCACACGTCGCGCGTTCGAAACCCGTCACGAGCACCGGTCCGATTGAATTAAAATGTTTTTGTAAATAAAGGAAATTCGGATTTAACTGAATAAGTGTATAAGTATAAATAAAAACGAGATTATTTCGGGTTAGACACGTAGCTCAGTTGGTAGAGCTGCGTGCACGCGTACGGGAGGTCGCCGGTTCGAGCCTCACCCGGCGCAAACTAATACGCTGACCGACCGGTCAACGGTCAACGGTCAACATTAAATAACATTTTTTTTATATTTTTATTTATTTAACTTAATTTAAAAATCAATTAAAAATACTTAAAAATAACATTTTTAAAGATAGAAAATGGCCTTGAACTCACAAAAATATATCTAAAAATTTCATTAAAACCCTTAATAAAATCCACTCGTTTAATATATTTTTCCGTTATTATTTAGGTTAGTATTTCTCGTTGTCCGCCCATCAAATTCGTGCGCATCTCACCATCTCCAATCCAACGCACCAATGTGAGTGAATCTTACAAATTCCCCGTTTTAATCACGTTTTGGGGTGTATCATGTGTCTTTGTATATATATACTATAACTAAACCATTGTGCATACATCATATCATGAACATGTTATTTAGTTTGATGCTGTTAAGTAGTTATTATTGGATGCAATTTATTATTCAGTACATGCAATTTCATAGGCCGCCGCTCCCCATTACATTATGAGCGTTGAGCATGTTCCCCATTTTATTAGGCGGTTGAACCTGGCGTGCCCACATACGATCGGCTCCGTTTGATTGAGCCTTGATCGCACAGTTTCATTTTCAGTACATGCAATACGATCGGCTCCGTTTGATTGAGCCTTGATCGCACAATTTCAGTTATGTTATTTACAGTATGATGTTTGTATGTTCATGTATGCTGCCATGTGTTATTGTATGTTATAGTTGTGACTGCTATTTGCCATTACTTGATTATTTACATTTGCTCATCTATGATTATGCACAATTTTTCATTGATAAACTAACCATAAATTCTTTAATAAATGTTTATCTAATAAGGTTCACTCGCCAACTTATGTTGACCCAAAAACCCCATTTTACACATGATACAGGTGAAGCAGCAGCAGCTAGGAACACATAGGACTTGGACTAGAAGAATAAAACGATTTAGTGTTGGGATTGTTATGCTTGGCTTATTTTCCTTGTATTGAATGAACATGTTTGGATTTTGGAAATGTAACTTTGACTTTATTAAATATGAAACATAATAGTAAATGTCATGAGCTTTGGTGATAACCCAATTATGCCCGACTCTTATTCCGCTGCGGGTCGGGGTGTGACAGATTGGTATCAGAGCCATGACTATAGGGATATAGGATAGGTTATTAGACCCTTAGAGCCTATACTATAGTCGATTAGAAACTTATAAGATTTTTGTGTGTTATATGCCAAATTTCATGATGTCTATATGTTTTATGTTAAATGTTACATTTGATATTGTACAAGCATGTTCATAAGTATGTATTATCATATAATGCCTATCATAAATCGTTTTGCTCATAACATATCACATCCATGAAAGCACACACCACATCATGATTGCTTTTACAATGATTTTCGTGTTTTCAAATCTCATCAAAGTGAGTTCTCATGACGGGCATGTAGTAACTGGAAGGGTAGTCGGAACGTCCTGTCTAGGCTGGCATTCGTATAAATCCAAAATAATGGACCAGTTTGCCTACCTGGGGACTAACGATGAGAGTACGAAGTACCTATTAGGCCAAAGCATGCTATACCAAAAAGTCGTGTGAGCTAACCCCACTTTGAGTTGTCATTGTGTCTACACCTGGACACGTTCCGACCAAAACATCTCATGAACATATTTTGTGGTTTGCATTCGGGGGATGCGAGTGTTAAATTGCCAATACTAATGTGAATCCTACCAAGCCAATAGCCATGGGGGCCCACATGACTATATAGGTGAAGGTATGGGGGACATTTGAGGCCCAACATGAGCGAACCCAAGACATCCTATGGATGTAGTTGCATTATTGATATTTATGTTATTTTCATTTTCTTAAAGACACATGACACCTAAAAAGACACCATAAAACTCACAATCTTCTCATTTTATGATCCTGTAGATGTCGTCTAGACAGCAACGAAGGGGTAAAAGATCGGGAAGGTCTCAGTAACGTTTGGCCACTCAGATCGCGAAACAAATGGCCACGATACTTCCTGACATTGTGGTCCAAGTACAACAAGCCCTTGCTACAAATCCTACTAACCCTCCCCAACAACAAGACCAGAACATCGACAACCCTCCCACCAACAAGTGCTCTTACAAACATTTTAAGTCCTGTGAACCTCCTAAATTTGAAGGGACCGAGGGTGTCACTGCTCTCCTACATTGGTTCGAGGAGATGGAAAACACTTCCTAAACTGCGATTGTCCTGAGGATCGCACGGTTCGATACGCCACCGGGAGACTACTTGGAGTAGCTCTCACTTGGTGGAATACTGAGAAAGGGAAGAGGGGAACTGAAGATGCGATGGCCTTAACTTGGGAGGAGTTAAGGGAAATTATGACTAGGCATTTCTGTCCTAGAAGTGAAATTAAGAAGTTGGAGGATGAATTCCATGCTCTAAAGCAAAAGGAGGGTGATCACACTACCTACAACAAGAGGTTTTTGGAGTTGAACCAAATGGTTCCAAATCTGTTCACACCAACCTATCGTCTGATTGAACATTATAGTCGAGGACTTCCCTCGAAAATCCAAGATTCAGTTCTCAGCGTTTCACCAGTAACACTTGAAGCGGCTATGGAGTTAGCAACTGAACTGACCTAAAACCGAATTCGCAACGGGAAGTTCAAGAAGAGAAGAAGAAAGCCCCTGTTGAGGGACAAACTTCAAACCACCCCATTCCTTCCTCTAAGTTCGCCAATAAGAGGAAGCGCAACACCAGAAATTTTGCAGTTACCCAAACCAACACCCCTATTCCTGCTGCACCCATTACTCAGTCACTCCTTCACCGCACCATACAGAAGACCCTACACTGGCCCGTTACCAAAATGTAACCGTTGCCAATATCACCATTCCCCTGATCATCCTTGCCAATACTGCACCGGCTGCGGACGCGCAGGACATACTGTACAAACCTGCCGCATGCCTCAACGAACAAACCGCCACCAACCTTTAACCCAAACCCACCAACAGTTAATGGGTCAAGCCCAACAACCCTACCATTTCCACCCACCCAACATTTAGCCCAAACATACTACCAACCCAATTATCCTATGGGCCAACCTATGCGGGCTTGCTTCAATTGCGGCGACCCAAGTCATTTCAGAAACACATGTCCAAGGCTGGTTAATATTATTCATGCTCAGGCCCAAGCCAACCTAGTGAATCAAGCGAACCAAGCTCCTCCACCTGCAAGAGGAAGAGCTTTCAATATTAACGCGAACCAGGCCAGAGCTGACGGCAATGTGGTCAACGGTACGTTCCTTATAAATGGTAGATATGCTTCTATGTTATTTGATACTGGTGCGGATAGAAGTTTTGTATCTTTAGAATTTGAACCTATCTTAAACAAAAATCGGGATAAGCTCGCGGAATCCATAACGGTAGAAGTTGCGGACGGGAAACCAGTTTCATTAGACTCTATTTTACGCAACTGTACACTCACCTTAAACGACCACGATTTCTCAGTCGACCTTATTCCTATGAAGCTGGGGAGTTTTGACATCATAATCGGTATGGATTAGCTCAGTCAACATCAGGCGGAAGTTGTTTGTCGTGAAAAATTTATTCGTATTCCTCTTTCAAACGGTCAGACTCTTCGAATCATTGGAGAAACCTCGTCGAAAGGGCTCAGCTTAATGTCTTGTCTTCAAGCTCAAAAATATCTTCGCAAGAATTATGTCGCGTTTTTAGCCCATATCATCAAAAAGGGAACCGCAGAGAAGAAACTTGAAGACATTCCTGTAGTAAAAGACTTCCCACAAGTCTTTCCTGACGACATTTCAGGACTTCCTCCAGTTAGAGACGTCGAATTCCGTATTGATCTTATACCTGGTGCTACACCAGTTGCAAAGTCTCCATATAGGTTAGCCCCCTCTGAAATGCAAGAGCTAGCCAGTCAATTGCAAGAGTTGACTGACAAGGGATTCATACGTCCTAGCTCATCGCCTTGGGGTGCACCTGTCCTCTTTGTAAAGAAGAAAGATGGATCTTTCCGTATGTGCATCGACTACAGAGAGCTCAACAAGTTAACATAAAAAATCGCTATCCTTTACCTCGCATTGATGATCTTCTTGACCAACTACAAGGTGCCAGCTGCTTTTCAAAAATCGATCTTCGATCTGGCTATCACCAACTTAGAGTGCATGAAGAAGACGTCCCTAAGACTGCTTTTCGAACTCGTTATGGCCACTATGAATTCATGGTTATGCCGTTTGGATTAACCAACGCACCAGCTGTCTGGACCTAATGAACAGAGTCTGCAAACCTTATCTTGATCGATTTGTTATAGTCTTCATCGACGATATTCTTATTTATTCAAAATCTAAAGCTGATCATGAGCGTCATCTTCGACTCGTTCTTGCACTTCTAGAAAAGGAAAGGCTTTATGCCAAGTTCTCCAAATGTGAATTCTGGTTAAAAGAGGTGCAATTCCTCGGGCATGTAGTCAATGACAAAGGAATACATGTTGACCCTTCAAAGATCAAAGCAGTTCAAGAATGGCAAGCTCCATGTACACCAACTGAAGTAAGATCTTTTCTTGGACTAGCTGGCTATTATCGTCGGTTCATTTCAAACTTCTCTCGCATTGCTGTGCCACTCACGGCTTTAACTCATAAGGGAAAACCTTTCGTATGGGGACCCAAGCAAGAAGAAGCTTTTCAAACTCTTAAACAAAAACTTTGTGATGCACCAATCTCACTCTTCCTGAAGGTTGTGATGATTTTGTAGTCTATTGCGACGCGTCAGGGCAAGGATTAGGTTGCGTTCTCATGCAAAGAGGAAAAGTCATAGCTTATGCCTCGAGACAACTCAAGACGCATGAAAAGAACTACACCACTCATGACCTAGAACTTGGAGTCGTTGTATTCGCTCTTAAGATATGGAGACATTATCTCTATGGTACTAAGTGTGAAATATACACTGACCACAAGAGTCTTCAACATATCTTCAATCAAAAAGAGTTAAATATGAAGCAACGAAGATGGGTCGAACTTCTGAATGATTACGACTGTGAAATTAGATACCACCCTGGTAAAGCAAATGTGGTGGCTGATGCACTTAGTCGAAAGGGTTATGCAAACTCCATTCGTCTTCTATGTTCGCAAATTATAACCGACATTAAAGATCAAATTCGAGAAGCCCAACACGTTTCAATAACAGAAGAAGATGTACGAAAGGAGATGTCCTGTGGAGCCGAGCTAAAACTTGAAACTAAATCAGACGGTATTCTATATTACCTAGAACGTATCTGGATTCCTAACCACAACAATCTTCGTGAAACTCTTATGAATGAAGCTCACAAAACGCGATATATTCTATACACCCAGGAGCCGATAAGATGTATCAAGACCTACGATACACCTATTGGTGGCCTGGAATGAAGAAGGATATTGTCGTTTTTGTTTCCATGTGTCTCACATGTTCCAAGGTGAAGGCTGAACACCAAAGACCCTCAGGACTTCTAGTCCAACCAGAAATACCTGTATGGAAGTGGGAAAATATAACCATGGATTTCATTACCGGGTTACCTCGCACTTCTGGTGGGTATGACACAATATGGGTAATTATAGACCGACTTACAAAATCAGCTCACTTTATTCCTATCCGTGAAGATTTCAAGAACGAAAAGCTTGCACGTATTTATATCAACGAAATCGTAAGCCGACATGGGGTACCGTTGAGTATTATTTCTGATCGTGATGGTCGTTTCACCTCACAAACATGGCAAGCAGTTCAATCCGCTATGGGCACACGATTAGATCTCAGTACCGCCTATCATCCTCAAACTGATGGACAGTCTGAGCGCACCATTCAAACTCTTGAAGATATGCTTAGAGCATGTGTCATAGACTTCAAGGGAAATTGGGACGCCCACCTACCATTAGTTGAATTTTCGTACAACAACAGCTATCATTCGAGCATCGGCATGGCACCTTTGAAGCCTTATATGGTCGTAAGTGCCGATCTCCTGTATGTTGGCACGAAATTGGGGAAGCACAAATTACTGGTCCAGAATTGATCCAAGAAACCACAGATAAGATCCATCAAATTCGAAACAATCTTCTAGCGGCTCAAAGTCATCAAAAGAGTTATGCAGATAAACGACGGAAGCCCTTAGAGTTTAACATTGGTGATCATGTGCTTTTAAAAGTATTACCGTGGAAGGGAGTAGTTCGTTTTGGTCAAAAGGGGAAGCTAGCACCACGTTACGTAGGACCTTTCAAGATACTCGAAAGAGTAGGTCCTGTAGCATACAAGCTTGACTACCAGAAGAACTCAACAGGATTCATCCCACATTCAACGTGTCGAACTTGAAGAAGTGCCTCGCTGATGAGAATCTCCATATTCCGCTGGAAGATATTCAGATTGATGAATCTATGCATTTTATTGAAAGACCAGTGGAAATCATGGACTACGGGGAGAAGCGTCTTCGACAAAGTCGCATTCCAATTGTTAAGGTACGCTGGGAGTCGAAACGGGGACCTGAGTTTACTTCGGAACGTGAAGACTCAATGCGTGAAAAATACCCGCATCTTTTTCTTACTACTTCAACTACTTAAATTTCGGGACGAAATTCCTAAAAGTAGGGGATACTGTAACATTTGTAAAAATCGGGTTTTCAAAACCGCTCCGTTTTGTAATCGAATATCAAGTTATAAAAGTTATGTCGAATATTTATGATTATTTTGATTTAAAACAATACATAATTAATAAATAAACTAAACTATAAAAATTATATTTGATGAAAAGTTAAAATAAAATAAATAAAAAAAATATAATGCTGCCGGGACTCGAACCTGGGTCAGCCAAGACACCCTTCAACAACTTAACACTCAATCACAAGACCACTCCGCCACTTGTTTGTTTTCTGTCATGTTTAGGAAACAAATAGTTTTTATGGACTAAGGTAAATCAATCGATTTTACACATTGTAACTGAAACCGGTTATCAATCACTCAAATCGACTTGGATACTCTCGATTCAGCGAGTATAACGATAAACGGACGATTTCAATCAATGCTGCCATGAGTGGAACTTGAATTCGGAAGTAGATCGGTTTAATAACCGAAAGTTGTCAATTCTCGAACTACTTCAATCATAGACTTTTCCTGCGACTCAAAACACTCCGCAAAGCTTCCAATTGCATTTTCGCAACCTTACAGTCCACCGGAGAAGCTCAAATCTAATCGCCGGAAAAATTCTGCAAGTCGCCGGAAAACGGGACTCACATCCGCACGGTATTTTCTCCGACTCTTTCTGTTTCAATCATGTGATTAATCAGTCACTAACACAACTCTACCCTCAGAATCGATCCTAGTCAACGTTTATCGAAAACCTTACCTTCGCAGGAAAACTCCTGAAACTGCCGGAATCACACTGTGAACGGGTATGATCTCCAAAACTTCTGTTAAACCTTGTTTAAGTGACTCAACTTCTTAAAAATCGAACAAAGCTGTTAATTGGTTTCAACAGCCGAAGTTCACTTTCAGTACCGACGCACCTCCCCTGGAATTCTGTGAACAACATCAATCGGTATATCTTGTTCCTTAAACTCTCTCCATTCTCTACTTTTAAATTACTCGTTAAAACGTATACGTCAAGAATTGGTCATAACAGTCGGAATAATTTTCTGTACAAAATCAACGAAGAAGATGAAGACGCAACATAACATAAGGTTAATTAAAATCGGAATTATAAACGGGTTAGACACACAGTCCAGCGGTGGACTGCGTGCAAAATAACACGCACGTCCCGAGTTCGATTCCTGCTATACGCATTCCTTCTATAATAAAAAGCCTTTTTGATCAAAAACTAACCGGGTTAACTCAGTTAGTTGTTAAGTATAATAAAAACTGAGATAATAACCAGGTTAGACACACAGTCCAGCGGTGGACTGTGTGCAACATGAACCACACGTCGCGCGTTCGAAACCCGTCACGAGCACCGGTCCGATTGAATTAAAATGTTTTTGTAAATAAAGGAAATTCGGATTTAACTGAATAAGTGTATAAGTATAAATAAAAACGAGATTATTTCGGGTTAGACACGTAGCTCAGTTGGTAGAGCTGCGTGCACGCGTACGGGAGGTCGCCGGTTCGAGCCTCACCCGGCGCAAACTAATACGCTGACCGACCGGTCAACGGTCAACGGTCAACATTAAATAACATTTTTTTTATATTTTTATTTATTTAACTTAATTTAAAAATCAATTAAAAATACTTAAAAATAACATTTTTAAAGATAGAAAATGGCCTTGAACTCACAAAAATATATCTAAAAATTTCATTAAAACCCTTAATAAAATCCACTCGTTTAATATATTTTTCCGTTATTATTTAGGTTAGTATTTCTCGTTGTCCGCCCATCAAATTCGTGCGCATCTCACCATCTCCAATCCAACGCACCAATGTGAGTGAATCTTACAAATTCCCCGTTTTAATCACGTTTTGGGGTGTATCATGTGTCTTTGTATATATATACTATAACTAAACCATTGTGCATACATCATATCATGAACATGTTATTTAGTTTGATGCTGTTAAGTAGTTATTATTGGATGCAATTTATTATTCAGTACATGCAATTTCATAGGCCGCCGCTCCCCATTACATTATGAGCGTTGAGCATGTTCCCCATTTTATTAGGCGGTTGAACCTGGCGTGCCCACATACGATCGGCTCCGTTTGATTGAGCCTTGATCGCACAGTTTCATTTTCAGTACATGCAATACGATCGGCTCCGTTTGATTGAGCCTTGATCGCACAATTTCAGTTATGTTATTTACAGTATGATGTTTGTATGTTCATGTATGCTGCCATGTGTTATTGTATGTTATAGTTGTGACTGCTATTTGCCATTACTTGATTATTTACATTTGCTCATCTATGATTATGCACAATTTTTCATTGATAAACTAACCATAAATTCTTTAATAAATGTTTATCTAATAAGGTTCACTCGCCAACTTATGTTGACCCAAAAACCCCCATTTTACACATGATACAGGTGAAGCAGCAGCAGCTAGGAACACATAGGACTTGGACTAGAAGAATAAAACGATTTAGTGTTGGGATTGTTATGCTTGGCTTATTTTCCTTGTATTGAATGAACATGTTTGGATTTTGGAAATGTAACTTTGACTTTATTAAATATGAAACATAATAGTAAATGTCATGAGCTTTGGTGATAACCCAATTATGCCCGACTCTTATTCCGCTGCGGGTCGGGGTGTGACATTTTTATATATCTTCTTTCTTGTCACCAGATCTTTACTTTGAACTGTTCTATCAATACTTGGATTAAACATCTTCCACTTACCATCTCAACTTTCTCTTACCATATTTACAATTAAACCATTAATATTCCCAAAAGACGGTCTGGTATTCAAATCACGTTGCGCTAGTTGATGCATATCATGAGCTGGCAAAGAACTCAAGTTGTTAGCATAACATTTGAATTACTGAACTCCATCTGTTCTTTTGATCATAATGAGTTTGTGTTCTTCATTGTAATCCCAAAATTTTGACCCACATATTCACCATGTGTCTTATACTTCTTATCTGACTTAGCACTGAAGGTTGATCTCTAAACCACTTCTTAAGTTCAGTTGCGGTCTCTTCAGGAAGATCCTCAGGATGGATGTCTTCAACATCTTTATCTAAATATATATGAGACCTGAAAGAATCATACTTAAACCTTGCGTCCACATAAGTACAAATAATATCATCTTTATCTTCTTAATTTTAGTTTCTGCTATCTCATCATCCGATTTCCAATCTTCAACCACACCTTTTACAATTTCTCCTTCCTCCAAGTCACTGTTATCAAAATAATGTGCGGCTTTAGGGTTCTCTTTAGTAGTATCTGAATCACTTGATAATTGATCATCCAAGCTAGTTAATGCATTAGTCTGTTGTTCTTGTTCCTCAACACCTTTACCACAACCACTTGCTCCAAATCCTGGCTCCCGCTTAGTTGTGGCCTTGGTTACAGACTTAGTAGCTTGTGAACTACTTGGCTGCTCCCCAGACTTTGATGCTTTGGAATCATTGTCACGATTGAAATCATCTTCCAGCTTCTTTAGCTCATAAAGCTTTCATCTAAGCTGATCATTCTCCCCCTAGCAGTAATTAGTTCCACAATCTCACTAACAACCTTTCAAATCTTGTCATTCAGATAAATCTGCCATTCAATGTAGACTTTATCATGATGTTGGAATACTTTCAACTGTTGTGCCTGACTTCAATAGTGTAGTTAATCAGCAATCTTCCTTTCATTATCATGAATTATAATATGATGAGCATCAAAGTCTTCTACTGATCTTTGATCAAATCATCATGATTCTTTAACAACTTCTCTAGAAACTTAGGTTTCTCTAAAGCTCCATTGCACTTGCACTAGCACCTTGCGTAACACCTTCTTGTCTTGGAACACTAGGACTTGGACCGACATGTCTTTCAGTTCTAGGTCTTGAACCCAATGGTTGGCCTACACTTGGTCTTGGACCCACTAGTCTTTCCAATTTAACATTCGGACCCACTAGTCTTTGAATAGGTCTCTGAGGTATACCAAATTAATTCGGAGCTCTAGAAAACATATTACTAGAGCCTGGTCTTTGTGGCATTGATGTAAACAATCTAGGAACAGGGACCCTAGGTGTTACTGGAACATGCGGAACAACATGATGTGGTAATAGGATACCAACAAGGAAAGTATTTCCATGAGGATCAAATCTAGTGTTAGTAGCAAACAAAAAGGAATACCTCGAGGATCTACCTGCATAAAAGGCCTAATAACATCTCTAGAATTTGATACAGGAATATCAACAACAATAGAAGAAACATGCAAACTATAACTTGTACCAACTGGAGATTCTCGTGAAGAGCTTGAACTACGTTCACCCTCCCTCCTTGGTTTATAAGTCTTCAACTCAAAATGACTCACGTCATCATGCAAAGAATCAGAAGACGAGGACAAGGTTAGCAACATCTTTTAACTTCTCATCACATTCATTCAACTTGATTATCACTTAGAAGAGGGGCTGATGGATGCAACCTTGTTGATTAGAAAACTGGAGTTTGCCCAAAACTTTTGTAGAGTATTGATGTAGATTGGTGCATCTACAATTAGAATGGTATGGTATGTGGATGATGTAAGAAGGTCGATGACGGAGTGAAACTCAGGATTGGTGTTGTGTGGTGATTTGAGGACGAGAGCCATGGCGAATGATTGAAGATGTTGAATTGATAAAGAGAAATTTGTTGTAAGAATATGTGGGCCTGTGATTTTGAAAGCGATGAGTGAAAACGCTAATGGATGAGGGTTCTTATAGGGTTTTGAAAAAGTGATGCTGACGTGGCGTGCATCTATAGATATTTTTTCAAAGGTTTGTTTATTAAAATATGTCTCACTTAGTATGGAAACCACTATTGGAATCAACATTGGTTATAAATGGAAAACAGTGGAAGAAACCTCAGTTTAAGTATGGAAACCACTATTGAAATCAACATTGGTTATAAATGGAAAACAGTGGAAGAAATATTTGTTGATAAGTCAATAGATGATAGGAAAAATAGAGGTTATTTGTGCAATATGGTAGACTTTGGTCAAACAAACTTTAGAACAACTTAAAACAATGGTTTTTCTATTTTAAACATAGTTTTGTTTTTAATGGTTTTTAAAACAACATATTGATGTGTTTAACCAAAATTTCGATATTTTCTAAACAACATATTAATGTTTTTTATTATGTAATACTGAAAATTTTGAAATTAGGATTTATCATCTTGTTACATGTATGGAGCATCCCTGTTTGCAAATTATAAGTTGTTAAAACTTGCTGAAGCTCCGCCCACATAAAAATGGATCAGTTTGGAAGAGAGTCCAAAGCCATATTAGATTTCCTTTTGACTTGTTCTTCCACATAATCAACCCTTTTAGAATGGTCTTTTGTGAGGATTAGTTTTTGAACCATCTCCATCAGTTTTGTTGGCATGTTGAAAGTGCTCAAATGTTCAACAGTTGTTTGACCATTTCCAATGAGTTGACTGTATCCAGGAGGGTATTTAGTTACTCTTGGGTTATGATCCTTTGACAGACTCTTCACTATTGTAACGCATTCTATGACAAGTTGGTTACCATAGCCTCTTGGATGTTTGTTTAAGGGTGGTGTATCAATGACTTGAACCTCCTTGTAGATAATGTTTTGATTCAAAGCCCTGATAACAGGTGTTTGGAAAGATTCAAATATTTTAGAAGTTGGTTGTGGCTTCCTTTACCTAGAACCTACTTATTGACACAAATGTTTTGGCATTGAACTCATTTCTTCTGATGTCATAAGTTCTAAGATAATAAAAATTTTTAGTCACATGGTTTTCTTTCCACAAATGGTACACACTGGTTTTGATTCACAAATGTTATTTCTTTTATTTATATCATATGCTTTTAAAAGAAAACAATCTTTAGTCACATGTTATCTTTTTTTTTCTCTGAAACAGATGTTAGAGCATCTTTTGAGAACATAATAGGAATGATTTTTACCTTAATGGTTGTAAAGTCAATTGGCTTGAAATTTCCAAGAACCTCACACTCATCATACTAGGTTAGTTCAAATTCATTTTTATTTCTTTCTAAAACTTGGTGATGAGTCTATGGCTTTCAAAGAACAATCTTTTTACCATTTGTGTTGGTGATTTAACTTCTTTTCCAGCTAAGTTTGTTGGTATGATCTCAATCATTTTAAAGTCAATATGAGCAATTTCTTTGGAGCATTTGTTATCTGGTTCTAAAACCCCTAATCCAAATTTCATATTACTCTTTATAGTTGGTTGAGAAGCATCTTAAACACAACACGTGATTCTACCCATTTTTTAAAAGTGATTTGGGTAGATTTAAGTCCCCTTTTACAACGTTGATATTTTTCTATTACGGTCTGGAGCTAGTCTTTGTTAATGGTTGCTTCATGTTCGAGTCTGCTAATTTCTTGGTCCTTTTTCAGTTATTTTGGATTTAGTTCCTTTGTTATCTTTTCCAATTGATTTTCACCATCTAGGACTTTTTCCTAAAATCTTCATTAACATCTTTAATGTTAGCAAATGCAATAATGCATTTATCAAAACACATTTTGTTTAAGAATTTGAGCAGATTCCTTAGTAGCAGCTATCATTGCACATCACCATCACATCCAGTAGATTTCCAAGGATCAATGTCTATTACACTCTCCTCACCAACCTTTTCACCAAGCAAGTGTTTGTACTTGGTTAACTACCTTCTCAACATCAATAGTCAGACCTTCATTTCCAGTCACTTCTTCTTTGGATTCACTTTCTTTTGAAATAGATTCAAGTGCTATGAAACAAAAATTCATAGGTTCATCAATATGTTTTGCCATAAGGGCAAAATTTTCATATTTAAGTTTCTCAGGCAGACTACTCTAGTCAACAAAGCCTTTAGTGAAGAAACATTGTTGTTTGGCCTCTGGGGGATGTAGGGGCTGGAGTAGCTGGATGTGCTTTAATATGTGAATCTTGTACTTGAACATATTGGACTTGAGGAATTGTTGTTTGAACATATTACATAGGGACATGGTATAGGGATTAAGCAAATTGTACAGTGTTTTGAACGCTAGGTCTAGGGGTATTTTGGGAATTTTGGTAAAAGTGTTGTTGATTGCTAGATTGAGGTCTTTGGTTCAGATAGGTTATCATATGTGTATAATTACCTGCTGACTTCTACACTCCCTAGCAAAATGTTGTAATCTATTACACTTATAACGTATTATCTTGGATTTATCCAACCCTACCCTTGACCTGCCATGTAACCCCGGATACTTCCTACTAGTTCTTTGTAGAAATTGTTAATTTTAATACCAAGTTGCTTAATTGATGCAAAATTCCATTTCATCTAAGTCAGTGGTATCAATATGTTGTTGATCATCAAGAACAAATGACAGGTCCCATTTGATGTAAAAGCAAAATTTGGAGAGTATTATTGATCAGAGTTAATCTTAGTGGATATGTCATTGTAATGATCATAACCCTGATCATTTACTGTTCAGATGATAATTCTTCTTGACTCAAAAGACATTGTCATCTAGTACTTTTCCAGTTTCCTGAAGTTTCCTCTTTTGGATAAGCTCTCTTTCAAATGTTAAGAGCTTACCATGAAGTTGAGTCAAGGTCATGTCCTTGAAACCTAGTATGGTTATCATCACAATAGCAATAGTATCCCACTTTTCAGGAAGTGACCTAAGAAACCTATTACTCAAAGTGGAATTGGAAAAGTCTTTGTTAACCAATTTTAATTCACTAAACAAGCAGGTGAATCTCTCAAATTGTTGAGTCAAGGTCTCTCCCTTAACATGTCTAAAGTCTCATATTGTTGGTTGAAAATTTTATGGAAGTTTTCAATTACATCCTCTATTCCCCCGAATTGTTCTTTTAAAACATCCAACAATTCCTTAGCATTATTATAGTGTAATAGTCCAACGTAGATTTCGTTTGGTAGAGCTATTATAACACCCTGTAAAATCGTGTCCAATAATACAGTGACACGTGTTGTATTTTTAAATATAGTCTATTAAAGACCAAAAAGGACTAAAGGCGTCAACATGATCGAACTGAACCTCTGAGTGATGGTCCGATGTCAACATGCATAAATAACAGCCTCTGAGTGACTGTATGTCAACATGCTTATATCATTAGCCTCTGAGTGACTGATATGTCAACATGCTTCAAATTTGGCTTCTGAGTGACTGTTGTGTCAACATGCCTAGCCTCAGAGTGACATCGGAATCAACATGCTTATAATAAGCCTCTGAGTGATCCTTATCGAGGTCCTAACTCTCATATGTCCTGTTAATTGGACGAGAGTAATTAAATCAAATAACATTTGAAAGTTGGATATTGGAGGGATTAAAAGTGTCAACACGTTAATTGTTACCTCTGAGTGACCTTTTAACGAACCGAGAGCTCGACAATGTCCGAGCATAATCCCGGGTATGCCAAGTATTGGCTACGGAGGGCTAAAAGTGCCAAAAAGGTGTTTAAAAAGTTTTTTAGGAGCTTTATAAAGTTCGGGGGTCAAAAGTGTCAATTTTTGAAACTGGCCGTGGGGCGGTCGCGGGCCGTGAGAGACCAGGCCTGGGTCTCTCGCGGGGCGCGAGAACAGGTCTGCTGCAGAAAGTTTTTTTTGGAGACCAAGCAAAACTCTAAAACCATTATTTCGAAACCATGGCTTCTCTAAATTGCTATGCCACGTTTTGGGACACTTGTAAGCTTCTTCTTACACCCCTAAACACCTGGCTTCACCTCATTTGAGCTCTCCAACTATAAATAGGTGTTCAAGTGCTTCATTTCAACTTGCACCTTTCTTATTCACTCTTCTCCCTCCTCTGGAAGTTTCTATCTAAAAGGAGCAATCCAACATAGTTCTTTTGCATCTAGGAATCGCTGGTAAGTGTTCCTTCTTTGTGCATTTTCGTTTATAGGCTTTTATAGCCAAAAGTTAAGCGTTTTACGGAAAACGCTTTGACTATTGGTTAAGACCATTATGGTCCAGCCATTGTTCGAAATGAACATGGCTAAGTGATCGTAATAAGGTAGGTGTTAGTCCCTATAAAGGGCACCTCCTGAAGATCACGTTTGCTAGACCAATTGACGGGTCAAAGTTAAGTTATTAAAAAGTCAAATAGACAATTTTTCGGAAAAAATCATAAATTGATATTATATACGTTATGAAACCTGTTTTGACACTTAAACAAGTTGGTAATAATTATTAGAACATGTATAAACATGTTCAGCTCGTCAATTTCAGTTCTACGGTCGGTTCGCAACCGAAAGTCGCAAAGTTTGACTTCTGCTTTGACTTTCGATTCTGACCCGATATAGATTAATTAGCTACTGATCTAAAGTTTCATTATGATCATAATATAATGTAGTATAACCCTCTAAGGTTATGTTACATGATCATAATCAGAATATGAGTTTATGCGCAAGTTTCATAATTATGCCACTTTGACCAAAATGCCCTTTTTTGCATAAAACAAGGTTTTATATGGTAATGAACTTGAAAATGAGTTTTCTACTGATGTAATATTATAATTAGAATTATTTGGGATGTTAAACTAAGTTATAAACTGAGTTTTCAAGCAGGTCCTTAAAATATGTTGATAAATGACGGTTTTAGCCCTCGTGGTTTATAAAATGATTTTAATCAATCTTTTCAAGATAAATCATTTACTTACTGATATGTTATATTAAATAATATATTTTAAACATTGTAATCTTATCCAGATGTCAGTTTTCGTAAACATCGCTTAAAGTCGTCATTTTACGACATAAGCGTCGTCTCGGCGCATAGTATGGTTTTAAACCATATTATTGACCAAGACTTGATACCTACTGATTTTAAAACTTATTTTAAACATAATTACAGCAGGTACATGTTATAAACTCATATTCCCAAATAATTTATAAATATGTGTAAAATGACCAAAATGCCCCTTCGGTGCATAGTTTGGTTATAAAAGGTAAAATACACATATAATTGGTATCCTACTGATATTATATCATAAATAAAATATTTTTCCAGAATACTCATGATCATAAACTTAAAATATATTCAAGTTTCTTTTATACGGTTTATAATTACCGAAATGCCCTTCTGAGGCATAATTTCGTTTTAAAACCTTAACGGGCATACAAGTTGATATCCTACTGATATCTTAACTTATTTAAAATATAATGGCATATAGAACTTGTCCATGACTTATCCGGTCACCCATTATCGCTTATAAGCGCACGATTGATTATACGTAACTAGTTTACGGGATTCAACCAAAACGGTTTAACCTTGTCATTTTAATCTCAAAATCCAGAATGTTAAAAGTTTACCCAAATTATACAAGTCAAGGTACTTGTTGGGATCAAACTACATTCTATCCAATCATCGTTTAATCTAGCGTCATACGTTTTGATCAAGTACGCTAGTCGGTCTAAGTCTATGACTTAAATAAAGACCGTTAGTATTTAATTGGTTAGTTTATGCCATAATCCAGACTAGAGACTTGCCGGTAAATGCTATCTGCACTTAGTCCTTTTGTGTATAGCTGAGTTATTAAAACTTAAAAGAAGACTAGCTCAGGTAAATACTCTCAACTTATTTCCCATATACGGGCTTGGGTTACGGTAAATTATTACCGCTTGGTCGGAAATGGGATTCAATCGAACGCCGGTTCGGAGATAATAAATCCGCATATTCTGTTTTAATCAGTTTTGTTTGATAATTTAAACATCAGGGGTTAACTACCATGTCCTGGATATCCTCTGCTCATTACAATAGAAATGGCCACGACCTTAGCGCGGGTGTAGGCATACACCCGGTAGACGCTCTATGCATTCCCATAAGGTTGGGAGGAATTGACTCCTTCGTGAGTCCAAAGTGGTGTGTATGTTAATTGTGTCTCGGTCTTCGTACCGGGCCCCGCATGTATGACAAACATGTAAATCTGTTAACAAGGTTGGACGGTCAATTAACCCAAGTTATAAAAAGATTTTGTGCTAATACTAACTTAAAACATTTTTGGAATGTTTTCAAAACGAGTCGGTTGGGTGTATTTATGAGCAAAAGCTGACGTATTTTCAAAAGACTAAACTGCAGGTACAATACGAAAATAGGCCGGAGGTACTCGGTAGTGATAGTGGATCTTGCAAATCCTAAATCTGCCCAAAGTCTGTTTTATATTCTTTCCATGTACAATTTATGATCCGCCTGTGGATCTTCTATTACAAGGTTGTATATTATTTTGTATTTTCGAGCATTCGTTTGTAATAGTAATTTTACTCCAAGACTTCTGCTGTGCCGTGTTTAATTGACAATGATGTTATCAACTGACGTCACGATACTCCCCACCCGGGCCCACCGGTGTATGGATTTTGGGTTGGAAATCCGAGGTGTGACAGGATTGGTATCAGAGCCAACGTTTGAGAGAATTAAACACTAGCCCTTTGTGTTTAGTCTCAAACATACACGAGCACATTCCTTAGACTTCCGAGTCTAGGCATTGACCTAGGATTACTCATTTCATTATTAAGTTGTTAGTATGTTTTAAATTGATTTTTAAACAGGAAAATGCCGCCACGTGTACGAGGACAAAGTGGAAGAGGAAAAGGTCCAATGAGGGGAGGACCATCTGGGCGTATTCCTCCTCAACCTCATAATTCAGATGCTTACCAAGAACTAGGAGATTCGTCTCCTTGGCAACCAGCGAGACGTTCCGTCTCTAATAGACATTCACCTTCACATTCCCAAAAATCTTACCACTCACACCATTCTTACCATTCTCACCATTCCCATTCTCATCACTCCTACCATGAGGAATTTAACCCCAACCATTATCTTAACATGCCACCAACCGACCAAAATCAGTTGGACCAGCCACATCCTATGGACGAGGACTCCGACCCGGAGATGCCGCCGTCAGGATCTAATATGCATCCCATTGAAATTTCGAGCGATTCAAACTCATACACTGGATCGCCCTACCAAGGTCCTAATGAGTGGGACCAATACTGGAACCAATTCACTTTCGCCCACACTCCTTCTCACCACTCTCAACCACCTCCGGTTCAAGAAGATGTCCACATGGAACCGGTGGAACAACCTCAACCACCACCTGAACCACCAAGAAGAAAACAGGGAGCACGTATGTCGGTACGTGCCGGACAAAGGTCGGGGTCATTGCCACCTTTGCCTAACTCATACCCCACAATTCAAGAGGACCCGCAAATGGGTGGACCCTCTAATGTTTCACCTATAGTGGAACCAACACTAACACCTGCTGTTAAACCACCACCATCGGGTTATACTAACCCAATCCCACATATCCAGACACGTCTGGATATGATCCTTTTAACCCGTCTACGCCGGTAGACTATCAAACGTGGTTGCAAGACCCATATATGCAAGCAGTTATACACAATGCACTTTACCCGTCTCCTTTCCCACCTACTTATCCACCGACTGGATATCCAACTTATGGGTACCAGTATCCAGTTATGCCACAACCTCAACCACAACCTCCGCCACCCCTTGAGGCCATTAATGAGGCCTTAGAAAGGATGAAGGAAATGCAACAACAGGCGGAGAAAACGGAGAAGAAGACGAATAAGTTCTTCAAGAAACGCTCCAAATTGGTCAAGGGGAAGAAGGACAAGTGAAGTATCTTCTAATTATATGTAGTCCCTATGAGGACATTGTTATTTCTTTTAGTCCCTGTGTGGACATGTTTATTTCCTTTAAGTCCTTGCATGGACAGCTTATTTCATTTTCTAGTATTGTAATTTCTAATTAGGAATTTAGTGAAGTAACTTTTAGAAATATATATATATATATATATATATATATATATATATATATATATATATATATATATTCATCCTCTTGAAAGCGAGCGTCTCGATTTTACTCGAAATTTATGCTCTGCTATATAATTCCAAAGGATCTTAATGGATTGATTATGCCAAGTGGCGTAGACCACATATTGGCCAAGAAATGATAGTTAAGTACGAAGGGGTCTTCTATCAGGATAGTTAAGGGAAAGTTATCCTTCTATCCAGGGGTAAGGGACTAGGTCCAACCTCCAAGGTCGTTAAGGTCGAAGGTAACCAGGACCATTAATCAATCATTAAGATACCCTTATGTAACATTGAGAAATGTTCATACTCTTGGTAGTGTGGCTTGAGGAACCACACTAGCCGTCAGGCCAATGTGTCAGGCTGATATGCCATATACATCTGATATGATGTAAGCCAATGTGCCCAATTAATTGTCCAACGGGATAGGCTGATATGCCATATACATCTGATATGATGTAGGCCAATGTGCCCAATTAATTATCCAAAGGGACAGGCTGATATGCCATATACATCTGATATGATGTAGGCCAATGTGCCCAATTAATTGTCCAACGGGACAGGCTGATATGCCATATATATCTGACATGATGTAGGCAAATGTGCCCAATTAATTGTCCAACGAGACAGGCTGATATGCCATATACATCTGATATGATGTAGGCCAATGTGCCCAATTAATTGTCCAACGGGACAGGCTGATATGCCATATACATCTGATATGATGTAGGCCAATGTACCTAATTAATTGTTCAAAGGGACAGGCTGATATGCCATATACATGTGATATGATGTAGGCCAATGTGCCCAATTAATTGTCCAAAGGGACAGGCTGATATGCCATATATATGAGATATGATATAGGCTAATGTGCCCAATTAATTGTCCAACTGGTCAGGCTGATATGCCATATACATCTGATATGATGTAGGCCAAGGTGCCCGATTATTATCCAATGTGACAGGCTGACATGCGATATGTATTATGTCTTATGTGATAGGCTGATATGCCATATGTATTATGTCTTAAGTGACAGGCTGATATGCCATGTATATATTATGATCAATATGACCGGCCAATGTGCCCAATTATTATGTCCATTAGAGACAAGTCTATGAGCTATATAATTGTCAATAATGACAATGACAGTTGTGACATTGCGATCCACTGTCCAATAATATATGGACTACGTCCAAATTATAATTTGCCTATGATGGTCCTATTAAGACCTAGGCCAAACAAAGATATGTTAAGCCTAAGAGTTGTGATGTTAACGGGGAGAAAGGAGCCGTTGAAGCTCTAAAGTGGCTAGACGAGATGGAGACGATAATATATATAAGCAATTGTGCTAATAAGGATGTGGTCAAGTACGTATCACAATCCTTCAAGGGCGATGCCGTAATATGGTGGAAAGCCATGATTCAATCAACACGTAAGGTACACCTATACAACTTGGGATGGTCCAAGTTTGTTGAATTGGTAAAGGAAACATACTGCCCAACCCATGACGTGGAGAAGCTAGAGACAGCCTTCTTGTCTCCATCAATGAAAAACCTAGACTGTCGGAAGTATGTTTCCGATTTCAATTCCCTATCTTGGTTGGTTTCCGATTTGATCACCCTAGAATCCGAACGCATTGCGCGTTTCATAAATGGGTTGGCGCCCGAAATAAAGGGCATGGTAAAGGCTGCACAGCCTAGTGCCTATAGGTCCGCTGTAGACCTATCTCTTTCCCTTACCCTAGATCAGGTAAGACAAAAGTCAATTAGGACTGAAACTGACAGAAAGAGGAAACGGATGATAATAACTCCCAAAGATTTAGGAAGAAAGGAAATTTCAGGTTCATGAAGAACCAACACGTGTCTAATGACAAATCTCTGTGCAAAAACTGTAAATATAGGCACTGGGGATAATGTAGTATAAATCCACAAACCAAACCCTGTGGTATATGTAAAAGAAAAGGGCATAAGACCTTAGATTGCAAGGATCTTAAGGATACAGTTTGCTATAACTGCAATGAAAAAGGGCATATAACATACAATTGCCCCAAGAAACCCAAAAGTAATGATGCAAAGCCTGGAGAGGCCAAGAAAGGGAATGTCCGTGCCTTCCAAATGAATGCCTGGGAGGCCGTTAATGACAACAATGTCATAACAGGTACTTTCCCCATTAATGATACTTATGCTAGAGTCCCTTTTGATTCGGGTGCAGATAAATTATTTGTTGATCATAAGTTTATTAAACTATTAAACCTGCCCATAAGAACTCTAGATAAAATTTATGAGATAGAACTTGCTGATGGAACCTTAGAAACTGCATCTTCCATTCTTGATGGATGCTCTATATCCATTAAGAATCATTCCATCCCTATCTCTCTTCTGCCAATGAAATTGGCGGGGTTTGATGTTGTCTTAGGCATGGATTGGTTATCTCATAACCAAGCCCGCATTGACTGCGATAACAAGCTCATCGAAATCAAAACCCCATCTGGTGAAATGATCACCATCCCTGGAGACTCACACTATGGACTGCCAGACAAGGTGTCGTTATTTAAGGCATCCAAGTGTTTGAGAAGAGGCTATGTCATTTACATGGCACAAGTTACCATAAATGAACCTAAACCAAACATGGAAGACCTCCCAATCACTTTAGAGTATCCCGATGTATTACCAGAAGAATTACCAGGTCTACCTCCAGACAGGCAAGTGGAATTCAGGATTGATATCTACCAGGGGCAGCACCTGTAGCTAGAGCTCCATATAGGCTAGCACCTACTGAAATGAAGGAGTTGAGGACGCAACTAGACGAACTCCTAGGGAAGGGCTTTATACAACCTAGTTCCTCGTCTTGGGGAGCTCCAATCCTCTTCGTTAAGAAGAAAGACGGATCAATGTGGATGTGTATCGAATATCGGGAGCTGAACAACTAACAATTAAGAATAGATATCCTCTGCCCAGGATCGATGATTTATTCGACCGGCTTCAAGGGGCTAGTTACTTTTCGAAGATAGATTTGAGATCAAGATATCATCAACTGAAAGTTAGAAGTGAAGATGTTCCTAAGACAGCCTTTAGGACCCGCTATGGTCATTTTGAATTTTTAGTGATGCCTTTTGGGCTCACAAATGCACCGACAGCATTCATGGATCTCATGAATAGAGTCTGCAAACTGTATTTGGATAAGTTTGTCATTGTCTTCATAGACGACATACTTATCTATTCTCGTAATCAAGTTGATCACGAGAAATATCTTTGGTGCATCCTAGAATTATTAAGGCAGGAGAAACTTTATGCAAAGTTCTCTAAATGCGAATTTTGGCTTAGAGAAGTCCAATTTCTTGGACACATGGTAAGTGAGCGTGGTATGCAAGTGGATCTCGCCAAAATTGAGGCCATAATGGATTAGGAAGTACCCAAGACCCCAACAGAAATTCGTAGTTTCCTAGGATTGGCTGGATACTACAGGAGATTCATTGAGAACTTTTCAAGAATAGCCACTCCTTTAACTACCTTGACCTGTAAGAATCTTAAGTATAATTAGGGTCCAAAGCAACAAGAATCTTTTGAGGTTCTTAAAACACAAGTTGAGCAATGCTCCTGTGTTAGCTCTACCTGAGGGTATTGAGGAATTTGTAGTCTACTGTGATGCATCGCACACTGGCATGGGCTGTGTGCTAATGCAAAAAGGCAAGGTAATTGCCTATGCATCACAACAATTAAAGATGCATGAAAAGAATTACACCACCCACGATTTGGAATTGGGTGCCGTTGTATTTGCACTAAAACTGTGGAGACATTACTTGTATGGCACAAAGTGTGTTATATACACTGACCATAAAAGTCTCCAGCATCTGTTCAATCAGAAAGAATTGAACATGCGACAATGCCGATGGATGGAAACATTTAATGATTATGATTGCGAGATTCACTACCATCCAGGCAAGGCAAATGTAGTTGCCGATGCCTTAAGTCGCAAGGAAAGGGTTAAACCTATTAGGATTAACGCTACGAGCATTGAGCTCAGAAATAGCTTAGTGAGAAGCTATTAGATGCGCAAAAACAAGCCTTATTAGAGGCTAATATTCCTAATGAAGGATTTGGCGGAATTGTTGATCAATTAGCGCCTAGAAAGGATGGAATCCTAAGAATTAATGATAGAATTTGGGTTCCGATCTTTGGAGACTTAGAGATCTAATCCTCCGAGAAGCGCATAGTTCAAGATACTTAGTTCACCAAGGTGGTGACAAGATGTATCAAGATTTGAAGAAGAATTATTGGTGGATGGGTTTAAAGAAATCCATAGCTACTTATGTAGCTAAGTATCTGACATGTTCGCAAGTTAAGACCGAACATCAAAAACCGTCGAGGACTACTACAACAATTAGAGATTCCCACTTGGAAATGGGAAAATGGTAACTATGGATTTGATTACCAAGTTACCTTAGACCAAAAGTGGTAATAACACCATTTGGGTCATAGTGGATAGGCTAACCAAGTCAGCACACTTCTTGCCAATAAAAGAAACGTATAATTCAGATAAATTGGCTAAGTTATATGTGGACAAGATAGTATCCCTACATGGTGTGCCAGTATCTATTGTATCCGATAGAGATACTAGATACACATCTCACTTTTGGAAAAGTTTTCAACGATCCTTAGGCACACGATTAAACTTTAGTACGGCCTACCATCCGCAGATGGATGGTCAAAGTGAGCGTACTATCCAGACACTAGAAGACATGCTTAGGGCATGTGTGATTGATTAGGTGGAAGTTGGATGACCACTTACCCCTAATAGAATTCTCCTACAATATCTATAACTAGCATCAAGGCTGCTCCTTTTGAGGCCTTGTATGGGAGAAAATGTAGAACGCCCGTATGCTGGCAGAAGTTAGGGAAGCCCAACTATCAGGACCTGTGATTGTCCTGGAGACCACGGAAAAGATTGTGCAAATCCGTGATCATCTCAAAGCTGCCAGAGATAGGCAAAAGAGCTATGCTGACAAGAGGCGTAAACCTCTTCAGTTCCAAGTAGGGGACAAAGTCACACTGAAAGTATCACCCTGGAAAGGTGTGATGCGTTTTGGAAAAAGGGCAAGTTGAGCCCAAGATATATAGGACCCTTCAAGATAATCGAACGTGTCGACACTGTAGCTTATAAGATCAGGTTGCCAAAGGAGCTTAGTGGAATTCATGATGTATTCCACATATCTAACCTTAAGAAATGTCTAGCCGATGAGTCGCTAGCAATGTCGCACGAAGATGTGCAAATTGATGAAAACCTGAGGTTCGTTGAGAAACCAATTTCGATCGAGGATCGACAGGTTAAGAAGCTCCGAAGAAAAATGATACCTATAGTAAAGGTTAAGTGGGACGCTTTTAGAGGTCCCGAGTATACATGGGAGGTTGAGTCCACTATGCGACAGAAGTACCCCCATCTTTTTGAATAAAATCTCGAAGTCGAGATTTCTTTTAAGGGGGTGAGGATGTAACACCCTGTAAATGGTGTCCAATAATATAGTGACACGTGTTGCATTTTTAAATATAGTCTATTAAAGACCAATAAGGACTAAAGGATCAACATGCTCGAACTGAGCCTCTGAGTGACGGTCCGATGTCAACATGCATAAATAACAACCTCTGAGTGACTGATATGTAACATGCTTATATCATTAGCCTCTGAGTGACTGATACGTCAACATGCTTGAAATTTGGCCTCTGAGTGACCGTTGTGTCAACATGCCTAGCCTCTGAGTGATATCGGAATCAACATGCTTATAATAAGCCTCTGAGTGATCCTTATCGAAGTCCTAACTCTCATATGTCCTGTTTATTGGACGAGATAATTAAATCAAATAACATTTGAAAGTTGGATATTGGAGGGATTAAAAGTGTCAACATGTTAATGTTACCTCTGAGTCACCTTTTAACGAACCCAGAGCTTGACAATGTCCGGACATAATCCCAGGTATGTCAAGTATTGGCTACGGAGGGCTAAAAGTGCCAAAAAGGTGTTTAAAAAGTTTTTTAGGAGCTTTATAAAGTTCGGGGGTCGAAAGTGTCAATTTTTGAAACTGGCCGTGGGGCGGTCACGGGCTGCGAGAGACCAGGCCTGAGTCTCTCGCGGGGCGCGAGAACAGGTCTGCTGCAGAAAGTTTTGTTTGGAGACCAAGAAAACTCCAAAACCATTAATTCGAAACCATGGCTTCTCTAAATTGCTATGCCACATTTTGAGACACTTGTAAGTTTCTTCTTACACCCCTAAACACCTGGCTTCACCTCATTTGAGCTCTCCAACTATAAATAGGTGTTCAAGTGCTTCATTTCAACTTGCACATTTCTTATTCACTCTTCTCCCTCCTCTGGAAGTTTCTATCTAAAAGGAGCAATCCAACATAGTTCTTTTGCATCTAGGAATCACTGGTAAGTGTTCCTTCTTTGTGCATTTTCGTTTATAGGCTTTTATAGCTAAAAGTTAAGCGTTTTAACGGAAAACGCTTTGACTATTGGTTAAGACCATTATGGTCCAGCCATTGTTCGAAATGAACATGGCTAAGTGATCGTAATAAGGTAGGTTTAGTCCCTATAAAGGGCACCTCCTGAAGATCACGTTTGCTAGACCAATTGACGGGTCAATGTTAAGTTATTAAAAAGTCAAACAGGCCATTTTTCGGAGAAAAATCATAAATTGATCTTATATATGTTATGAAACCTGTTTTGACACTTAAACAAGTTGGTAATAATTATTAGAACATGTATAAACATGTTCGGCTCGTCAATTTCAGTTCTAGGGTCGGTTCGCAACCGAAAGTCGCAAAGTTTGACTTCTGCTTTGACTTTCAATTCTGACCCGATATAGATTAGTTAGCTACTGATCTAAAGTTGCATTATGATCATAATATAATGTAGCATAACCCTCTGAGGTTATGTTACATGATCATAATCAGAATATGAGTTTATGCGTAAGTTTCGTAATTATGCCACTTTGACCAAAATGCTCTTTTTGCATAAAAAAAGGTTTTAAATGGTAATGAACTTGAAAATGAGTTTCCTACTGATGTAATATTATAAGTAGAATTATTTGGGAAGTTAAACTAAGTTATAAACTGAGTTTTCAAGCAGATCCTTAAAATATGTCGATAAATAACGGTTTTAGCCCTCGTGGTTTATAAAATGATTTTAATCAATCTTTTCAAAATAAATCATTTACCTACTGATATGTTATATTAAATAACATATTTTAAACATTGTAATCTGATCCAAATGTCAGTTTTCGTAAACATCACTTAAAGTCGTCATTTTACGACATAAGCGTCGTCTCGGCGCATAGTGTGGTTTTAAACCATATTATTGACCAAAAATTGATACCTATTGATTTTAAAACTTATTTTAAACATAATTACAGTAGGTACATGTTATAAACTCAGATTCTCAAATAGTTTATAAACTATGTGTAAAATGACCAAAAGCCCATTCGGTGCATAGTTTGGTTATAAAAGGTAAAATACACATATAATTGGTATCCTACTGATATTATATCATAAATAAAAAATTTTCCAGAATACTCATGATCATAAACTTAAAATATATTCAAATTTCTTTTATACGGTTTATAATTACCGAAATGCCCTTATGAGGCATAATTTCGTTTTAAAACCTTAACGGGCATACAAGTTGATATCCTACTGATATCTTAACTTATTTAAAATATAATGGCATATAGAACTTGTCCATGACTTATCCGGTCACCCATTATCGCTTATAAGCGTACGGTTAATTATACGTAACTAGTTTACGGGATTCAACCAAAACGGGTTTAACCTTGTCATTTTAATCTCAAAATCCAGAATGTTAACAGTTTACCCATATTATAACAAGTCAAGGTACTTGTTTGGATCAAACTACATTCTATCAAATCATCGTTTAATCTAGCGTCATACGTTTCGCTAGTCGGTCTAAGTCTATGACTTAAATAAAGACCGTTAGTATTTAATTGGTTAGTTTATGCCATAATCCAGACTAGAGACTTGCCGGTAAATGCTATCTACACTTAGTCCTTTTGTGTACGGATGAGTTATTAAAAATTAAAAGAAGACTAGCTCAGGTAAATAATCTCGACTTATTTCCCCTATACGGGCTTGGGTTACGGTAAATTATTACCACTTGGTCGGAGATGGGATTCAATCGAACGCCGGTTCAGAGAGTATTCTGTTTAATTAGTTTTTGTTTGATAATTTAAACATCGGGGGTTAACTACCGTGTCCTGGATATCCCCGGCTCACTACAATAGAAATTGCCACGACCTTAGCGCGGGTGTAGGCATACACCTGGTAGACGCTCTCTATGCATTCCCACAAGGTTGGGAGGAATTGACTCCTTCGTGAGTCCAAACTGGTATGTACGTTAATTGTGTCTTGGTCTCCGTACCGGGCCCCGCGTGTATGACAAACATGTAAATCTGTTAACAAGGTTCGACGGTCAATTAACCCAAGTTATAAAAAGATTTTGTGCTGATACGCACTTAAAACATTTTTGGAATGTTTTCAAAACGAGTCGGTTGGGTGTATTTACGAGCGAAAGCTGACGTATTTTCAAAAGACTAAACTGTAGGAACAATACGAAAATAGGCCGGAGGTGCTCGGTAGTGATAGAGGATCTTGCAAATCCTAAATCTGCCCAAAGTCTGTTTTATATTCTTTCCATGTACAATTTATAATCCGCCTGTGGATCTTCTATTACAAGCTTGTATATTATTTTGTATTTTTGAACATTCGGTTTGTAATAGTAATTTTACTCCAAGACTTCCGTTGTGGCATGTTTAACTGATAATGATGTTATCAACTGATGTCACGATACTCCTCACTCGGGCCCACCGGTGTATGGATTTCGGGTTGGAAATCCGGGGTGTGACACATCTGAATGCTTTTGCATCTAACTCAAACTTTGAAATTCCTGCTCGGAATAGTTTTTTTTTGGTTTCTTTGGCTCTTGAAATATTGGATCTTCAGTACTAGGTCCATTAGAACATGTGGTCCGAATATAATGGACTTCCGACATTCAGTGTTATGTTGAGCAAGAACATTGGATATTCGACGTTGCAAGATATTGTATTATGATCTGACAAATATCAAAGGTTTGTTACTGAAACCTGTGTTGTGAGGATCGTGATTTTTTAAGACATCCTTTTGATCTTTGTGAAAAATAGAGTATCATTCCAAAACTTTATGAATCTAGTACTTTTAACTTAGTAATTTGATTCAATGAACAACTGGTTATCAATTTTATGAGCTGATGTTTTTGTATTAAATTGATTGTGAAATCAAATTTAATGTGACCAAGCTTTGGTACCAAATGTTAGGATCTGAGTTTTAATTTGTGTTTGTTTTTCTATGGAACAGTGAAGTGTTGGTGAATTATATAATTATAAATGGAAATACAATGAATTGCAATGGAACTAAACACAAACACAAACTTGGAAAGTGGTCATACTATTTTCAATTATAATAAAAAAGATTACATATACAAGTACGACTATCCCTCCCTCTCAGCCTGATCATTACACTCTGTTTGCACAAAAGGAATGTTTTGTGTGATAGTGATGAATAAATCTGTAACAGGTGAGATCTATTTATATGAAGTACAAACATCAGTTAGTTAAGTTAGTTATGAGGGTTCACATTACGTTAATAGTGACATCTAACATTCCTAAGAAAAAATACTTCTCAGATGTTTTCCTCGGATTTTAGAAATATCTGATGAATCTATCATTGTTCTAAGAATCTGTTTTTATGACTCTGTTGTATTGGTATCATCTGTTTTGTAAACCTCTGTTTGTTAATACTAAACATCTGTTCAGGCCTAAAATAGATGTTTAGTTTTTCTCATCAATGCTTTGTTCTTCAACATGGCTTTGGTCTTCAACAGACTCTTATACTTCATCAACCAATCTTTGAACTCTTTAAACAAATGCTCTACTAGTGTTCAAGATTCACTATCTTTCGCACGAGTTGATCTTCAAGACTTGTCTTATTTTTGAACAGAGCAGTATATTTTGGCATTTGCAATCATTTGTTCTTTCACAGGTTAAATATGTTATAAATACCCTAATCAGCTCATGTACAGCCCATCCTTGGCCCAACACATGATATGTAAATCACATTCACTCAGTAGTTAGATGATGGAAGATGTCATTTCCAACGATCGAACACCAAATCTTTTTTTGGTAAGAGTGTAAAGCAGTACATGCCGATGGGTAATCATTGTTATATCAATATTAGATTTTTCATAAGTAAACTACAATTTTGAGTACTTGTGATTTATAGCAAATGGCACTATTAGTCACTATTTGGAAGAACTAAACACTCTAGTCCCTATGATTGTCGATTTGAATCAATCAAATTCTTTTTGCATATGGTTGTTATGACATCGTTGATATAATGGTGAAATTACTTTACTATCCCTAGGGACCAAAAGTGCAAACCTCACTTCATCTTCAACCTCACAAACATCCCTAATGCTTAATGTCATACTTTCCTGAGAAAACTACTTCACCAGAGAAACCATACCTTCCGGTGAAATAAAAGTAAGACGACCAATCAAGTTTAGGTTATGTAGTTATATTTCTAGCTTTATGCATAACAAAAAGCTCATTCCATTTTATTGCATTTTACCAACAAGAAGCTGCAAGATTGCTTCTGCAAACTACAAGTCTTCATAGCTAACTTATAATGTAGAAATACTGGAATGTTATAATATGTATAACTTTTATTGTGATATTAAGTGGGGTATCAAACTATAATAAGCTTCGGGGCTCTGATATCAAGTCTGACCTTTATTGTTTATTCAGACCAAAACATAACAATGATCACGTATATCTGATACTTTTTTCCTAAAACTACCCTTTTCAACCTGAATCCATTTTGTTCCAGACTAGTTATAACCTGAATTGGACGAACCCTTCCTGTTTTAACCATAATCTGGTATGACACATTACCCCACTCGACCCTACCACTTTGCCATGAGTAGTATAAAGATCATCATTGAGCGAAATAAGCTGCACAAAACATGGTTTATGTCCTTTTCCAAATTCATCTTGCACAATGCTCTCTGTTCTCAACAATCTCAATTACACATAAACAATGCAAATGGACCCTAGATCGAACAATTCCCTAATTTGTTGTTTTCAGTAATCTAAAACACACAAAAAGATGTAAAATTAGGGCAAAATTGCAGGAACATTGCACCCCCAAAGCTCCAACGATTATGTCAAAACCGCAGGAACAATGGTAGAGGAAAAGAAACGATGGTTGCAACACGAGGTTTGGGTGTTTAAGATGAAAAATTTCTTTCGGTAATGGTGGTTATTAGAGATGGATCGAAATTGAGAAATTTAGGTTTTGTTGGGTACTAGAAGTTAGGTGATGATGGTGAAGTTGTGTGGTGGTGATTGGTTAGGCAAGAGAAGAGAATGATAATTTTTGTTTGGAGGTGAATGGTCATCGGGGTGGTCTAATGATGTATGGTGATGGTGATGATATATGGAGGAGAATGGTGGTAATGATGATGTGTAATATATACGTATGGAGAGAGATAATAAAGAAAACTAAACTAATAAAAAAACCTACAAAACATACTAATTATATTTTATAATTTATTTACGAAAAATCGTTATTTTTTATGTATAAGATTTTGTTTTCATTGTATTGCACATTTACATTATATGTGTACTGCAATAGATATATGTATATGTTGACCCATATGCATTCTATGTTTAGGTTAGCTTTTGAGTTTTGTTTAGCTTTTAGGATTAGGTTTTTTGGGTTTACCTCGAATTAGGTTTTTGGTAGGGGTGTGGTTAGTTTTTTGTGTGGTGCGGGTGGGGGGAAGGGGGTTAGGTTTTTAAAGGGGTGCGGGTGGGGGGTTTACAACGTTTAGGGTTTAGTTTTATTTTTTTTTTGGGGGGGGGGGGTGAGGGATTTAGGTTTTTAGGGGTGGGGGTTAGCTTTTCGTAGTAGGGTAGATTTAGGTTTTTAGGGGGCGGGGATGGGGGTTTAGGTTTTTGGAGGGTGTCGGTAGGGTGAGTTAAGTGGTTTATCTTTTTCGTATTAATACACTGTGTAGTACAACTCTTTTTTTTTTGAAAAAAAAGGTTTTTTATTATATAAAAAATATAGTGATTTTTATTAAAAAAATTGGTATATTTTTAAGTGTTTTAGTTAGTTTTTGGTTTTCTCATTTAAACTAGTTTTCTCATAATCCATTCCGTATATATGTATGTATATTATATATATATTATATATATAATACAATAATTATAATAATAATAGTAGTGAAAAGAAAATAATACCCTTTGAATTTGATGTTAATAATACTTGACTAACAAGATCTGTTAGTAAGAAGGGACCTCATTCATTTAAATCGACAATCACAAGAAACGAAGTGTTCAATTTTTCCAAATAGACACTAATAGTGCCATTAAATTATAGTTTACTCCTTTTTAATAATAATTTCATCTATGGTACATCAAAAAAAACCTCTTAGGCTATACCCAACAGGGCTTCTCCTTTCATGTCATTACGTTGTCTATTGGAGTGGCGTTATAGGTCACCCACCAATGCAATATGACTGGACGCAAGAAAAAAGGTGGTGGGCCATGCTTACTTTTGACTATTGAATGGTCATTAAAAGTTTTAAATTTCATTAAAACTTGACAATTATTTTTCTACCCAATCTCTACTTTCAATTTTTATACTCTCAAAATTTCCAATTAAAAATTTTATTTTCTTAAAATCTTTACTCTCAAATGACATGTCGTTGGACCGAGCAATAGGATATTGCTTTGGCCACGAGTTAGATGGTGTTGTTAAGTTAGGGATGCCTTCAAATAATGTACACTTTTGAAATAGGGTTTGTTCACGTTCCATCAACATGTGGGTGCAAACCTTATACTATGAATGCAATATAATATTAGTTTTAAGTTGGTTCTTTTAACTTCTTTTTGTTAATATTTGATAACTAATTTGTATACTATGATTTATGTAAATAAAATTGCCCATTAGATAAACATAGTATTTCTGTCATATAATTATAAACTAGTGGATTTTTTTGTGCAATGTGACAGGAATTCGGTTTAGACCAATATTGATTCGGTTTATTACAACACTGGTATGATAGTGGTAGAGTTTATGATATAAAATTTGCATATACCTCCGTTTTTTATAAAATTTATCTTGAAATAAAACTATGTACTTGGGTTATTTAAAAAAGACTAATTGAACGTAAGTTATTAAAGAAAGTTGAAAATAAATAAAAATTAAATAGGTTAAAGACGTATATTATTTTATATTATATATAGTATAAGGGGTGAAATTGAAATTACTATTCACAACAACTTATGGGACGAGAATTCAGTTGCACTATCGAATCGGTCACGTTAGGGAACCAGTATGGTATCGACACTAGGTATAACAACTGTAATAGAAAATAGTATAAAAGTCAGTGATATGCTTAAAAGGATGATGGCCAAAAGATGTATTACATAGATCGAAAATTATAAAAATACATCTACATGTTGCAATAATACTAATGCTGGTACGGATGACCGTATCAATTTGGGTGAAAACTGTATCAACAATCACTATAGCTTCAGAGTGTTTTAAACAAAAAAACGTTACGAGAATGTTGAGAAACACACTTGCATATTCAATTATTTTATTCGACTTAAATAACCCCAACTTTAATCAATTGGTCAATAAACTCTCAACTTACAATATATTGGCCGATAACACTCCCTAACTAATAGAACCCTAACACAGTTAGCTGATGTCAGTTGTCACGTCATCAATAATGCCATGTCAGCTACCACATTAGTTGCCAATTCATAAAAAATGCCAACCATCAGCTGCCACGTCATAAAAATGCCACCATCAGCTGCCACGCCATATGCCATGTCAGCAAAAAATGTCCACATCAGATTCCATATCAGCAAAAAATAACTGAGTTACGGTTCAGTTAGTAAGAGAGTGTTATCGGCTAATAAGCTGAAAGTTAGAAGTGTTATTAGCCAATTGGTGAAAGTTGAAGTTATTTAAATACAATATCCCTAATTTTAACCCAATAGAGAAAATTTAAACTAAATGCAAACTATATGGGTTTATAGCATATATATATATATATATACGTGAGTGTATTTGTGAACTGAATAAACAAATCCTGGCCATTGATTTATATTATTAAATTATCAATACACAAGTGTAAATCAATGGCCAGAATTTAATAATCAAAATACATTAGTATAAATCAAGGACTAGGATTAGTTCACTAGTGTTTACAATTAAGGAGGATGTTCATAAATGAACCGAACTATATATATATAATATATATATATATATATATATTGTATTAGTAATTTATTAACTCACTAAAAATATAATTAAACAAAATGTAATTTTGTAATCAATTTATAAAAATTTATTTTAAATTTTGAAGTTAAATTACAAAATCGATGTAAAGTAAATATTAATGATTTTTTTTTTCCATTTTTAGTCATCGAAAATTTTAATGGTCCATAAGACCTGTAGAAACACTGGTCGAACCGAGAGGTATCTTGAGATAAGACCACACTCCGGCGTGAGAATAAGTATTTTTGATTGCAAGTAATAAGCAGGCAATAAGTAAGCTCCTATATTTCTGAATGTGGTAAGATTGTAGATCCCTTTACCTCATGGTTCGATACTCATTTTATACCTGTAGATAAGTGGGTTTAGGAGATGGACTGATGGGCCTTGGGCCCGGCCCAGACAACCAGGGATATCCGTTCTGTCCCTCTGCATAGACAATTGATACTCTGAGTCGACCATTAATGATCTCTGGTAGGAGGTATGCTTTGTCGGATGTTGTATGGTGCCATGTGTAAAGGCAGCTATCCCTGGTGTCAGACCTGTCATCAGCCGAAAGTGGAGAATGTGTGACAGTCATTGGCATGAGTATGGTTGGTGCACAGTCTGGCCTCTGCATTACTGTTCATGCGACGCAGTCTGACACAACTGCCGAGCGACCATTGGGTCACAGCTCTTCCACTATGTACCCTTGTGTACAGTCAAACGCCTCTCTGCACTTTTCCCTTCCGCGAGGCTTTAGTGCTTCCTGGCCAGCGCAGAGTTGTAAGGATTAAGTCCTTTTGTTCCCAAGACTATGAGTTGCTCTCATGTTTGTCTTGTCCTCTGCAAGGTTTGGGACTTCGCGGCTAGAGGGTTGTTTAGGTCCGCGCAGGGTCAAGTGGCCTGCGCGTCTAAGTCTAACTTGCCGTTGTGCCAAGTAACAAGGTTCGTTGTGTGACTTATATTTGTTGGTCTAACGTGCCGTTGCGATTGAGTGTGCAAGAACTCAAGAAGAAACCAGAGAATTTCAAAGAAGAAGTTGAAGGCGTGACTGAAACCCTAGACGGTTCACCCCTATTTATACTCATCGCTTTTAATGCGATGGGGAACTGTGACGCACACGTAGAATTAGCTACCAATCTGCGCACAACGCGTGGAGGCAAGTGGCAACTAACGGTTGACACGCCGCGTGACCGCCACTTCCTCTACCAATTCATTAATGAAAGTGAGGCTGCACTGTTGACAGCATGCCACAGCTGTCAAATGTCACCTCCAGGGCACCCTTTTTCTCACCAACTCGCCTGAACAACAGCATGACGAAGATTCAAATTTTCAAAAACATCATTACAAAGTTTCCTTCACACAAAGGTTTCCTCCAACTCTTCTTGAATTTTTTCCTTTGAAATACGCGCGCATACAACAATCCTTATAGTCCAGCACTCCACCTACTTGCCAACATGCGCATAGGAGCAGCATTGGACTAGGGGGACTTGGAGGGGTATGGTCCCAAAAACCCTGCGCTTGCGCAATGGACCATACCCTTAACAACATACTACAAGAATAACCTTGCGCACAATGTGCAATGGTGCTCTTTCTTGGAACCATTAGGTCGTACAACAAACCTTGCACACTCAGCGCAACGAAAAGTTAAACCAACACCAATAGGTCGTACAACGAACCTTGCTCACTCAGCGCAACAGCAAGTTAGACCAACACATTTATGTCACACAACAGCCTTGCGTACTCAGCGCAACGGTAAGTTAGACCAACAAATATAAGTCACACAAGAACCTTGGTACTTGGCACAACGGCAAGTTAGACTTAGATGCACAAGCCACTTGACCCTGCGGACCAAACAACCTTCCAGCCGCGAAGCCTAAAAACCTTACAGAGGACAAGATAAACATGAGAGCAACTCATAGTCTTGGGAACAATAGGACTTAATCCCTACAACTCTGGCCAGAAAGCACTGAAAGCCACACGGAAGGGAAAAACGTAGAGAGGTGTTGACTGTATACAAGGGTACAATGTGGCTAGAGCTGTGACCCAATGATTGCTCGGAAGGTTGTGTCAGACAGCGTCGTATGAATAGTAATGCAGAGGCCAGACTGTGCACCAACAATACTCACGCCAGTGACTGTCACACATTCTCACTTTCGGCTGATCACAAATCTGACACCAGGGACAGCTGCCTTTACACATGGCACCATTCAACATCCGACAAAGCATACCTCCTGACAGGGGTCATTTAATGGTCGCTGTAGAGGGACAGACGGATAACCCCTTGGTTGTCTCGGCCGGGTCCAAGGCCCATCAGCCCATCTGCTAAACCCACTTATTGTCTGATCGAACCACAAGGTAAAAAAACATCTTTCCTACTAACTCACTACTTACTTGGTATTACCTTTCAATCCACAATTACTTATTCTCACGCCGGAGTGTAGTCACGGAGAAAACCCTCCCCTTTTCCCGTGACGAGACTAACGGCGTTGCTATTTTGCATATCAACTTAAGTGAGATCACCTAGAAGAACGAACGAGGAGCAACTTTTTTATGCAGAAAAACTAGGCTGTAACTAAGATATCTTCGTATACCTCTCGTTTCAGCCAGTGTTTCTTTATTTTGAGGGGTATGGTCCCAAAAATCCTACGCCTGCACAATGGACCATACCCTCAACAACATACTACAAGAATAACCTTGCACGCAATGTGCAATTGTGCGCTTTTTGTAAACACCCCAAAATTAAATTATGCCTAGTTATATATATGTTGTTAGAAGGTACCACAAGTAGTAACTAGAAACATGATCATAGTTAGTGTATAAGTTAAAATGTGCTAAATATAAGTGTTCATACTTAAAGGGGCCAAAAGAGGAAATAGATGAAAGTTTAGTTTATAAACATAAAATTACACACACCACACACACATCTGATGTGTGTGGCGTCTAGAACAAGATCAAGGGAAGAAGAAAGCCCCCATCTTCACAAAAATTAGGAGAATCCAGAAGGAATTCAAGGCCATCCTCTCTGCATGAACACTTAATCTTAATCATCTCAACTAGTTTAACAAGTGGTAACTTAAATTTTGTGATTTGATGAACCTTCATAAGTGGGTTATGAACAATCTATGAATTAGATAAAATTCGTATGAATAATTGATATAATCACTATATAAAGGATGAAATATACATGAATTTTTTATTATATTTATGATTCATGATGAAACCCACTTGTTATAGAACTAGGATGATGAATGCTGGTCATGTTAATGCAAATTCATATAGTGTTAATGTAAATTTGTATGTAGTAGAGCATTAGTTTGATGGTTGTGTGCTAGATGATGACGGTTGTGTGAATTTGATCGAATATGATAGTTTACGTAATGAAGTAGGAAGAAGGTGCATAGAATACTTGTACCTTATGCTTTGATCTTGGTACGCCCACCAAGTGTTTGATGAAATGCTTAGAATAGAGGTTTTTATGTGATTTCAATGACCAAATGTAATTATGATGCTAAATGATTTATGTCAAGAATGTGGGGAATTACTAATATGCTATGTCAAGAAAAGAATAAGTTGAAAACATAAGATTTAAGCATGTTAAATTTTGGAATTTTAGGAGTGAAAGAAGAAGGTGCGAGCTATACCGGATCACCAACAATACGGGACAAAGGTAAATTCTTTCACTTACTAATGCTCCGGCCGCATTTATGGATTTGATGAATAGAGTATGCCGAAACATGTTAGACAAATTTGTTATAGTATTTATAGACGATATTCTGGTATACTCTCGAAGTGAGTTCGAACATGCTAATAACTTACGAGAAGTACTTGAGACACTTCGTAAAGAAAGGTTATACGCTAAGTTTTCCAAATATGCATTCTGGCTCAGAGAGGTGCAATTCTTAGGCCATGTGATTAAGGAGAAAGGAATTTCAGTAGATCCATCTAAAGTAGAGGCTGTGATTAAATGGTTACCCCCAAAGAATGTTAATGAAGTACGAAGTTTTCTAGGCTTAGCTGGCTATTATAGGAGATTTATTCAAGGTTTTTTCTAAATTAGCCTTGCATATAACTAGATTAACGAAGAAAGAAGAAAAAAATTCATGGGGTCTCGAACAAGAGAAGGCTTTCCAAATGCTAAAAGAAAAATTGTCAAGTTCTCGGTGTTAACCTTACCAGAAGGAATGGAAGATTTGGTGGTATACACGGATGCATCACACCAAGGGTTAGGGTGTGTCTTAATGCAACGAGGTAAGGTCATTGCCTACGCTTCAAGCAACTTAAACAACACGAAGGAAATTATCCGACTCATGATTTGGAGTTGGTAGCTGTGGTTTTTGCGTTGAAGATTTGGAGAAACTATTTGTATGGAACAAAATGTACAATCTACTCAGATCACAAGAGTCTCAAATACTTCTTTGAACAAAAAGACCTTAATATGAGACAAAGAAGATGGCTAGAATTGATTAAAGATTATGATTGTGACATCCTTTACCATCCAGGTAAGGCTAATGTCGTAGCAGACGCTTTAAGCCGGAAGGAATATCCTCCGTCAATCCGAGTAAAATCGATGAGAATGATAGTTGCACCTAACTTTATCGAAGCAATAAAGGAAGCTCAAACTAAGTCGTTGAATGCGAATGATCAAAAAGGGGAAAGGACGAAAGGGTTCGTCGACGAGCTTGAAATGAATGCAAGTGGAATTAAGACAAGGTATGGCCGGACTTGGATACCACGCCACTGTGATGTAAAGACCCTATTATTAGAAGAAGCGCACAAGTCCCGCTACTCGGTTCACCCGGGAGCCACCAAAATGTATCGAGATCTGAAAGGAAATTATTGGTGGCCGGGAATGAAACGTGACATTGTTAAGTATGTATGCAAATGCTTAACATGCTCACAAGTGAAGGCGGAACATCAAAAGCCGTATGGGAAATTACAACCGTTGGAGATTCCGGTATGTAAGTGGGAAAACGTAACCATGGATTTGGTGACCAAACTTCCCAAAACAAAGAAAGGTCACCACACTATCTGGGTTGTTGTAGATCGTCTCACAAAGAGTGCTCATTTCTTACCTATACGGGAGACTTACTCGTCAGAAAGAATGGCGGAAATATATGTGAATGAAATAGTTTCTCGCCATGGGGTACCTGTGTCTATCGTTTCAGATCGTGACGCCAGATTATTTCTCGTTATTGGAAAAAGTTCCATGAAGATATGGGTACCAAACTACACTTGAGTACCGCATACCATCCTCAAATGGATAGCCAATCAGAAAGAACCATACAAACATTGGTTGATATGCTAAGAGCATGTGTGTTTGAACTTGGGGGAAACTGGGATGACCATTTACTACTAGTAGAGTTCTCGTACAACAATAGCTATCAAAGTAGTATACAAATGGCGCCATACGAGATGCTATATGGAAGAAGATGTAGAACTCCTGTTTGTTAGGGAGAAGTGGGACAAAGAGAACAAGCCCCCAAGGATGTAGTAGCAAGAACTAATGAAAAGATTAATCTAGTACGAGCTCGATTAAAAGCGGCGCAAGATCGACAAAAGTCCTATGCCGACAAAAGGAGACGTCCAATTGAATTCCAAGTAGGAGACCGAGTATTATTGAAAGTCTCCCCGTGGAAAGGCGTGATTCGATTCCGTAAACGAGGGAAGTTGGGTCCTCGATACATTGGGCCGTTTAAAATTCTAGCTCGTATTGGAAAAGTTGCATATCAATTAGAACTACCCCAACATTAGATGGCATTCACAATACCTTTCACGTGTCACAATTACGGAAGTGCCTTGCGGATGAAACATCACATATACCTGTTGATGACCTTGAGTTGGACGAAAGAATGAATTATATTGAAAGACCGGTAGCTATAAAAGATTCCAAGGTAAAGAACCTTCGTAACAAAGAAGTTAAACAAGTATTAGTTTAATGGAAACACAGGAAGGGGTCGGATCTTACTTAGGAACCGGAAGATGAAATGTGAAATTTCTACCCGACCTTATTTGGTATGTATTCAGTTTTCGGGGACGAAACCTCCCATAAGGAGGGTGGATTTGTAACACCCCAAAATTTAATTATGCCTAGTTATATATATGTTGTTTGAAGGTACCACAAGTGGTAACTAGAAACATGATCATAGTTAGTGTATAAGTTAAAATGTGCTAAATATAAGTGTTCATACTTGAGGGGCCAAAATTGGAAATAGATGAAAGTTTAATTTTATAAACATAAAATTACACACACCACACACACATCTGATGTGTGTGGCGTCTAGAACAAGATCAGGGGAAGAAGAAAGCCGCCATCTTCATAAAAATTAGGAGAATCAAAAGGAATTCAAGACCATCCTCTTTGCATGAACAATTAATCTTAATCATCTCAACTACTTTAACAAGAGGTAAGTTAAATTTTGTGATTTGATGAACCTTCATAAGTGGGTTATGAACAATCTATGAAATTAGATAAAATTAGTATGAATAATTGATATAATCACTATATAGAGGATGAATATGCTTGAATTTTTTATTATATTGATGATTCATGATGAAACCCACTTGTTATAGAACTGGGATGATGAATGATGGTCATGTTAATGCAAATTCATATAGTGTTAATGTAAAATTGTATGTAGTAGAGCATTAGTTTGATGGTTGTGTGCTAGATGATGACGGTTATGTGAATTTGATCGATTATGACAGTTTATGTAATGAAGTAGAAGAATGTGCATCGAATACTTGTACCTTATGCTTTGATCTTGGTACGCCCACCAAGTGTTTGATGAAAATGCTTAGAATAGAGGTTTTTATGTGATTTCAATGATCAAATGTAATTATGATGCTAAATAATTTATGTCAAGAATGTGGGAATTACTAATATGCTATGTCAAGAAAAAATAATTTGAAAACATAAGATTTAAGCATGTTAGATTTTGAAATTTTAGGAGTGAAAAGAAGAGGCGCGAGCTATACCGGATCACCAACAATACAGGACAAAGGTAAGTTCTTGCACTTACTAGCATTGGTAATTTATAATGTTTTATTATGTTTGAACTAAGTTAAAGTTGTAAACTTAAGTGTCATAAAGGACAAGTAAGTAGAAGTTTGGTTATGAATGTGATCCATTCCAAACGGGTCAATGAATGAAAGATTTCATAAAGAATGAATAACACCATTGTGTAAATTAGCAACATGAGGTTAAAAGTAAGTTAATATTGATTTTGTGATTGTGGTGTAGGTAAAGTTGACTTTTAATTGGCAAGCAAAGCTCGGATCGAACACGCTCCAAGTTACTTTCATCATGCTTCCGCATTTTAAATCTACCAAATGGGTCAAGATATTTTGATGGATATGCTTTGAAAGTAAAGATGTTTAAGCATCTAAACTTGTGTTTGTTATAATTTTTGTAAATGATGGGTACTTAATAAGTAAACAAACAGTTAATCCGTAAGTAAATCAAGACTTTTTAGTATGGTACCAAAATGTAGAAACTTTTATCCGAAATTTTGTGTTTAAAATACTTGTTCTTTACCAATCGTAAGGATGAGCCTTACACCTTTCTTGGAACCAATAGGTCGTACAACGAACCTTGCACATTCAGCGCAACGATAAGTTAGACCAACACCAATAGGTCGCACAACGAACCTTGCGCACCCAGCGCAACGGCAAGTTAGACCAACACATGTAGGTCACACAACGAGCCTTGCGCACTCAGCGCAATGGCAAGTTAGACCAACAAATGTAAGTCACACAACGAACCTTGTGTACTTGGCACAACGGCAAGTTAGACTTAGACGCGCAGGCCACTTGACCCTACGCGGACCAAACAACCCTCTAGCCGCGAAGTCCCAAACCTTGCAGAGGACAAGACAAACATGAGAGCAACTCATATTGGGAACAAAAGGACTTAATACCTACAACTCTGCGCTGGACAGGAAGCACTGAAAGCCTCGCAAAAGGGAAAAGCGCAGAGAGGCGTTGAGTATACACAAGGGTACAAAGTGGCAGAGCTGGGGCCCAATGGTCGCTCGGCAGGTTGTGTCAGACTGCGTCGCATGAACAGTAATGGAGAGGCAAGACTGTGCACCAACCATACTCACGCCAGTGACTGTCACACATTCTCCAGTTTCGGCTGATTACAGGTCTGACACCAGGGACAACTGCCTTTACACGTGGCACCATACAACATCCGACAAAGCATACCTCCTACCAGAGATTATTAATGGTCGATGCAGAGCATTAATGGTCGATGCAGAGGGACAAAACGGCTATCCCTGGTCGTCTGGGTCGGGCCCAAGGCCCATCAACCCATCTCCTAAACCCACTTATCTTCAACTATAAAACAAGTATCAAACCACGAGGAAAAGGGATCTACAATCTTATAACATTCAGAAATGTAGGAACTTACTTATTGCATGCTACTTGAGCTTTCCTGCTTATTACTTGCAATCACAAATACTTATTCTCACCTCGGAGTGTGGTCACGGAGAAAACCGTCCCCCTTTCTCTCGTGACGAGGCTAACGACGTTGCTAGTTTTGCAGATAGTCAGTAGTGAGATCACCTAGAAGAACAAACGAGGAGCAACCTTTTTATGCTGAAAAACTAGGCTGTAACTAAGATATCTACTGATACCTCTCGGTTCGACCAGTTTGTCTTCATTAGCGCCATCCGCTATTTACTCACTCTCACATCCATTTTCTCGTTTCGTTTTTTCTCACACCTCACGTTCTAATGGCTGATTTTCCATCAAACACACCATGAGGTCCTCTAGCTGAAGGCAAAAAGTTCATGCCTCTCGAATCGACGGACAAGTGGTAGAAGTTTCTTACATGAACGCGGTGCTCACCACGACTCCGGTCGTGTGAACATCCCGGTAACCCTTAGAGTTCAAATGGAGACCCCCCTGCGTACCAATCACTTCAGTTTTGCCTCCAGGTGAAACTCTGATGTCTTGGTACATCAAGTCTCAAACGGCTCTGAACGCCGTTTACGCGCAACTCTGCGCACAAACAAACCCTTCTGCTGCGCCGGTGCAGCCACCAACTACTCATGTGCATGCTTCGCATGCACCTCGAGTACGCAACTACGACTCGCCGGTTGGAGTGAATGTTCCATCACAACTCCGTCCACAAGAAACGAGTATTCTCAATCGCTGCCTAAACATGAGTCTCATACTCATAGGCGAGCGTCCATCCACTCACGGTTGGGCCCGCATCCTTTAGGGGGCGGGACAACCAACGTGAGGCGGACCAAACTTATGGCGAGGGTGAGAGCGTCAGTGTGTTTCACTGGCTACCAAAAGATCATGCTGCCTATAGATCTGTCCCACGGGCAGTTTACAACCCAGAGGCGGAGTATAACTATAGTTTGATCTACAGGCCGGCTGAAGCAGCCGAACACTCGAAGTTTATCAAGGAAATCACGCTCGCACCATCGGAGTGCGCAAAACTTCCCTCCAACGTGGGAAAGTACAATGGGTTGACAAACCCAAATGACCACCTGCGCTGTTCACCGGTGTAGGACTGATTGGAGGTTGGACGATGCCCGTGTGGTGTCACTTGTTTGTCCAAATCCTTACAGGCTGCGCGCCTATGGTTTGACAACTTGCCCACGGGCAAGCTCGCGTCATGGAATGACCTCAAAGATAAGTTCCTGACGCACTTCAGCCAGCAGCGGCGTTATGTCAGAGATTCCTCTGACGTAATGAACATTTGGTGGCGTGATAATGAAAGTCTCGAAGACTTCATCACCCGCTATAATAAAGAAGTGCTGGAGATTGGGGATGTGCACGAAGACGTGATTCGTTCATAGTTCAAGTACGCTATTCGCTGCGATGAGATGATCAAAGTCTTGTCGGGCACTACTGGACTCCCAAAAAGCTGGGAGAAACTGATGGCGGCAAAAAAGGTATACCTGCAGACAGAGCGCAACCTAAACGCCAGCAGACATCCCCTACCGCACTATCATCCCCAAGACATGAGCAAGAGTTTTGGGAAGAAGAATAAGAGTTGGAGGGAACCTAACCAAAACCCTCCCCATTCACCAGTCGACGCGCGCGCGACCATAAATAAGCTTGTTTCCCAGATAGCAATCAAGCAGGAAAAACGGGATCGTGAGTGGACACCACTGACGAAAACACCGGCGGAGGTGCTCAGCACGGAAGATCACCAATTCAAGCAGCCCCCGTCGATGCGCGACAAAAAAGGTCAAGACCCCAACCTTTTTTGTGATTATCACAAAGATACGGGGCATATAACCGATAACTGCTTCACCTTGCGCATGGAGATCGAAAAAACACTGAAAAGTGGGAAGCTCTCCCACTTACTCCAAAACATGCGGAAGGAGATATGCAAAATTACTCACGGAGAAAACCCGAGTAATAAGAAGATGAAAAGCATTTGTTAACATAGTCCAGGGTGGCCTAGCGCGCAAGCGCAGCCATAAGAGGAGTGCACGCCACACTAAGGCGACGCTACCTGTTATCCAAGCATGTTCAAATGTCAAGGCTTCATCAACTATCCGCGCAACACATTGCAAACCTACTATCTTATTGTCTACTTTGTACATGGCTCTTACGCCTTATAATAAAGACAATGGATATATGTTTTTCTTTATCTAGATGTTTTGTTATAAATGCGCGAAACTACTTTGGGTCTACGCAAAATCACCATGGTACACAATGACTCATGAACCAAAATTCACTACCTACTGTATGCGCATGGGAGGGGATGCTCATACACGAGTTCATTACCAGTTTTATTCGCTATACCTATACAAAGTCATTCTCTTGTAACTTGAAAGAAAACATTCATTCCATTAAAAGAAAAATATTTACATCAACGCGCAGCATGTAGTTACATTCAAGCTACATCAAAGATACTATAATAAAGCATCCTACACCAGTCTTCACTCCCAGCGGCCTCGGCTTCATCTGGAAATATGTCTCTTAGGTGATCAACGTAGTCATCTGCTGGAGGGCCTTGCTCACTAGATCCATAATCGGGAGCTCAGACGGTCATACTCCCGCTTAGCCTGGAGAAGGCAGCTTCGGTATCCACACCATGAGTGGCAGCGCGGCTGTTGTCCCATTGTACGTCCAGTGCATGAGTGACATGATGCGCACACTCAGCATAGCCCTGCGCATACCTGTCGTGGCGCATTGACCATCAGCTTGGCCACTACGCCATCCATCTCAACGAATTAGGATGGAGTTTGCGATATGCCATACAAGGAAAAGGGATTAGAATCAAGGCAAAATGATTAAAACACAAGCGGAGTACTTACATTGACAACTCCATGATGTTGCATCCACAGCATGTTGTTGGCCAGCGACTCCATCAGTGACTCAAAGATGGCGCGGGAGCTTCAGAGTCTTCAATTTTCTTCTCGCCCATGCTGACCTTTCCTCTGCCAATTGTAGCCGCTCCTTGTCCTCCAGGTGCCTACGTTATAGTTCAGCCTTTTCCACTAAGGCCACATGGAGATCCTTCCTAGCGCCCTCGAAAGAGGCGCAAGCTTCAACCTGGTCATTTACAACAAGGTTAGTATGACAACTTAAATCATACAAAATAAATAAATTTAGAGGGGCAAGTTTTTACCTCCTTCTATTCACTATGCTCGCGGTGCGCCCTGGCCTCCGCGACCACAGTAGAAGCTGCCTTCCTCTCCTTTTTCGTACGCTCTACCTCTCCACGCAACCGGGCCACCTCATCCGTTAAGGATTTTTTCTCGTTGTTATCTCTGTCGCAAGCCCCCCTCAACAACTTGCGCTCCTCAGCAATTGTAGCAGTGGAGCTTTCGGCCCTCTTCTTCACCCCAGTACCGACCACTCCATGGTCCACTGGGCTTCGGCAAACCTTGCCCTATCAGCCTCCAGCTCTTATTTTTGCGCAACCACTCGGGCTCGCTTCTTGACCAGGTCCGCTTGGGCAGCTTCAAATTTTGCATGTTCTTTGTGCATGCTCCGCCACTCCCTGATAATCTTGTGAGTGTTGGAGGCGGAGCTAGCTGTTGCCTAGAGGTACACACGGTAAGATTGTTCATGACTTTGCTCAGCACGCGCGCGGCACCTCCGCTGGGGGGAAGTCACCCTTGAAATATCACGGCACGCGGCCAGTGAGAGAAGCCATCTCCTTTCTTCAGCTTCCACACAGGGGTGTGGATATCTTCAGCGCAGCCTGCAGTGTATGACCTGTAGTAAAAATCACCCGGGGTCTCGTCCGGGTGGATTGGAGATCCTTCTGCGGAAGGGCTTCTACCAGATCCCCCGACCTCACCCCCGGGTGCCGGCTCTTCTGCATGGACCCCCTGTGGAGCATTTTCTTCCATCACCTCCTCCTCGGCAACCGCAGACATCGGTTCTGTCTCCTCAACACCATCACCGGTAACCACCATCGGTTCTGTCTCCTCAAAACAACCTCAACTTCTTCTACCACCACCTCAGGCTCTACAACCTCAACCTCCACCTACACCTCCGCCGCCCCGGCAGTTGATTCCCCACTTTGTGCGCTAGACGCTTGCGCGCTTTCACCCACTGGTGGGGGCATTAGAGTGTCCTTGGCGCGGCCGGAGTGGTGGGAGCAACAAAAACTGGCTCACCTCCCCCTGTGGGATGACAAACACTTAGACAGGTACAATACAAAAGGAAGAAGTGGTGTGAAACAAGTAAAGAATGTTTACCTAGGAAGATTTTAGCGGCGAGCACGTCCAGGCTCCCGCGCTTTCGGCTTTTTGGAGGGCTGCGCAGAGATATCGCTCTTCGGAGCCCTCTTCTGCTTGAGGGGCTCCGGGCTGGACTCTGTAACATCCGTCAAAAACGGATTTACCAAACCCGCTCCGTTTATCAACCGAACAGTCAGTCAAAATTTTCGTTGCGAATTAAATGCCCAAAATATTTTTAAACGATCCGTAATCAATTATTATACGGGAATATATATTTAGTTTTTGAAAAACTGTCAAAAATCGCAAAATAAAAATATATTACCTCTGCCGGGTTTCAAACTCGGGTCTGTACCGAGTCAGTTCAGCAAACTTAACTCACACACATAAACCACTGCGCCGCGGACTTTGTTTGTTGTATAATAAAATCATTTAATTGATAAAGTGTCGTTACAAATTCAAAACCGGCGCCCAAACGGTTCAGTCGTCGGAATCCCGGAATTCTCGCGAGTCTTAACTACAAATTTACGTTATAACGTAAACCATTAACCAGATATCGGTTATAACCGATGTTTGAAGTCCGCGACCAAAATCAAAACCGCCGGAAAATTTAAATAACGAACACAGTCCGAAATCAGACCAAATACATCTCGTTTTTCTCCTATAAATTGACCCACAACCGACGACAAACACTTTCGCTCAAAAATCACACCTTTTCTCGGCGTAATTCCACTCGCCGGAATAAACCTGTTCATCGCCGGAAAACCGGTTTCCCCATTGCCGAGCTTTTCTGAACCTCTGAAGCTTATACCGGAGATACCCATACTCTTTCCAAGCTTTCCGGAGACTAGCTGCTATAAGGAACCTGTCGCCGGAGTTGAATTCTGTCGCCGGAGTTCTGCCGGAAAACAGAGGATCCAGTCGGTATAATTCTCCGCCAAATTTCTTTTCCTTTTTCACAATTATCTCACCTTAATCAACTGTAAAACACTAATAAATCGATAAAACTTTGAACCAGCCGATTTTCCGATTTCTGGTTATTTTTCAGTGAAGAAGACGATGTTTTGTTATCATATAAGTATAATATAAATCATGAAATTAATCGGGTTAGACACACGGTCCAGCGGTGGACTGTGTGCACATATAACGCAAACGTCTCGAGTTCGATTCCGGTCTCACACAAGCTGCCTTAATAAAAACCATTTTTTTTGTTTACTGAACCGGAGTCGCCTTAGATATATGTTAAGTATATTGATAACCGGAATAATAACCAAGTTAGACACACAGTCCAGCGGTGGACTGTGTGTTTGTTTATATCACTGGTCACGAGTTCGAGTCCGGTCTTCAGCACCGACTCGGACAATTATCTCTTCTTTTTAATTAAGGCAGAAAAGGAAATAAATAATTAGTACTTAAGTATAATAAAAATCGAATGATATAACATGTTGAACACACAGTCCAGCGGTGGACTGTGTGTTGGATTAAACCACAGGTCCCGGGTTCGAGACCTGTGGAGTGCATGACCGTGTCGTTTAAACTGTTTTTAAAATAAAAAGGATTTCTGTTTAATTGTAATTAATGTATATATGTAATTAAAATCGGATATATAACGGGTTAGACACGTAGCTCAGTTGGTAGAGCTGCGTGCACGCGTACGGGAGGTCTCGGGTTCGAGCCTCACCCAGCGCACAACAATATGCCTCGAACCGGTCAACGCCAGTCAAAGTCAACAGGTCAAAGTCAACTGTAGCAAAAAAAAATATATATATATTTTTTTTTATTTTATTTTTATTTAATTATTTTAATTAAAAATCAATTATAAATATTTAAAATTAACATTTTTAAGGTTAGAAAATAGCCTCAAACTCACAAAAATACACCCAACAATCCTATTAAAATAGTTTAATAAAATCCGTTTACTTACCAAACCATAATGCGATTTATCTAGGTTAAATCTCACTCGTGGTTAAAACCACATCGCGTGCATTCAACGTCATCAACCGAACGCACCCACTGTGAGTGAATCTTACAATTCCCCCTTTTAAATTACACGTTTTGGGGTGTGTCATGTGTTATGAAATTAATTAATTTATTTATTTAAACTTGTGCCATACCACATCATGACTTAAACTTAGATTGTTTCTATTGTTGTGATTTACTTATATTCCTTTTGTCAAATTACATGAAACTCATACATTAAGCCCATCAGTTCCTCGTGGGAGACGAGTAGAACATCGCGTGCTTCACATCAAATTCATTATTGTTCATGTGTGTATCATTGAGTTTATATTGTTTGTAGTTGTGTTATTCATATTATCATGTTTATGAAATTCATTCATTAGGCCCCTCAGTTCCTCGTGAGAGACGAGTTGAGCATCGCGTGCCTTTAATTGTTCCATTATTGTTCATGAGTGTTTCATTTAACATCTTATGATTGTTGATCAAGTTACATCTAATTTTACTCATGTTTGGTTGTGCACGTATTTCATAATCAATTTAAATAAATTGTTCAAATGTTTTCCATAGGATTCACTCGCCAACATTATGTTGATCCAAAAACCTTTTTACACATGATACAGGTGAACAGGTTGAAGCAAGGATAACATAGGATATGCCTTAGAAGAGAACAAAGAAGTTAGATTGTTAGTTAGATCATGTTGTAACATTATTGTAAATTTCCATTTAATTTGTATTAATGAATATGAAACGTTTAATAAATGTCATGAGCTTTGATGATAACCCAATCATGCCCCGATCTCCTTATCCGCTGCGGGTCAGGGTGTGACAGATTGGTATCAGAGCCATGACTATAGGGATATAGGATAGGTTATTAGACCCTTAGAGCCTATACTATAGTCTGCCTAAATTTTAATTGATTAGGTGGTTACATACAAACTTGTGGTATTTATTTGTTTCTTATTTGTTTACATTTCAGTCAAACATACATGCTTATATACATATTCATTATACATATATACATATCCATTATACCTATATCGATGTTCATGTATTCAATTTATTTTCATACTCTCGTTATCCAAAGATTTTGTGCAATTTTCAATTCTCATCAAAGTAAGTTCTGCGACGGGCATGTAGTAACTGGAAGGGTACAAGTACCGGTAGTCGGAACGTCCTGTCTAGGCTGGCATTCGTATAAATCCAATATAACGGACCAGTTTGCCTACCTGGGGACCAACGATGAGAGTACGAAGGACCTATTAGGCCAAAGCATGCCACACCAAACGTCGTTCGAACTAACCCTACTTTGAGGTGTCACCGTGTCTACACCTGGACACATTCCGAATATCACACGTTGTATACATATTTCTCGATTTTCTCCGGGTTTTTGTGTACGCAACCAGGCAGAGACCGTGCGAACCATATGAAAAACCGGTATTCATGGGGGCCCACATGATTACACAGGTAAAGTATGGCGACATGAAGGGCCTAACAGCGAGCAAAGCCCAAGACATCCAATGGATGTAGTAATTTATTTATCTATAATTATTTTACGAATGTTCATTCTTAATGCGACCCATGATCCCAAAAGCATCCAACTCATACTCTTGTCATGTATTCATTGTAGATGTCTTCTAACCTCGCCCGTAGGAAGACGAGAGCAAGAAAAGCCCGCGAACGCATGGCCGCCTTAATCGCTCAACAAATGGCTGCCGTAATACCCAACATTGTAATCCAAGTTCAACAAGCACTTACCGTTAATCCTGTCAATCAAGCAAACCAAAACATTTTCAACTCTTCCCCAAATACCACTAAATGCACCTACAAGCATTTTAAATCATGCGACCCTCCGAAATACAAAGGGACTGAAGGTGTCACCGCACTCCTCCATTGGTTTGAAGAAATGGAGAATACTTTTCTAAATTGCGATTGCCCTGATGATCGCAAAGTGCGTTATGCTACCGGTCGACTATATGGGATAGCACTTACTTGGTGGAATACAGAGAAGGCAAAACGAGGTGTTGAAGATGCTATGACCCTAACTTGGAACGAATTGAAGGAAATCATGACCAGACGATTTTGCCCAAGGAGCGAAATCAAGAAGCTAGAAGATGAATTTTATTCATTGAAGCAAATGGAAGGAGACCACATCACCTACAACAAAAGGTTCATCGAATTACATCAAATGGTTCCCAACATGTTTACTCCCCTCTACCGTTTGATCGAGCACTACATTCGTGGTCTTCCGTCAAAGATTCAAGACCCTGTGATAAGTACCAAGCCTGCAACTTTGGAAGCAGCAATGGAGCTAGCAACAGAGCTCACCGAGAACCGAATCCGAAACAAAGACTTCAAGGAGGAGAAAAAGAAGGATAAAGAATCGACTGAAACCTCCGACTCCACTCAAACTGAATCCCCTTCTCAACCCAATCCTAAGAGAAGAAGAGTCGGGCGACTTTTCGCTGCTACTCAACGAAATCAACCCGTTTTTCATGCCATACCCATCAGAGCTATCCCAATCACCCAAGTGGCACCCAACTCAGCTTACCCAAATAAGAAACCATATCTTGGACCTCACCCTCGATGCAACAACTGTTTTTATCACCATCCCCTTACTTTACCTTGTCGGCTATGTACAACTTGTGGACGCTATGGTCATTTGAGCAATGTTTGTCGCACCTTTCAAGACCAAACCTTTTCCCCTACTCAAAACATGGCCCAAACTTATCACCAACCCCAATACCCCATGTTCCCATATGCGCGAGCCTGTTTCAATTGTGGCGACCCTACCCACCTTAGAAACACATGCCCTCAATTGGTTAACGTTATCAACACTCAAGCCCAATCAAACCCAGTTAACCAAGTAAACCAAGAAAACCCAACCACTATGCCACCAGCAAGAGGAAGAGTCTTCAATATTAACGCCAATCCTGTCGAAGATAATGACGGCCCAAACGAAGATACTCAGCTAGTCCTCTTCGCCGAAGATCCAGATTCAACTCCTATTGTTTAGTCTTATGTTTTTCTTTATCACATGTGTAGACTGTTAGAGAAATTATTGGATATTATATATTATATATTGTTTTCAGTATATGCTTTTGCCGAGGCCGTAGCTCCCCATCCATCGAGGTTGAGTTTGATCCCCATTTTATTATGGGTTGATCAGGGCGTGCCCGCACGATCGGCTCCGTTTGTTTGAGCCTTGATCGGTTATTTCATTTTACATTTCAATACATGCAATACGTTCGGCTCCGTTTGATTGAGCCTTGAGCGCCTATTTCGATTTACATTTCCAGTTCATGCAATACGTTCGGCTCCGTTTGATTGAGCCTTGAGCGCACAGACAATTTCATTATCAGTATCTTGTGGTTGTGGTGTTTGTAGTAGAGTCGCATCGAACTAACCATAACTTGCGGATAAAGTCAATGAAAATTTGACAAGGATATGGTGGATACGCCGATGGTACTTCCTATATATAAGTATTCTTGTCAAATGATCGGAGGCATTATCAGGCGGTTATGAGAGGTTCCATGCATAGGCTGATTGTGTGATGGTTGTTTAGATTAAGTTGTTCAATTTCAGTACATTCAATACGTTCGGCTCCGTTTGATTGAGCCTTGAGCGCACATACAATTTCATTCAATACGTTCGGCTCCGTTTGATTGAGCCTTGAGCGCACAGACAATTTCATTATCAGTATCTTGTGGTTGTGGTGTTTGTAGTAGAGTCGCATCGAACTAACCATAACTTACGGATAAAGTCAATGAAAATTTGACAAGGATATGGTGGATACGCCGATGGTACTTCCTATATATAAGTATTCTTGTCAAATGATCGGAGGCATTATCAGGCGGTTATGAGAGGTTCCATGCATAGGCTGTTTGTGTGGTTAAGTTATTCATATTCAGTACATGCAATACGCTCGGCTCCGTTTGATTGAGCCTTGAGCACACAATTTCAATTTCAGTACATTCAATACGTTCGGCTCCGTTTGATTGAGCCTTGAGCGCACATCCATTTCATTTTCAGTACATGCAATACGATCGGCTCCGTTCGATTGAGCCTTGATCGCACAGATATATTTCATTTCAGTATTTTATGTTTGTTGTATTGATTGTAGAGTTATAGGACTAATCATAATTCACTGATAAAACCAATGAAAATTTGACAAGAATATGGTGGATACGCCGCTGGTACTTCCTATATATAAGTATTCTTGTCAAAGGATCAGAGGCATTATCGGACGGTTATGAGAAGTTCTATGTAGGATTTATTAGTTTCTTGGTAACCAATCATAACTTGTGGATAAAACTAATGAAAATTTGGCAAGAATATGGTGGATACGCCGCCGGTACTTCCTATATATAAGTATTCTTGCCAAAGGATCAGAGGCATTATCAGGCGGTTATGAGAAGTTCCATGTAGGATTTAGTATTGCCTTGGTTGGAATTTGTGTTACATTTATATCATCATGTTATTTAAAGAGATTGGATTGTGATCCATTCCTACATAAACTAACCTCTCCGTCATAACAAACGAGAGAGGAACTTCCATCATTCAAACATATATGCTATCAAAATGTGGATTCAAATATTTGCTGATGTGTTTATTCATGTTCAAATATTTGCTGATGTGTTTATTCATGTTCGGATATTAGCTGTTGTGTTTACTTATGTTCAAATATCTGCTGTTGTGTTTATTCATGATCAAATATTTGCTGATGTGTTTATTCATGTTCAAATATTTGCTGATGTGTTCATTCATGTTTGAATATTAGCTGTTGTGCTTACTTATGTTCAAATATCAGATGTTGCGTTTTTATTTATGTTCCATGTAGATTGTAGTGTTAGAAGTTTTGCCTTAGGATATAATCATATTTTCCCAAACGTACCTAAACTCTTATGCATGATATCATTTTTAGCGAATCATTCCTGTTTATCAATATTCATACAGTAGGCAACAAAAAGCGATTCCTGAATAGGGTACTTAACCCTTACAAGGAACGTTACCGCCTCGAACAAAAAAAAAAAAACTTAAGCCTTTATTTTGCTAAGCATACAATTGTCAAACAAAACATCATCATCCTTTTAGTCAAAATATATCATTATTTAAATTTCGGGACGAAATTTCTAAAAAGCAGGGGATACTGTAACATCCGTCAAAAACGGATTTACCAAACCCGCTCCGTTTATCAACCGAACAGTCAGTCAAAATTTTCGTTGCGAATTAAATGCCCAAAATATTTTTAAACGATCCGTAATCAATTATTATACGGGAATATATATTTAGTTTTTGAAAAACTGTCAAAAATCGCAAAATAAAAATATATTACCTCTACCGGGTTTCGAACCCGGGTCTGTACCGAGTCAGTTCAGCAAACTTAACTCACACACATAAACCACTGCGCCGCGGACTTTGTTTGTTGTATAATAAAATCATTTAATTGATAAAGTGTCGTTACAAATTCAAAACCGGCGCCCAAACGGTTCAGTCGTCGGAATCCCGGAATTCTCGCGAGTCTTAACTACAAATTTACGTTATAACGTAAACCATTAACCAGATATCGGTTATAACCGATGTTTGAAGTCCGCGACCAAAATCAAAACCTCCGGAAAATTTAAATAACGAACACAGTCCGAAATCAGACCAAATACATCTCGTTTTTCTCCTATAAATTGACCCACAACCGACGACAAACACTTTCGCTCAAAAATCACACCTTTTCTCGGCGTAATTCCACTCGCCGGAATAAACCTGTTCGTCGCCGGAAAACCGGTTTCCCCATTGCCGAGCTTTTCTGAACCTCTGAAGCTTATACCGGAGATACCCATACTCTTTCCAAGCTTTCCGGAGACTAGCTGCTATAAGGAACCTGTCGCCGGAGTTGAATTCTGTCGCCGGAGTTCTGCCGGAAAACAGAGGATCCAGTCGGTATAATTCTCCGCCAAATTTCTTTTCCTTTTTCACAATTATCTCACCTTAATCAACTGTAAAACACTAATAAATCGATAAAACTTTGAACCAGCCGATTTTCCGATTTCTGGTTATTTTTCAGTGAAGAAGACGATGTTTTGTTATCATATAAGTATAATATAAATCATGAAATTAATCGGGTTAGACACACGGTCCAGCGGTGGACTGTGTGCACATATAACGCAAACGTCTCGAGTTCGATTCCGGTCTCACACAAGCTGCCTTAATAAAAACCATTTTTTTTGTTTACTGAACCGGAGTCGCCTTAGATATATGTTAAGTATATTGATAACCGGAATAATAACCAAGTTAGACACACAGTCCAGCGGTGGACTGTGTGTTTGTTTATATCACTGGTCACGAGTTCGAGTCCGGTCTTCAGCACCGACTCGGACAATTATCTCTTCTTTTTAATTAAGGCAGAAAAGGAAATAAATAATTAGTACTTAAGTATAATAAAAATCGAATGATATAACATGTTGAACACACAGTCCAGCGGTGGACTGTGTGTTGGATTAAACCACAGGTCCCGGGTTCGAGACCTGTGGAGTGCATGACCGTGTCGTTTAAACTGTTTTTAAAATAAAAAGGATTTCTGTTTAATTGTAATTAATGTATATATGTAATTAAAATCGGATATATAACGGGTTAGACACGTAGCTCAGTTGGTAGAGCTGCGTGCACGCGTACGGGAGGTCTCGGGTTCGAGCCTCACCCAGCGCACAACAATATGCCTCGAACCGGTCAACGCCAGTCAAAGTCAACAGGTCAAAGTCAACTGTAGCAAAAAAAAATATATATATTTTTTTTTATTTTATTTTTATTTAATTATTTTAATTAAAAATCAATTATAAATATTTAAAATTAACATTTTTAAGGTTAGAAAATAGCCTCAAACTCACAAAAATACACCCAACAATCCTATTAAAATAGTTTAATAAAATCCGTTTACTTACCAAACCATAATGCGATTTATCTAGGTTAAATCTCACTCGTGGTTAAAACCACATCGCGTGCATTCAACGTCATCAACCGAACGCACCCACTGTGAGTGAATCTTACAATTCCCCCTTTTAAATTACACGTTTTGGGGTGTGTGATGTGTTATGAAATTAATTAATTTATTTATTTAAACTTGTGCCATACCACATCATGACTTAAACTTAGATTGTTTCTATTGTTGTGATTTACTTATATTCCTTTTGTCAAATTACATGAAACTCATACATTAAGCCCATCAGTTCCTCGTGGGAGACGAGTAGAACATCGCGTGCTTCACATCAAATTCATTATTGTTCATGTGTGTATCATTGAGTTTATATTGTTTGTAGTTGTGTTATTCATATTATCATGTTTATGAAATTCATTCATTAGGCCCCTCAGTTCCTCGTGAGAGACGAGTTGAGCATCGCGTGCCTTTAATTGTTCCATTATTGTTCATGAGTGTTTCATTTAACATCTTATGATTGTTGATCAAGTTACATCTAATTTTACTCATGTTTGGTTGTGCACGTATTTCATAATCAATTTAAATAAATTGTTCAAATGTTTTCCATAGGATTCACTCGCCAACATTATGTTGATCCAAAAACCTTTTTACACATGATACAGGTGAACAGGTTGAAGCAAGGATAACATAGGATATGCCTTAGAAGAGAACAAAGAAGTTAGATTGTTAGTTAGATCATGTTGTAACATTATTGTAAATTTCCATTTAATTTGTATTAATGAATATGAAACGTTTAATAAATGTCATGAGCTTTGATGATAACCCAATCATGCCCCGATCACCTTATCCGCTGCGGGTCAGGGTGTGACAGACTCGGCATCCACTTGGTCGTCCGGATTAGCGGTCGGGATAACCACCGGGTCCAGCTTGGGCTTCCTCATACCTACAGGCGCAAGACCCTCCAATGAGTCAGAGACTACTACATAGTCTTTCCAATGACCGGACACAGTGTGCTTACCTTTGGGCGGGTCTGCCCTGGGTTGAGGTACCCTCTTCTCAGCCATCCCGCTAGGCCCCACGCGCCTTTTCTTCCTCGAATCTGGGCCAATGTCCAAATCCTTTAAAGCGCCTGCACAATGGCGCAAAACAATAAGTGATCTACAAAGATATAAACACTTAACACTATGAAGTCTTACCAGACTCAGGCGCGGGGGCCAACAAATCTGCATTCCTAGGGAGTTCAAAATTCCCCAGCATTTGTGTGTACCAGGTGGGCTCCTTCGGGCCCAGGGCGATATTCTCAATGTGTCGTTCCTTACTTTGGAATGCCACCAAGAACAGCGGCACCCCTTTAAAGGGAAAACACATGGTCAGCCTACACACAAGGCGAAATCAAGAAATAATCTATCAAGAAGACATAGTGCTTACTCTTATCCCCCTCCATGTAAACCGGCCTCTCCCTACGGTTGGGTTTCCACACTAAACTCATCCCAGCTGCCACCAATGCCCTCTCCGGCATTTGGATCGCCGGGATCTCCTTCAAATCCTTGTACCAGGAATCCACCACTGGTACAGGTACGGTCTCCACAGGGATATCCTCCACCCCCTGGAAGTGCATCCGGAGGGGAATAACTCCAGCCTTTACGTAAAAAAATTTAGTCTTCCAATCATGGAAAGACTTCGGGGGGGGGGGGGGGAGGAGAGCAAAATTTTCTTGGCCTGTGCACGGTGTTGAAAAGAATAAAACCCCATCGAACAATGGAGTTGATAAAAAATCTGAAACCAGTCGACGCTTGGGGTAACACCCATCGACCGGCACAAAAACTCGAAGTGCTTTATTCTCACCATCCCCATCGGATTCAACTAGGAGATGTGGAATTTGTAAAAATCCAAAATTTGAAGAAAAAATTTTGTAACCGGTAACAGGAAGTTACCGTCAGCAAAAAAATTAAGAAACAAGGTGATGTAGCCGGTCAGAGCATCGGCGGCTGTATTTCCCTCGGCCGGGTACCGGGCGTCCCAGTCCTTATAGAACCGGTAGCCGGAAACAAAGTGTTGTAAACCATCCTGGTTCCATTTTAGGGCTGACAAAGAGGTCGAAGCCTCTACAGTAGAAACGGTCTCAGGACCCCTACTCGCCATGGAAATCAAAGAAGAAAAGAGAAATTTTGAAAACAAGAAGACTCAAGAACTCAAGAAGAAACCAGAGAATTTCAAAGAAGAAGTTTGAAGGCATGAATGAAACCCTAGACAGTGCACCCCTATTTTTACTCATCGCATTTAATGCGATGGGGAACTGTGACGCACACGTAGAATTAGCTACCAATCTACGCACAACGCGTGGCAGGCAAGTGGCAACTCACAGTTGTCACGCGCGCGTGACCGCTACTTCCTCTGCCAATTCATTAATGAAAGTGAGGCTGCACTGTTGACAGCATGCCACAGCTGTCAAATGTCACCTCTAGGGCACCCTTTTTCTCATCAACTCGCTGCAACATCAGCATGACCGAAGATTCATATTTCAAAAACATCATTACGAAGAGTTTCCTTCACACAAAGGTTTCCTCCAACTCTTCTTGATTTTTTGTCGTTGAAATAAGCGTGCATACAACAATCCTTATAGTCCAGTACTCCACCTACTTGCCAACATGCGCATAGGAGGAGCACTGGACTGGGGGGACTTGGAGGTGTATGGTCCCAAAAACCCTGCGGCTGCGCAATGGACCATACCCTCAACAACATACTACAAGAATAACCTTGCGTGCAACGTGCAATGGTGCCTTTCTTGGAACCAATAGGTCGTACAATGAACCTTGCGCACTCAGCGCAACAGCAAGTTAGATGAACACCAATAGGCCGTAAAACGAACCTTGCACACTCAGCGCAACGGAAAGTTAGACCAACACATGCAGGTCATACAACGAGCCTTGCGCACTCAGCGCAACGACAAGTTAAACCAACAAATATAAGTCACACAACGAACCTTGTGTACTTGGCACAACGGCAAGTTAGACTTAGACGCGCAGGCCACTTGACCCTGTGCGGACCAAACAACCCTCTAGCCGCGAAGTCCCAAACCTTGCAGAGGACAAGACAAACATGAGAGCAACTCATAGTCTTGGGAACAAAAGGACTTAATCCCTACAACTATGCGCTGGCCTGGAAGCACTGAAAGTCTCGCGGAAGGGAAAAGCGCAGAGAGGCGTTGACTGTACATAAGGGTACAAAGTGGAAGAGCTGTGACCCAATGGTCGCTCGGCAGGTTGTGTCAGACTGCGTCGCATGAACAGTAATGCAGAGGCCAAACTGTGCACCAACCATACTCATGCCAATGACTGTCACACATTCTCCACTTTCGGCTGATGACAGGTCTGACACCAGGGATAGCTGCCTTTACACATGGTACATACAATATCCGACAAAGCATACCTCCTGCCAGAGATCATTAATGGTCAACTCAGAGCATTAATTGTCTATGTAGAGGGACAGAACGGATATCCCTGGTTGTCTGGGCTGGGCCCATCAGTCCATCTCCTAAACGAGTATCGAACGAGGTAAAGGGATCTACAATCTTACAACATTCAGAAATATACGAACTTACTTATTGCATGCTACCTGAGCTTTCCTGCTTATTACTTGCAATCAAAAATACTTATTCTCACGCCGGAGTGCGGTCACGGAGAAAACCCTCCCCCTTTCTCTCGTGACGAGGCTAACGGCGTTGCTAGTTTTGCAGATAGTCAGCAGTGAGATCACCCAGAAGAGCGACCGAGGAGCAACCTTTTTATGTAGAAAAATAGGCTGTAACTAAGATATCTCTGGATGCCTTTCGGTTTGATAAGTGTTTCTTCAAGACCATTATTCGTAATGGTTAATGTCTCTTAATGGGCATTTTTCGCTACAATACCATTATAATACCCATGTAATGGTTAAGGCTAATTAATGCTCTTTCATTCATTAATTTTCATGTTTTCCCCTCATTGGACATTATTTTAGAATTGTTTCTGACTCTTCTTGCCCATGGAAATGGTGTGGGGTGTTATCAAAACATTTCAAATCCTTATAATGCCAATTACGCATAGGGATGGCAAAAGTACCCGAGCCCGACGGGTGTACCCGAAACCCGACATAAATGGGACGGTATACCTGATAACGGACAGGTATGAGATTAGTCTTAAAATTTTCGTGGGTGTAGGTCGGATATGGGATTAGGTGGTATCCGATCTAATTACGCGAAACCACATGCCGTATACCCGTACTATATACCCGATCATAAATTTCTTTTAGTATATGTATTCGATATAGTATTTATATTTTCTATGTTGTGAAGTAAATACATATAAGTGTATAAATGTTATAAAGTTATTATTAATTTACGATAAAACACATATCTATGTAATGTACATTTTTTGTTTACGATAGTTGTAGTATAAATAAAATTATATAATAATTATAATTGTAAAGACATGTATTTGGAAATTCCAACTTATATCTTTTAAAAAACTAATACCCGCGGGTATACCTAATACCCGCGGGTATACCTGATAACCGATGGTATTAGTCAAGTATAGGACACGATTTTACAACCGGGTATGAAAATAAGTATGGGATTACCAATATCCGACCCGAACCCGACCCATTGCCATCCCTAATTACGCATGGCCTAACAAATAAAATCAACCCAATCTATTATCAAGGCTATATATTTATGGATATGTTTTATCAGTTGTCTGAGCTCTTTCCTAATCATGGCTACATCTTTCTCGTGCTTCTCATCTTCAGGACGTGAAGAAATTGCTTGTATCATTCTCTTTGTTTCTTCTTCCTTATTCCTCTTGCCTTTGTCTGAATACATAGATTTCAAGATCACTAGTTTTGTTTCTAATACAAAAAATAAACTACTTGGGTGATGCGTTACCTTCTTCTGGTTCCATAGAGCTCAACCGAGTTGATGATGTAATGCGCGTTGGCCAGTTCAATACGGAGAACCAGTCCAGATATGGGACAGAAAATCAGGGAAGCTTTCTGATTTCACGACTAACTTCACTTTTGTCATAGATACACAAAATGAATCTACCTAGGGTGATGCTATTGCTTTCTATCTTGCACCAGTTGGCTTCCAAATCCCACCAAACTCAGGTGGTCGATATCTTGGCCTTTTTAATACAAGTAACTATGATTCGCCCCAAAACCAAATAATTGTTGTTGAGTTTGATAGTGTCGTGAATCCATTCGATCCTCAATATGGTGGTCACGTGGTATCAACATCAACTCGGTCAGCTCAGCTAATTCCGCACCTTGGAATGCTAGTTTGTACAGCAGAGATCTTGAAGATGCTTTGGTGTCTTACAAGCTACTACCCAGATGCTGAGTCTGTCTTTGCGCTATGGGGCTGAAAATAATGATATCAATGTTTCGCAAAAAGTTGACCTAAGGGAAATTCTTCCCGAGTGGGTAACAATCGGATTTCAGGTACCTTTGGTCTTGTCAAGGAGAAACATACTCTTCGATCCTGGGAATTCAGTTCAAGCTTGAAAACAGCACAAGGAAGGGAAGAAAAATCAAACAAATGGAAACTAACACTAGGATTAACCGTTCCTCTTTGTGTTCTAGTTGTAGGAGGTATAGTAGCATATGCTATATTTGGGAGGAGACGAAGACAAACTGCACAGGAATCAGAAGATATAGTTGCCTAGACATCAATAAATGATGATCTTGAAACGGGAATGGACGTAATAATAGACGTATATCATATGCCTTTTTTAATTACGAGTCAAATGCGTGTTGATGTCATTTTGGTCTTATTACGATTTTATTCTTTGTGTTTTCTTTTTCGGTTCGTATGTCGGTGACGTATTGGTACTTAAAGAACCAAACTGCACCGAAATCGACCAACAACTACGTTTCGGCGCAATGCATGGGTTGAACTACGAGAATGAGTTAAGTCTTGGTTAAAATTTGGTGATTTAACACCCCACAACATGTGTACGTGGTTCAACATTTTTACGTCTATATTTTGTTTGGTTTAACAATTTTCCGCATCGCGCGGTTCCTAAAACACATTTCATAAAAAAATATAAACACATAAAAATATAGGGTGTCGACAAATGTGGTTTGTTGATGCACTTTTGTGGATGCAGCTAGTGTCGATTTGGTTACGACTGAAGTCGAACAACGTTCCTCCTTCGTTCGCTCAAAGAACCAAGTAACATTAGATCACCAATCAATATGGCAATGCTTAAACAATTTAGACTTACCATCATGTGAAAATAATATGCCATTGTTTGGAATACTATTCTTATCCATCCTTTGGACTAATACATGGTGCCACCTTCGTTTGAACATGCACTCATGGTCCATCGTTTGGATTATGTCTTCCATATAACATGCCATCATTTGAGGAGCTTTAGTATATGAACCATCATTTGGAGACCTTCATGATAAGCTATTGTTTGGAAGTCCATGCAAAACTATCGCTTATAAGAAATGACCATCGTTTGGAAACACAAGGTGGAGACCGTCATTTAGATCATCCAAACTATGGACCACCATCATTTATCAAATGCATGCTATCGTTTGGTTTGTGTACTATCGTGTATAAATACCTTAGTGTGTCACATGAAATAAAAGGGCTTGCAAAAACAACAAAGAGAGTGTGTGTAAGAACAGTGTGTGAGAGATCTTATTGTGTAAACTTGTAATAAAACTCTCTTCGAATCAATATATGTGCGTTAATCGTTGAATATCTTGTGTTATTGATTCACACTCTTGCTCGGTTTGTCGTGTAGCTTGGATTCTACACTTGTTACACAATTCCAAACAAGAAATCCTTGTGTTCAAGATGTGGATTTGGACTTACAAGTGGTATCCGAATCTGGACCTACAAGTGTTTGTACCCAATCTTACTGAAAAGAAGCCCCAACTCAAGTCCATCAACATGCAAATTGGTTCGGGAACAAGGCTGAGTTTCATGTTCATAAACAAAAGTTACATAAGATAAAAGTTTAATAAGAACAAAATTTTAATCCAACTTTAGACTCAAATGTGGGGTGATGTTCCAACTTAGTTTACCATGGTAAACTTGTGGAAACATTCCTATATATTATCCAAGTGGAATGAAAGAAGAAAACAAGAAGATATTATGAAGAAAGTGAGTTGAAAGCTCACTTGAACACTTAGAACTTTCTGCCCAAAATGCAGAAATTCTTGATGATTTTGGTGTGTTTGAGAGTATTTGGAGTTGTGCAAAATGAAAATGTGATGGGGATGCTTGATTTTATAGGGAAATTTAGGGTTAGTGTTTTAAATAGGTTGGAAGGTGATTTGAGGTAAAAAGAGGTTGAAAAGGTTGAAACCCGATTGGGTTAAAAAGGGTGTTGTGGATTGATACTGGTCATGCCACACAACCATACAAACTTCCCTGTCGGTGGCGCAACGATCAATGTTTTTCCAATTTTTTTTTTGTTCATTTTTGCCCTTTTACTTTGTAATTAGGTTATTTTATGTCATTCTCTTGTATTTGGCTCGTTTTCAACTATAGAATGTTTTGTAAACATGTGATTAGTTTCGTGCACGTATGATTGATAATTTAAGCGTATAATAAGTCTTGGTTTGCATATAAAATGTTTGTATATCGATAATTATTTGCGTATAACACAAGTATAACATGTATATAAAATTGAATTTCAATTATGATCAAGTTCGGGATTACAAGATTAGAAATGAAATATGAATACATTTTCAATACAAATTTCTAAAAATAGTGATCAAATACAACTTTCTAATAAGGAAAGTAGAAAAATGGAAGCGTTACAATAATCCTCCAAAACCGAAATCTTATCAACAGCAACAAAACAATCCCGCTCAACAAAAGTAACATGCATAGCATCATTTAGGATCCAAAAAGAAACATCACTTCATAAAAAAAACATTAAAAATATGACACGAATTAGCTGTTGACTTAGAAAGTCCTATCTTGAGGCCCTATCCTTTTGTGTTTAAACATCAAATTAGTTACCAAATAAGCATAACATTTCTCAACTCAAATGCTAAGATATTCAAGTTCGTTTTGATTGTTTAAAAAGTAATTAGACTCATTGTCAGTGTTCCTCTTGAAAAACATTTCATCAAACACCTTTTGGCCATGCACAACAGAATTACATACTTCAAATTCTGATTCATCAATATCATCATCCTCACCATTTAATGACTCGTTAACAACCTGGATTTCTATAACATCAGCCCCAACCAATTCTTGAAACTCATCACCATCCTTCATTTCAGTTACCACCTCCGTGTCTTGATTTAAAAAATCATCTTCAATTGATTGTTGATTTCTCAAAATTTTATTCAAAGAACCAATTTCATTTTCAATGATAACATCTTGATCAAGGATTTCTTGAATCCTAACCCTATTTTAGATTCCTCAAGTTGAATCTCAATTTTATTAAAAGATTGCTCATTTACCTTTTGCGATTCTCTAATGTTATAGAATTCGGCCCAAAAAGTTATATTGTCTTTTTGCAGTTGCATAAGCATCCTTAAGTGTCTTAGGTCCAAACAACTTAACCCAACCCGCAAGGCCTACCCCTTTGGGTGGCGGCGGTGTTCTTGTGTGGGTTCATACCCCGAATGGCTACCCCTCACAAGCCAATATAAAATCAAGAATCAGTTAAAAATGTATAACTATAGTAACATATCTCGCATCTCCTTAACGAAAACCCTAAACAATTATGTTTGTAAATATCTCCTATTTTGATGGGATTCATTCTTATCACAACTTCCATGCAACCGGTTATGGCCTTAGGTCAAACAGAAATAAACTAAAGTGTTTTTAATAAGCCAATCAACTAGTCTAATTAACTAAAATATAATAAGCAGGCTTGGCCCAATTCAAGTGAGTGGGTTAAGGAACCGGGCTACACCAGCGACCCAATCACATGCATTAAAAATCATGACCACAATTCTCTAAAACCGAAATCTTATAGGGTCCAAACAAGCAACATCACTTCAAAAAAAGAACGTTAAACATATGACACGAATTAGCTAATGACTTAGAAAGTCCAATCATAAAAAAACTAATATCCAAGGAATCCAAAGATGAAATTGCATATAATTCTCTTATCTATCAGTAATGATAGTTCAAAATATTTTCAATTTAGGTTTTTCAATTTAGGTTGATCCGGTTATGCAATCCTCGTCTTGGAGAGCAGCAAGGGAGAGATGAATATGAGGAATTGAAGGATCGATAGGAGGAAACAGGTAGTAAAATTATTGTTTAATTGTTTTTTGATCATAACTACGCCATTTCATGGTAACAACATTGTATTCATTTCCCCCTAATCCCCCTATATGTGAACTAAGTTGTATCAAATAAATAATTATTGTAACATTTCAAATAAGTAAATGATAAGGAGGCAGTTTGAAACACCCCTCAAAAGAATCTGTACAATTACATAGAGAACTCTTGAAATATTGCCGTTCTGTTGTGCCTTGTGGGCTAACTGATAACAAAATTTGTACATTTCACAGAACATAAAAAAAAAGAAAAAAACATGTTGGGCTTAGCTTGCACTAGACCTCATCCACCCCAACATGTTGGACTGATAACAAAATATTGGACATTTGAGCGAACTTAGAAAAAATCATGTTGGGTTTAGCTTGACTTATTGTGTAAGACGGGATGCGTGAACGAATCCTTTATAATGACCGACATCGCATATGGCTAGATACGAACCTAAGGCAGTGATTACCACATCGCGAGACCTTCTTTGACTTCGTGCCATTGTTCGTTGATTCATTTTATAAATAAGGAGCACATTACTTTTACTCTACTTTTAATATTTCTTTTAGAACACTGGTCAAATTATATCATTCTTTTCTAAACAAAACTTTCATGTTTTGGTAAAATATAGCTATACCTTTATTCAATGTGTATATATGTTATGTATTTTTTTTATAAATATATATACATGCTCCTTTAAGTATAAATACTTATATAGTTTTATTAGTTAACAGAGTCTTCGCTACGAACGCAAAATTAGTGTCAGCTATTAGAATATTTGAAGTCATTGTCATAATTTTCTGTTAACCTATTCTAATTCAAAACTGTGCCACGTTTTGTTGGGAGATGGGCTAATGTTTATTTTAGCTTTATTGGATAATGTGGATATTATTAATTAAGCCAAGTATCGAAACTTCAAAGAATATTAGGTTTTATTATACACATCCGTGTCTTGAAAAACGTGTACTCCTTTGGCTCACTTCAATTTTTTCTTTAACCGGATGGGGAGCCATACATTCAATAAAACAAACTGTTGCTGCAAAATCCTTTTTATATGGAAGGCTCCAAGGATCGGAAACAGCTGATTGGGGCATTGTGTCTCACAACTATATGGGAGATATCTGAGAAATGAGAAAGAATTCAAGAACCAACATATTCCTATAGATTGAACGGTGGAAGCTATTAAGGGAACTCTTTCATTAGGGTTAACAATTATTAATCATATCAGTTAAACAAGGATCGAATTTACAATAAAGTGGCAGGTAAACGAACGGCATGCACTTATCCGATTTACAACAATAGATCTAAATTTTGTAATCTTAATTGGGAGAGGTTGTGCGATTTTAACATATGAGACGTTATTATGTAACTTTTTGCTTCGGGTCTAGTTGCTTGCTGGCCTAATTTCTATATTTTATAACTAAGTTTCACCATTTAAAAAGATAGTTAATAAAGAAAATAGATCAACACTAGCAAGAAGCTAGACAGGGATTAAATTACAACAAGTTTTAACTACCAATTACAGTCACACCCTTGGCCTCACTTCAACACCTCATAACTAATCTCCCAATAACCTCAACCAGAAAAAATTTCCCTAGACATCCACTGCAATTATTTCTTTTTTTGTTTCTTAATTTCCCCAGGCAATCACTGCAATGTGTAACCATGGCTATATAATTATGGATTTGTTTGATTAGGTACCTGTGCTCTTGCCTAGTCATGGCAGCCTCTATCTCATCTCCAGGGCTTGAAACTGCTTGTATCATTCTCTTGCTTCTTCTTCCTTATTCTTCATGCCCTTTTCTGAATCAATAGATTTCGAGATCACTAGTTTTGTTTCTGATACAAAAGATATACTCTATTCAGGTGATGCATATCCTTCTTCTGGGGCCATAGAACTCAACCGCGCTGATTTAATGCGTGTTGGCCATTGTTAACTATGCAGATGCAATCCAGATATGGGACAAAAAATCTGGGAAACTCACTGATTTCACCACTCACTTCACTTTCGTCATAGATACTCTAAATCAATCTATCTATGGCGACGGGCTTTCTTTCTTTCTTGCCCCAGTTGGCTTCCAAATCCCACCCAACTCAGATGGTAAATATCTAGGCCTGCTCAACACAACCAACAATAACATGTCTCAAAACCAAATGATTGTTGTTGAGTTTGATACTTTCGTAAATCAAGAGATCGATCCTCCATATGGTCACATGGGTATTAACATCAATTCGCTTAGTTCGGCTAATTTCACTGCTTGGAATGCTAGTTTTCATAGCGGAGATTCTGCGGATGCTTGGGTGTCTTACAATGCTACCACAAAGATGCTGAGCCTGTCTTTGCACTACAGGGCCGAAAACCACTCTACAGATAATACCAACCTTTCTTATAAAGTTGACCTAAAGGAAGTTCTTCCAGAGCAGGCAACAATCGGATTTTCGGCAGCACTGGTTTTTATGCGGAGAAACACACTATTCGATACTAGAATTTCAGTTCAAGCTTGATGGCAACAGAAGAAAGGGAAGATAGCTCAAACAAGTTAAGGAAACTAGAAATGAGATTACCGGTCCCTCTTTGTGTTCTTGTTATAGGAGGCATAGTAGCATATGTTATATTTTGGAGGAGACGACGAAAAGCTACACAAGAATCTGAAGATGTAGTTGCCTTGACTTCAATAAATGATGATCTTGATAGAGGAACAGGACCCAAAAGATTTCCTCTGAGAGATCTTGCTTTAGCTACAAACAACTTCTCGAGCCACCAAAAGTTAGGCGAGGGGGGATTTGGGTGTGTTTATAAGGGCTACTTATCACGTGAAGGTATAATGGTAGCAGTCAAGAAAATTTCACAGGGTTCTAAACAAGGAAAGAAAGAGTACATGACTGAAGTGAAGATCATCAGCATTTTAAGGCACCGGAATTTGGTGCAACTAGTTGGTTGGTGCCATGATAAAACTCAGTGCTTGCTAGTGTACGATTTTAGCCAAACGGCAGCCTTGATTCTCATCTATTCTTCAAAATGAGCATTATCAAATGGGATGTGAGGTATAACATTGCTACAGGTTTAGCCTCAGCATTGCTCTATCTCCATGAAGAGTGTGCACAGTGTGTGGTGCATCGCGATATCAAAGCGAGCAACATCATGCTTGATTCAGGATATAATGCAAAGCTTGGAGACTTTGGATTGGCTCGACTCATGGACCATGAACTGGGTCTAAAAACAACTGGCTTAGCCGGAACTCTTGTCTATATGGCTCCGGAGTATGCAACAACCGGAAAAGCCAGCAAAGAGTCGGATGTGTATAGCTTCGGGGTGGTTGTGCTAGAGATAGCTTGTGGGAAAAAGGCAATAGATAAAGTTGACCCAAACTCTGATCTTGGGTTGGTTGAGTGGGTATGGGGTTTGCTTGGAAAAGGTGAGTTGCTTTCTGGTGTAGATCAAATGCTGAAAAATGAATTCAACCCTAAAGAAGTCGAGCGCTTGATGATGGTGGGGTTATGGTGTTCACACCCTGACCGGAGTCTAAGGCCATCTATCCGCGAAGCAATTCAGGTGCTCAAGTTCGAAGGTGCACTCCCAGATCTTCCAACCAGGATGCCCGTGCCCATTTATTACTCACCACCAGAGCCAGAAGTCAGTTCATCTAGTGCCACGATGACCAACAATAGCAGGGATCTGGTACGCTGACCAATCAGTATTGCTGAAAACGAATAAATGAGCATTATATGTCCAAGGTTCTTATTATGTTTTGTGTATTGTAAGAAAGATTGATTGAAGGGTGGCCGATTACATTTACCATAAGATAAAAAAACCGACTCATAAATCACAAATGGACAGTCATTGAAATTCAATTTTTGATTAATTAATTTGTACCTATAAATATGTAAGACAACTTACTATTTGAATCTGCAGAGAGCATATCAGCTGATATGGCTCAATTATTAAACTTTATATGTTCTTTAGAAACATTAAGATCAGATGAATTAAGCATGTACCAATAAGTTTACGTAGTTTTAGTTTGGTTATGATAACACAAACAAATCTGCGTAACAGTATCCGTTACGTATATAACGTCAACGTCCTTAGTTGCTCCCTGTTGGTAATTTCGAATTAAAGAATTCCTTTGTGTGTAAGGCAAGGAACAATATTAAAGGAGTGGATAATTATAGATAATTTAAATGTGTTTAGATTTCGATTCTTAGTGATAATTATCATGTCCTAGTTATTAGCAATCCTAATTGTAGTCAAACATGATAGGTTAGGCTATAAATACTCAAGGATTGTAATTCAAGTTTTGTGTAAGTTTCTTGAATAATAATAAACGTTTGGGTGCTTAGCCAAATAGCTTGCAATTTCCGATTTACAATTCTGTTCAACACCGATTCATCTTGAATTTGTTACAGAGCAATACCTGGGAATTAACTCACCTACGATCGAGTATAGGGTTGAAGGTGATCCCGCCGGAAGTTTGAGTTCAAGGATCGGCAGGTTGGAAACGGTTCTAGCAACTGTTGATTATCCTGTCGTCCGATCGAAAGCATGTTGGAAGCAGTTCTCTGAACTGTTGATTGTCCTGCGCGAAACGATCTAGAACCAAGCAATACACCGGCTGGAGTTAGGAAGAATCGGAGTTGTGACCTTGCGTGTTTGGAGATATCAGTTCTGACAGAAAAGGGTGTAGGGGGAGAAGAAGTCGCTGTTGTTTCTGTCGACTAAACCAAAAAGGGAGGAAGCAACAAGGGTTTTTTATTGGATATATTTTTGTTTTGGGTCACTTGATGAAGGCTCATATCAAAATAACTCCAATTAATTCCTGTTGTTCAGTACTATTGTTCACGAGAACAGTAGATCACTAAAAGAAATTCGTTGTTTTGGATTATTTTATTAAGTTCATAACAAAATTAGTTTTATTTATTTTCGGGTCGTGTTCAAAGTGGAACTTGGTAATTAAACGTGTAGACTGGAAGAAATTGAACCAGTTACACTGGGTTCGTGTAATCTTACGTATAGTCGACGAAAGAAAAATATGGTTGGAAGCGATGGCAGTAGCAGCTCGAATACTGAGAAATCGGTTACAAATTCAACAACGCTTCAATGCCCGATGTTGAACAAGGGTAATTATACAATTTGGGCGTTGCGTATTCGCGCAATTTTTAACGTTCATGGCGTGTGGGAGGCCATTGAACCCGGAACCGAAACCGATATAAGAAAAACAATATGGCAATTGATTTTTTGTTTCAATCTATACCGGAAAAACAGATCTTGCAAGTTGGTAATCTGAAGACGGCAAAAGAGATGTGGGATGCACTAAAAACGCGCCATATGGGAGCCGATCGGGTACGTGAAGCAAGACTTCAGACACTCATGTCAGAGTTTGAGGCATTAAAGATGAAGGATTCAAGTACTATTGATGAATTTTCAAGCAAGTTAACAGGATTGTCTTCAAAAGCGGCGTCTCTCGGTTCCGTAATTGAGGAACAAAAGATCGTGAAAAAGTTTCTTAGTGGTTTACCAAGACGGTTCATCCATATGGTAACCTCAGTTTAGCAAATTGTGGATCTAAAAACAGTTTCATTGGACGACGTTGTTGGAGGAATGAAGGCGTATGAGGAACGCATAAAAGATGAAGAATTGCAGTCGGATAATCAAGGTACACAAACAAAACTTATGTTCAATAATTCTAATTCTTCTTCAAGTTCTAGACAGAATTCACGCGATTCGAGTAAGGGGCGCGGGAAAGGCTCGAACCGCGGACGTGGTGCGGTTGAAACCAATCTGGTTAAAACCGCGGGTCACAAGACGGGTCCAACAAAGGGGATAAACATAATAGAAAATGGATTATTCGAAGGTTCAATGTTTTCGATGCGACAAGTTCGGTCACTTTGTTTCGAGATGTCTAGAGCGTAAGAAAGAGAAACAAGCAAACTTGATCGATGCGGAAGAAGTTGACCCGTCTCTATTTATGGTGCAAGACGTTCAAGAAGTTGTTTACTTGAATGAAGAAAAGGTCAATCCAAAAAACTAAGAGAATGGTTCGGAAGAAAAAGACTTGTGGTATTTGGATAATGGCGCGAGCAACCATATGACAGGTAATGTATCTCTTTTCTCTAAATTAAATAAGCGTGTTGGTGGCAAAGTTAAATTCGGGGATGGGTCTCAAGTCGAAATATGCGGGAAAGGTTCTATATTACTATTGGGTAAAACGGGAGAGCAAAGATTAATGACCGATATTTATTATATCCCTAGTTTACGTGGTAATATAATAAGTCTCGATCAAGCAACGGAGTGTGGATGTATATTCGTATGAAAGATGATTATTTTAATGCGTGACGCTCAAGGCAAGGTATTAATGAATGTTACTCGGTCTAAAAATCTCCTTTATATGATTAAGTTAAAAGTTGGAAAACCCGTGTGTATGAAATATCGGATTGATAATGAAAATTGGTTATGGCACGCGAGACTCAGTCACCTAAATTTCGAGTTCATGAAACAAATGGTGAATAAAGATATGGTCATGGGATGCCATAAATCAATCATGAAAATCAAATTGTGATTCGTGCTTAGTCGGGAAGTAAACGAGACAACCTTTTCCGAAGACGACGTTATTCCGGGCTACGCGTGCCTTGGAACTTATTCATGGAGACTTATGTGGTCCAATTTCTCTGAGCACTATAGCGGGAAATAGGTATGTATTTGTCTTAGTTGATGATTTTTCACGTTTCATGTGGACTTTTCTTTTGAAGGAAAAAAGTGAAGCGTTTGAAACCTTCAAAAAGTTTAAAGTCATGGTAGAAGTGGAAGTTAGTAGAAAAATCAAGACGTTACGAACCGATCGAGGGGAGAATTTACATCTCACGAGTTCAATCGGTTCTGTGAAAATGAAGGGATTATTCGACACTTAACCGCCCCATGTTCACCTCAACAAAACGGGTGGTGGAGAGGCGGAACCGTACCTTAATGGAAATGTAGAAGTATATTAAAAGCGCGACAAGTTCCTAATTATATGTGGGGGAGGCGGTAAGGCACTCAACCAATTTAATAAATAAAACTCTAACACGAGCGTTACACGAAGACAAAACACCGTGCGAGATGTTAAAACGAGAGAAATCGGATCTTCAATATCTTAAAGTTTTTGGATGTGCGGCGTATTTGAAAAAAGTTGGTGGGCATCTTCCAAAATTAGACGATCGTTCAACTCGTCTAGTTTATCTTGGAAGCGAAAAAGGTTTGGGGGCGTATCGTTGATACAATCCGACGACTCGTAAAATTGTTGTGGGTCGGGACAGAGATATGGAGTTTGATGAAGGTTGGAATTGGGGAAAATATTGTTTTTAATAACGAAGAGTCTTGTGAACCGGGTATGTTTTGGATAGACTTTGGTGGCGTAATTGACACTAGAGATGGAACCATAAATACCGAACTTAGTGGGTCCACTTCTGAAACAGATGTAAGCTCGGAAAATTTTAATGATGAGATTGGGACTGAGTCAACCGGCCGTTGACCGCAGCTCAGAAGAACCCATCGACAGAAGTTCAGTTCGTACACATAGTCACAGCCCATCAACAATGACGCCTGGCCCATTAGGTCCAAGTAACAACAAAGTGAATGTCAGGTCACGTGATTTGTTGCAGCAAACTCCAACAAGTACTAATATTATTTCTCAAAAATCAAATTGGATTAATGGATCATTGTCTCAAATCATGAAGACAGTGTAGTTGGGCGTGAATGTCAAGCCAACATTAATTCTAATTTTGTGAACAACAATGCGTAACAAATAATTTTATGACGCCAGAGCCAGTTGTTCGAAGATCTAATCGAGCAACGGTTACACCGGTACGTTTTAACGATTATGTTTTAAATTCAAGTTCTATTGATGCAGAATATTTATTGCTAATGTTGACGAACTGGCTTATTTTAATGATGCGAAAAATAAACCGGAGTGGATGAAAGCAATGCGCGAAGAAATTGAATCAATTAATAAAAATAATACGTGGTTGTTAACCGAGTTACCACGTGGTGCAAAAGCGATTGGATTGAAGTGGGTTTTCAAGGTTAAAAGAAACGCGGATGGCTCACTAAATAAACACAAGGCTAGACTCGTGGCGAAGGGTTATGTTCAGCAACCCGGAGTCGATTTTGACGAAGTGTTCGCGCCAGTTGCTCGACTTGAAACAGTTCGGTTACTTTTATCTCTCGCAGCAAATGAAGGTTGGGAATTACATCATCTAGATGTTAAATCGCGTTTCTACATGGCAAATTAAAAGAAGAAGTTTATGTCGTTCAACCGGAAGGATTCGTTAAAAAAGGTGAAGAACATAAAGTTTATAAATTATCTAAGGAGTTATACGGGTGAAGGAAAGCTCCACGTGCGTGGAATACGAAATTAAATAATATTTTGTTAAATATGAAGTTTCATAGGTGCTCGAAAGAACAAGTCGTATACTGAAGAACCGTTGGAACGGACATCTTATTAATCGGCGTGTACGTGGACGATTTAGTTGTGACGGGTTCAAATTTGAAACTAATTATGGAGTTTAAGCGCGGGATGGCTAAAAACTTTGAAATGTCGGATTGGGAAAGCTTACTTATTATCTTGGAATTGAAGTGTCGCAGAGCAAGAACGGGATAAAAGTTAAACAAGAGGCGTATGCAAAGAAAATACTAACCGAAGCCGGTATGATTAACTGCAATCCTACAAATGTTCCCATAGACCCGAATGTGAAATTTTCTAAATTTAAAGACCAAGAAGATTTTGATGCAACGAGATATCGAAAGATTGTCGGGTGTCTCTGGTACCTTTACAGACTCGACCTGATTTGGCATTTTCGGTCGGAGTAGCCAGTCGGTACATGCAATGCCCGAAGCAATCTCATGCAGCTCTTATCAAGCAAATTCTTTGCTATTTACGAGGTACTTTTAGCTATGGCATTACCTATACTCGAGGAGAAAATATGTTGGTCGGTTACAGCGATAGTAGTCACAACATAGATCCGGACGATGGAAGATGTACTACGGGACACGTGTTTTATTTTGGGTCTTCCTCAATTACTTGGTGTTCTCAAAAGCAAAGTACAGTAGCGTTATCATCATGTGAGGCGGAGTATATGGCGGCTAGTGCAGCCGCGTGTCAGGCGGTTTGGCTAAAAGAATTAATTGGTGAATTACTCGACAAGAAAATTCAAGTCGCGGTGTTACGTGTTGACAATACATCGGCGATAGCTCTCGTGAGGAACCCGGTTTCCATGGAAGAAGCAAACACATAAAATCCAGGTTTCACTACATTTGGGAATGTGTAGATCGTGAAGATATCATGGTCGAGCATGTTAGTGGCTGTCACACCTCGGATTTCCAACCCAAATCCATACACTGGTGGGCTCGGGTGGAGAGTATCGTGACGTCAGTTGATAACATCATTGTCAATTCAACACGACACAGCGGAAGTCTTGGAGTAAAATTACTATTGCAAACCAAATGTTCGGAAATACAAAATAATATACAGGCTGGTAATAGAAGATCTACAGGCGGATCATAAATTGTACATGGCAAGAATATAAAACAGACTTTAGGCAGATTTAGGATTTGCAAGATCCTCTATCACTACCGAGCACTTCCAACCTATTTTCGTATTGTGCCTGCAGTTTCGTCTTTTGAAAATACGCCAGCTTTCGCTGGTAAATACACCCAACTGACTCATTTTGAAAACATTTCAAAGATGTTTTAAGTGCGTGTCAGCACAAAATCTTTTTATAACTTGGGAAAGTTGACCGTCCAACCTTGTTAACAGATTTACATGTTTGTCCATACAAACAAGGTCCGGTACGGAGACCGAGACATGATTAACGTACACACCACTTTGGACTCACGAAGGAGTCAATTCCTCCCAACCTGGTGGGAATGCATAATTGAGCGTCTATCGAGTGTATGCCTACACCCGCACTAAGGTCGTGGCCATTTCTATTGTAATGAGCCGAGGATATCCAAGACACGGTAGTTAACCCCCGATGTTTAAGTTATCAAACAAAACTGATTAAAACAGAATATGCGGATTTACTAGCTGCACCTGGCATTTGATTGATCTCACTTCCGATCAGGCGGTAATAATTTACCGTAACCCAAGCCCGTATAGGGGAAATAAGTCGAGAGTATTTACCTGAGCTAGTCTTCTTTATTTTTAAAACTCAGCCGTACACAAAAGTACTAAGTGCAGATAGCATTACCAGCAAGTCTCTAGTCTGGATTATGGCATAAACTAACCAACTAAATACTAACGGTCTTATTTAAGTCATAGACTTAGACCGACTAGCGTACTTGATCAAAACGTATGACGCTAGATTAAACGATGATTGGATAGAATGTAGTTTAAACCCAACAAGTACCTTGACTTGTATAATATGGGTAAACTATAAACATTCTGGATTTTGAGACTTAAATCCAAGGTTAAACCCGTTTCGGTTAATTTTCGTAAAATAGTTACATATACTTAACCGTGCGCATATTAGCGATATCGGGTAACCGGATAAGTCATGGACAAGTTCTATATGCCATTAAAATTTAAATAAGTTAAAATATTAATAGGATATTAACTTATATGCCCGTTAAGGTTTTAGAACGAAACTATGCCTCATAGGGGCATTTTGGTAATTTCATACAACATAAAAGGAACTTGAATATAATTATAAATATTCTGGAAAAAATAGTTTATTTATGATATAATATCAGTAGGACGTCAATTATATGTGTATTTTATCTTTTATGACCAAACTATGCACCGAAGGGGCATTTTGGTCATTTTACACATAGTTTATAAATTATTTGGGATTCTGAGTTTATAACATGTACATACTGTAAATATGTTTAAAATAAGTTTTAAAATCAGTAGATATCAAGTCTTGGTCAATAATATGGTTTAAAACCATACTATGCGCCTAAACGACACTTATGTCGTAAAATGACGTCTTTATGCAATTTTTACGAAAACTGACGTTAAGGTCAGATTAAAATGTTTTAGATATGTTATTTAATATAACATATCAGTAGGTAAAAGATTTACCTTGAAAAGATTTGATTAAAACTAGTTTATGAGCCACAAGGGCTAATCACCATTTATCGACATAGTTTAAGGACTTGTTTGAAAGCTTAGTTTATAACTTGTTTTAACATCCCAAATAATCTTACTTATAATATTACATCAGTAGAAAACTCATTTTCAAGTTCATTACTAATTAAAACTTTATTTTATGCAAAAAGGACATTTTGGTCAAAGATGACATAATTATGGAACTTGCGCATAAACTTGGATTCTGATTATGATCATGTAACATAACCTCAGAGAGTTATGCTATGTTATATTACAATCATAATGCAACTTTAGATCAGTAGGTAACTAATCTAAATCGGGTCAGAATCGAAAGTTAAAGCAGAAGTCAAACTTTGCGACTTTCGGTTGCGAACCGACCCTAGAACTGAAATTGACGAGCCGAACATGTTCTTATATGTTCTAATAATTATTACCAACTTGTTTAAGTGTCAAAACATGTTTCATAAGATATATAAGATCAATTTATGATTTTTCCGAAAAATGGTCAGTTTGACTTTTTAATATCATAACTTTGACCCGTCAATTGGTCTAGCAAACGTGATCTTCAGGAGGTGCCCTTTATAGGGATTACAACCTACCTTATTTCAATCACTTAGCCATGTTCATTTCGAACAGTGTCTGAACCATAATGGTCTTAAACGAAAGTCAAAGTGTTTTCCATAAAACGCTTGACTTTTAGCTATAAAAGCCTATAAACGAAAATGCAAGAGCAAGGAACACTTACAAGAGGTTCCTAGAATGCAAGAGAACTAAGTTGGATGCTCCTTTCAGCTAGGAACTTCCAGAGGAGGGAGAAGAGTAAATAAATGAGAAGGTGCAAGTTAAAATGGTGAACTTAAGCACCTATTTATAGTTGGAGAGCTCAAATGTGGTGAAGCCAGGTGTTTAGGGGTGTAAGAGGGAGCTTACAAGTGTCCCAAAACGTGGCATAGCTGATTACAAGTCCATAGTTTTGATTTAATGGTTTTGGAGTTTTGTTTGGGAGCCAAGCAAAACTTTCTGCAGCAGAGGCCTTCTCGCGTCCCGGAGAGACCCAGGCCTTGGTCTCTCGCGGCCCGCGACCGCCCCTTGGCCAGTTTTAAAGTTTGACACTTTAGCCCCTTAATTTTAAAAAGCTTCTAAAAACCTTTCTAAACACCTTTTTGGCACTTTTAGCCCTCCGTAGTCAAAACTTGGCATACCCAGGATTATGCCCGGACATTGTCGAGCTCTTGGTTTTTTAAAAGGTCATTAGAGGTATAATTTAACATGTTGACACTTTTAATCCCTCCATCATCCAACTTTCTCGTATTTACAAAATTGAACCCTCTTGTCCAACAAATGGCATGTATGAGAGTTAGGACTTCACAAAGGATCACTCAGAGGCTTATTATAAGCATGTTGACTCCGATGTCACCCAGAGGCTGGGCATGTTGACGTTTCAGTCATTCAGAGGCCAAGATTCAAGCATGTTGACATATCAGTCACTCAGAGGCTTGTTATTTATGCATGTTGACATCGGACCGTCACTCAGAGGCTCAGTTTGAGCATGTTGACGCCTTTAGTCCTCATTGGTCTTTAATAGAGTATATTTAAAATACATCACGTGTCACTATACTATTGGACATGATTTTACAGGGTGTTACAGTGGCATTGATCAAAAGGCGGATATTTTAACGAAGGCTCTTGGGAAGATCAAGTTCAAGGAGTTGACTGAAAAGCTTGGAGTCGAAGACTTGTCAGATACAAGTTCGAAATTCTGGGGGTGATTGTTGGTAATTTCGAATTAAAGAATTCCTTTGCGTGCAAGGCAAGAAACAATATTAAAAGAGTGGATAATATAGCCAATTTAAATGTGTTTAGATTTAGATTATTAGTGATAATTATCATGTCCTAGTTATTAGCAATCCTAATTGTAGTCAAACGTGATAGGCAGGCTATAAATACTCAAGGATTGTAATTCAAGTTTGTGTAAGTTTCTTGAATAATAATAAACGTTTAGGTGCTTAGCCAAATAGCTTGCAATTTCCGATTTACAATTCCGTTCAATACCGATTCATCTTAACTCCCATAGCTCAATCATTTTATAATTGTGTTCTTTTACTAAAAGTATATATTTTCCTTATAATCCTAACAAATTCAGATACTATGGTCTTTTTCATGCAATTGCACAAGTAATGCACTTGCAAAATACTTTAAATGGATGTTGATGGATGAATATAGATAATGTACCTGCTCTCGAAGTGATGTCGGTTGTCATGTCATAGGCACGAATCACACTAGCTTAAAGGCTAATCACATGCATTCAAGCGTTGCCGTAAAACATGGTTCAAATTAGAAAGAAAATCAATAAGAGGCATATAACATATATAGTTATATATAGTAGTGATATGAAAAGTAGACACTACCTATTTAGTATGTATCTAGAGTGTTATTTGGTTACAAAATATATGCGTTTGACTATTACATTCAACTCTTAGTATGTCACCCCACAAGTGCTAATTATAAAAGTGCATACAAGTTTAGCAAACATGTTATTTTAGATTTACAAGCTAAAAAAGTTATTTCAATCGTAGTTTTACAAAGGCTATAATGGAAATGTGTTAATGCTATCTTCAAACATCATGTTCTACATTCTTATCTTTCCACCAATACTTAATAAAGGCGAAGGATATGCTACCACCAGGACATTTTATTATAACATTTAAAAGTTAATTGAAAACACCCCAGAAAACGAATTGAAGATCGAAACTGTACAAAGTGACAAAGAAAGTTAAAAAACAAAACGTGGATAAAAACTAATTTCTATTTTCTCCAAAAGATACTACCACTTATCAGATAGACACCGGTCGTCCCCGAGAAGTATTAAAAAAAATAGGCCCCGAGCAGCATAAAGTTTTTTAAAAAAAAGATCTTGATGGTGAGAAGTCTAATGGCATAAAGTTAAATAATATATCTTGGTGCCCGAGGATAGCCTTGAACTTTAGACCTCTACATTATTTTAGGATAATTTTTTCTACTCTACTACCAACGTTTTTATGTATAACAAATGGATGCATGTTCTAAATATATAATTTAATATATATACTAAAGGTTATAAAAACCTTTCGGGACCTTTAAAACTTTGGGCCTCGGACGACGGCACAAGCTGGCCGGCCCTAGACACTATTACTCGCTTTTGTTTTTATTTTAAAGGTGTAAATCGTTAACTATCACTATTAGTATTTACTAGAAATCGATACCAAGAATTCAGTATGTGCACCAAGAACTTTATGATAATCGACCAGATATCAATATGTAGTTAACAAACAATAACAATTAAAATAGGCCAGAGAAATCTCAGATGCTTGTAACCAGGCAAGAACAAAAAGTAATCGACCAAGAATAAGAAGGTAATCAACAAGAACAAAAAGGTATTTGCAAAAGCCATAAGGTAATGGCAAAATCGACGATTTCCCTTCCAGATTTGCATTTGCGATTAGACATAATTCCTTCATGGTCTTCTGTGGCTTTCCTAAAGGTTCTTCGTAAGGTCATTAGTGATCAGTAGCCAAAAACAAATTTAGCCCAACCTCAAAATGAGGCTGGGTCCAATTGTCCAAACACCTGCTTTACCCAATATTACAGTTATGCTCCCCATGTCGTAGATGGTCTTGGAGCCTTATGTCTAGGTTCTATTAAAATTGCCAATTTGATTTCTCTAGCAATTCTTTTTTCATTCTCAGTTGAAGTCTCCTTTTCTCTATTCTTCTCTTATATAAAAAAAATGATTCAGTACTTTAGACCTCCATAAGAAACATAAGTCATAATTAAAACCTTCCTAATGAAAAGAAGCTTAAGTGTCAAACTACACCACTAAAGTTTTAAAATCTTCATTCAACCACTCAATTTCTCATTTATCTTTCGATTAGCGAAAAACACATTTTCACTAAATTTCCAAACATGTTCTTTTTATTTTAAGACAAGGAATGTAACACCTCACTACACCACTTGCATTGGATAATTCCCAAGGGAGGTTAAAGATGACCAAAAAAAACTTAGATAGAGATTAAAGACTTAATTCAACATCATTTTCATTATTTCTTAAGAAACAAATACATATGCTTTATAGCCTTACAAAAACTTACAATTGAAATAAACTACCCACTACTACCCATAACTTCGACACATATAATAGATAAAATAAAGCCCATTACATTACAAATAAATTAACAAAACAACCGAGAATGGCTACGTGGGGTACTCAACATGTATCATCCCTCATCCCCACTCAAACTATCCTTGTCCTCAAGGATTGTTATCTCGTTCTCATTTGGAGATATACTAGCAAAACATTACGGTGGGCGTCACTCGTCACTACTAGAAAAAACACATTTCTTGACGTGCATTACGCATCATAAAAGGGTAATCATGACACGTTGTGTATCGTTGATAGACAAGTCATAAACTTAACATGACATGCATTTGTGTGTCATGTTTTTTTTATGACATGCATTTATGACACACTTTAATTACACACATTCATGACACGCATTTATGAAACACCATCTATCACATGTTTTAATAATACACATTTATAACACTCATTTGCGCATGTCATGTTTTTAGTTATTTAAAAAATATTATTATTATTTTTTTATAAATTTACTAATTTACTCTGGATATATATAATAACAAAAATAATATATCTATTTCATAAAACAAATACACATAAATATACAAAAATTACTCATTAAATAATCATTTGTCATGTCTACTACAAATATTTTAATGTTAACACAAAAAAGTGTTTGTCAATACATTCGTTGACACCTAAAATATGGTTTGTCACTTAAAATAGAGGCAGCCACGTAAGTCGACCAATCTTCACGAATTCTATCAATATTAGCATCCTGGTTTGCTTTCCCATTTTTTGTTACATCGTCCTAAAAAAAGTGACCATTTGGGATCGAACAATTAGTCTTAGATACGTTCAATAAGAATATAAGTAACAAACTACATGCTAGGGCATAAAACAACTACTTCAAGGGCGTTGAAAAAGTTTCAAGACTTACTTACTGAAACCAATAATAAATGAGAGGTTTTACCTATCCAGTGATTATATGGTTATCTTCTCAAATTTGTATCATTCTGACATTAAGAAAACTAACTAGTCAGTGAAAATTTCAAAACAATAATGAGTGCAGGCATGCTCTTACCTTAAATTAATACTCCATTGTTGCATTTTGTATACCTTTTCCGATTTAGCAAGCTGTTAGAAGATGATACAACACAAAAAATAAAGGTACAGTTATAACATTAATCAAATAGTCTTCTTTTAAGTCTAAAAAAGTGTTAATTAAACATTATTATAAGCGTATAAAAGCATAATAATTGTATTACTTCATATAGAACAACAAAAGCACCAGATTGCATAAACACACATCCAATTGGGCAAAATAAATAAGTTCTGATGGAATGTAGATATAGAGAAGGCAATAAAGCATATATGTACTAATTCCCGACTAAAAGCTCACTTACAGTTGTTTTCGTGGAACAACAATTAGTTTTCAAGCTGCAAAATTGCTATAATGCACACACAATAAAAAATTATATACATTGTTTAAGAAAATGTTAACCAACATACGTGGTCTACAAGGTTACCTTGTTGCATCAAATCCTCACATATAGCTATACCTTCTGCAAAATAAACATATAAACTAGTTCATTAGACTCACAACAATATGGACTTCAATACTTTAAAAAATCAATAGACCCGTTTAAGTATTGAAATAACTGATCCATCCATGATACTTAAAGTTGAGGAGTTTCTCAACAACACATATATTTGATCTAATAACCAAGAGAGACACTTCGTTTATCTATAATAAGTTCGGGTTAAGACAGTCGGCTTTACTCATGTGACATTTCAACAAAGAAGTTGTGTGCATAAACCACAAATAATACTAACATCATCCAAATATATAAAAATGACGCAACTTACCAATAGAAACTTTCAGAAGTAGATCCGAAAAAGAAAATTCGGATAAGAGATTGAACGGACCTTTACGAACATCACATATTAAAGAGCGAAGTGGACGATTTCCACCAGATTTGTTGATCTTTTTGCGATGAGGAATTTATTAGGGAGAGAATGTGGATTGATTGGGTTATAGAAAATGGGAGGATTGAGGGAAGTTAATTTGGACGTGGGGAAATCAAATTATTGGGGAAGAAAGCTGGAATTAATTGGAAGGGGCTTTTGAAAAAAAAAATTCTAAACTTTACGTATTCAATTCAATTTATCATATATATATATATATATTAATCCTCAACATTAGGCTTCTACAATTTTAAATGTTATTAAGTATTATTCAGCTAGCATCTATTTAAATTTGAGATATATTAGTTCTAAAGATTACCAATTGTTTATGGGTGCATATATAATAATAAATATAAATTTTAGACGATTGAAAGGTAACAGAAGTGTAAATGATGCAGAGGGGCTCCAGAGCTACCTAGGACTGGATCGCTAAAAAATTTTAATGAGCCGAGCCTTAACGAGCTAAATATGACTCATTTAGTTGTCGAGCTCGAGCTTTGCATACGAGCCTAAACGAGCCCAAACAAATTTTTATATTATTTTTTAAATCTAACATAATTACTATTTAACATTGGCAAGTCGAGCCCCAGCCAAGCTTTAGATTGTATAGCTATTAAAGCGAGCTCGAGCCAAGCTTTTAGCTCGTTTAAAATTGTTGTCAAATCACCTCGAGCCAAACTCGAGTTGGGTTTTACTTTCTCTCTGAGCTCGATCTCAAAATAGTAGGCTCGAACTGCGCGAGCTTATGCTTTGTAATAGTATGACAAGGCGAGCTTGAGCTTAATCGGGCCCAAGCTCGGCTCGTTTACACGAAAAGGTAGTTAGGTGTGGTGGTGATGAAGACGATCGTAACTCGTGTGGTCGACCGAGGAGGTAAAGGGGTGGTTACGTAAGAGGTGAACAGTGTCGTTTAGTTTGGTAGGATTAAAGGTGGTTTTGTTAGGATTTGATGCTCCAGCGACGGTTTTGGTTTTTGCATTATCCATATGGTTTTTTATGGATGTAAATATGTGTCGATATTATTTTGGTTATATATCTTTTGGTTGCTATATGAGTGCCATAATCACATCAGTATTGTAACAGACCGAATGAGTACCGATCAAATACCTGTCGCAACGCGAGAGAGACTTCACTAGCACATTTTATTTATAAAATGTAAGATTTTTATGACGATAAAAGGATGACACACAAAAAGAGTGTCATAAATTTGTTGAATTTTGTAAAACATTACATTTTTTTCTTGACACGCGCTTTGTAATGTCATAAAATTGTCTTGTTTCTTTTTTATGACGTTAAAAAGATGACACACAAAAAAGAATGTCATAAATTTGTTAAATTTTGTAAACAATGACATTTTTTTTCTTGACACATGCTTTTGGAATGTCATAAAGTAGTCTTGTTTTCTTATGACGTTAAAAAAGTGACACAAAAAAAGGTGTCATGGATTTATTAAATTTGGTTAACGATGACATTTTTTTTCTTAACACACACTTCTGAATGTCATAAAATGGGCGTGTCAAGATTGGTGTATTTTCTAGTAGTGCGCTATTTCTGACATCCCATGTGATTCACTACAGGAAACCACCGGTTTTAGCGGCGACACCATTAGCGGCGACAGGCCAGGTGTCGCCACTATTGGTCGATCTGTGTCCCGTGCCCTCAGACCAAACCCCAGCCGTTGATCATTTTCTAGATCTGACGGTTGGGGATTCAACAGGCAATAGCGGCGACAAGTATTAGACCATTAGCGGCGACGCCGTCTCCGCTAAAGGTTCCTAAACCACAATAAACCCTAGCCACACAAATGTTATCCAGGTTCAACCAGTAGCGGCAACCGTAGTACCAATAGCGGCGACAAGGTGTCGCCGGTAATGGTCTTAACGTACATACCCAATATCAGCACATTTCTTCCCTCCTCCTTCATTTTTCCCTCGACAAAACGCCTGAGCTCGTCGGAAGAAACCCATCTTTTGCCCAAATCGGTTAGTTTAACTCTATTTATGTTAAATTTCTTTCTACATTTGTTATATACATGTTATAGGCTTTAATTTTTGCTCGTTTTTATGTATTTTTATGTTTGTGGAATATAACTCAGATCACACCAGTCTTCTCCGGTGACCACCATCATTTCTCCGGCACCACCTCTTCTCCGCGGTCTTCGTATCCTTGAAACTTTAAAAAAAAGGTTAGTTGATTTTAATTACGAATGAAAAAGCACATGATTCAAAGGAAATATGCAGAAATAGATTCTAAAGTAATTTTGTGAGACATTTTTTTTCATAAGTAATTAATATATAGATAATATAGTAAAAGTAATAAATTTTGAAACAATTTATTTTAGTTGTAAATCTTTAAATTAACGAATTTTATATGACTAACTAAATATTGTTACATAGTTACAATTTATGATGTAGTTAAAAAGATATTATAAGCTGATGGCCCATGGTTCACCCTTCGAGTCGGATAAAAATAATTTTAAGACAAAATATAAATAATAAAAAAGAATTTAAGGAAAAAGAGAAAGGGGGGAGAAACGAAAACAAAAAATCAACTTTTTAAGAGACTAGTTGGAAGCTCGCCGCATGCAGTGAGAAAGTTAAATATGTTAACGCATTGTCATTTTGTTACAAATTACACTAGGATAAACCATAAACGATATTTACTAATATTGAATGTTTACAAAAAGTATAAAAAATTACCAATCAATGTGTTAAACTACTAATACATCTAATGTGTATGTAAGGATGAATGTTTGTATGTAAAATGTATAATGTAGGTGTGTTTGGTAAAAAATGTGTATATGGAAATCTATGTATTTGTTGATGTTGGTGTATGTAAGGATGATTTGTATAAATGTATAATGTAAGTGTGTTTGGTGAAAATGTGTATATGGAAATCTATGTATTTGTTGATGTAGGTGTATGTAAGCATGTATGTGTGTATGTAAGTCTATGAAAGAATGTATCAAGTTGTATGTTAGTATGTAGGTGTATGTAAATGATGAACAATTGTGTATCTAAATGTTTGCAATTGGTGAAAAATGTTTATGCTAGTATGTATGTTTATATAAAGTATGCAAATGTGTATGTAAGTATGTATAAATCTTGTGTTTTTGTTCAAAATGTTTGTTTATAAGTATGTATATGTGTTGATAGTATAAATTATGTTTAAGTTTCATGATTTCTATGATTTATGGTTACGTTTGAAAAAAATATATTTAACTTGATAATTTCTATGTTTATGTTAGGTTTGAGAAAAAAAATATTTAACTTGATAATTTGAATGTTTATGTGTAGGTTTGAAAAAAAAAGTTTAACTTTGATAAACACTTGTTGAAATATTTATCTGAATATGAGTTACACTTGTTGTACTTATCATTAATTTCTATTAGATACAATGCTGTAACATTTGCAACTTTTTAGAAATCATGATTTCGGTACTGTTGATATTTGCTTATTTAATGGCCGATCTGGCCCCAGGGGACATGGGGGAGACGGCGCCGGTGATCCACCGCCTCCAAATCATTTTTTAGAGGCACGCACGAGCTTGATGGTAAGTCTTTTAGTTATTTATGTTTTAATTATTTTTTTAGTTGTTATGTTTCATATATTATAAATGTTGTTACTAATTATTTATGTTTTAATTGCAGCTGATCCCCCGAAGAGGGTTAGGGGGAAAGCCAAAAACCAAAAACTCTGTCGTATGGTTAAGGCGCGGGGGGGGGGGGGGGGGGGGGGGGCGTATCCCTAACATTTGAAAGGGATGTCACGTTTACCCCGTTGGCGAAGGAAGAGATATGTTTTCAAGAGAGGCCGGTTCATTTATGTGGCGGTCCATCCCGTTCGATAAAGTTGGATGGGATAATGTGGCACAACCGTACAAGGAAGCGCTTATGAACCACTTGAGGGTAAATAAGTTATATGCGTATAATTTGTCGCCGTTTAAAGGCCGTTTGCAGCCGTTTCACGGGTCGTTAGACTTAATTTATAATAATATTTTACCTTTTTATTGAATTTGTAGGAAATGTTTAACTTTGACGAAATTGAACAGGATCTACAAGCAAAAAACTTAAAGGGTGGATCAAGAGTTTGCTTATGAAGAGGTACTTTGACCGCAAACACGATGCAAAAAAATTATTTGAGCAACACGGAGGGTACCAGGATGTTGAACAAGCAAGGGCATACCATCCCGTTGATATGCCCTATGATAACTGGTTGAAAGCCGTCGACGGATTTTTAAATGAAAAATATATCAAACGATGGGAGGCCAACAAGGGTGTCCGCGCGAAACAACAATTCCCATTCCGCGGGAGGACGGCGTCATACGGTAGCACAGCCTACAAAAATGTAATGTTTTATATATGTGTTTGTGTAAACTTTTGTTTATTTAATATCTAATCTAAGTTTAATGTTCAACAGGATATAGATTGGGTACCTACGTACGCAAAAACCCACCAGGATAAGGAGGGGCATTGGGTTGACCTGGTTGCCGAACAGAACTTCGTAAGTATTTCTTTTAAGTATATTTTTCTATAACAAACAAATATATATATATTTATATATTATATTTTATATATATATTATTATATATATTTAACCATCTTCGTAATATACAGTGGAACTTACAACAGGCCACAAACGAGTGGCACGGTGACGGTCCTCCACTTGCCCCAGGAAGCCTTGGGAGAGCGGAGAGGATGGTACCGGGGGATGGGGCATAAACCTTCAAATACGCCCTCGAACTTGTCGGCTTCCCAACCTGAGACTCAAGAACCCTTTTCTGAGGTAAACTACACAATTTATAAAATGATAAACGAACGCGTGTTTCCTTGTTAAATATATGTTGGTAGCGTCCGCTAATATGCTAAGATACGTTTTGATATTTATTATTGTAGGGATTTGTTGACAACTTGTTCCAAAGCCCGGCTTTCCTGAATCGACTTGACAACTACTTAAGTTTAAAAGGAAAAGAACCGGCAGACGACGATGATTGTTATAACCCTTATTTCGATAACGAAGAAGAGGATGATGAAGTTTAGGATGATTTCGAAGTATGGGTAATTATTTTTAACGTTTTTACGCATGTAGGATGATAATATAGGACATAACTGTTGTTTGAAACTGTATTACGTTTTGTATATGGTTTTGGTGTTTAATATATTTGAATGTAGCTGTATTCAGGTTGCGTTTTAAAACAGGTTGCGTTTTTTCGACCCGAAACAGGTTCGGTAACTGTATAAAGCTGTTGTATTAAAAAAATTGACTTTTACGGCGACACATGTCGCCGCTATTGATTGTCCGCCAAAACCACTAAAGACAAAATAGGGCAATAGCGGCGACGGTAACCTTTAGCGGCGACACGAAGAGCAATAGCGTCCCAGCAATAGCGCGCTTTAGCGGCCACGTGTCGCCGCTAAAGGTCAATAGCGGCGACAAAAGGGACTAATAGCGGCAACATAGGTCGCCACTAAAAACAGCGATTTCTTGTAGTGATTGGCGTCATTTGTTCCTTTTCCATCGTTGAATTTGTGGCCTACTTCAACAATTTTTGACCACTTGCTTGTGCGGGTGTAGACACTGATATCCCTGCAACTATTGGGCCTCTTTTTGGTGTAGGTGGTGGTTTTCATTGTGTGGTTGGTTTCAGTGTAGACAGTGTTGGTTTGGGGGCTGGTTCGGTCGGACAACACTTGATTATGATTGTTTGATGGTGGTGTGTCATTGATGCTATGTGACACAGATTTTACACCTCCACCACAACGCAGGAGGTTTAACACTAGTTAAGTAAACAATTGAGAATGGTTACGTAGGGTATTCACTCAAATGTGAGTGACCGTTAAGCATCATTGTTATCATTTTTTAAAGATTGGAGGGTAACGTTAGACATGGTGGTGCAAAATACCTACATACGTGACGAAATTTTCACCAAATAATCAATTGGAGATTCAGGACGGTCACTTTGATAATTTTAGGTCCCATTTATTTCAATAATTACAACTTCTCCCTATTCATATATGGATATTAAAACCAAAATAAATTCAGTTTGATTTTTATGTATCTTGTCTAGTAAAATATCATCTTTAAACTTTCTATAGAAATTATCAGATTTTCATGCTAAAGAAATTTCATTTCTGTTATAATCATCACAAATATATAATGTTTCAGAAATTACCCGACGAATAACCGAATCAACTCCTGCAGTTTACCTGTTCAACTAGTCAATGGGTCAGCGTCAGCCAACTGGAGAAAGGCGAGTATAGTCTAGGAGAACTGTTCACTAAATAAAAAGAAATATCATTTTATTACTTTCTTATACAAATTACAAAATAGAAATAGAGATAGAAAACTCGTTAAACAAATTACACTTATTCTTGTGAAATTACAAATAAAATAAACATTACAAATGGAATAAAAAACAACAAAACAAATTACAATGAATAAGAACAAAATGAAACAAAACAGGAGGGGTGACTGAGATATATGAATAATACGATTCTTTTAAAACAGATTTCGGGCTACCTAGATAAACAGCAAAACAGATTGTACTGGCGGGATTAACTTTTCACCTGAAAAATTACCTGAAACAAGAGCTTGTAGAGACGAAAAATCCAGAAATTCTATAGAAATTTTTGTGTACTATGAATCATACGAACTTCTATTCTCTATGTCTATTAAACAAAGCAAACACGCTTTGTATTGGAACTTTTTGAGAATGCCAAGTGAAAGTCAGAATTGAATTAAAAATTCAATTGACATCAAGCCTAGATTCAATAACACTAAATTGTAGAATTTGATCAGACTTGACTTTACCAGTAAAAATGTGAACAGTATTACTACGTGTGACTTGTCACATTAAACAAAGGATTTAATGTATAACGTAGAGTATTCCACTTATAATTCAACAATGGTTAACTTTCCATCTATGTTGGACAAAAACAATTTTTCAAAATTAAATTTTCAACAAACAAACTTAATGCTCAAGATCTCTAATAATCTTAGCGTTAATTATTAAATAAAAATTATACTTATTATAAATATAAATTTAAAATTTCCGACATATAGTTAAGTTTCCTTTGATTTTGATCTAGTTATTGGTTGGTTCACTAAAAACCAACAAACTTATCTTGTCTAGTCTAGTAACTAGTAGAGCGAGCTCCAAGGTCAATGGCCTAATCATTTAGGACCTTGAAGGTCCGCGATTTAATCATTCAGGACCCTCTGGTCCAATTGGTATTCATAACACTACAAATAAATTATGATACTAATTGTATTTCACAATTTTATTTTTTTCTAGATCTACTGATTGTTGCTTTCAATACATTAACAAATATCCGAGAATAAACTGTTATTTTGGTCCCTAAGAGATTTTATCACTTTAGTCCAAAACTCAAAACTTTGAATCTGGGTTCCTATGGTTTTAGTTTTATTGCTATTTTGGTTTAAAATTGAAATTAGCTCATATGGATCTAATAAAATCCTGACATTTTGTCCTTTTCTTCAGGGGCAAAAGAATCATAATAATTTTATTATAACACATCTCCAAACCCAAATAACACATCTCCAAACCCAAACTGCTCATGAGCCAGCGTTCCCGCCTTCCACCAGCCTGCAACATTCAAAACCTCACCGGAGCTTGTTTTTGTTTAGAACTTAACAACACCATCGGCTCCTTACTTTCGTTGTTACTCTGCCGGACCAAATACCGGATCCTCCACCGCTTAGATCCGGATTCGGTTGAACAACTCTTCTTGCATTTCGCCATCTCGCTGACGACGTGTCAGTTTCACCAGTTATGTTAGGTCTCCATTCGCAGAACGTTCTAGAAGGTATGTTTTCTAACTCATCGATTTCTGACGATGAATACGAAGAAGATTCATCTAAACCGTTAACAGACAACTTCTGTAATTCATTAAGTGCATGATTTTCATCATTTTTCGGTTTAATTTCACGATCTACTTCATCGTTTACCAGATCTACTTAATCATTTACTAGATTTTCATCCATTTCTGCTTCAAAACATCACTGGAGCTCCGTTTCTATTCAGAACTTAACAGCACCATCGACTCCTTACCTTCGTTGTTACTCCGCTGGAGCAAATACCGGATCACCGCTTAGATCTGGATCGGTTTGGGAGGGTTTAGGTTTGGAGAAGATGATGTTTTGGGAAGATGATTATTCGGATTAGTTAATTTTATTATTTTAATTAATAATGTGTTATAATAAAAATTATAATGACTATTTTGTCACTGAGTAAAAGGACAAAATAACAGGATTTTGTTAGACCAATATGAGCTGATTTCACTTTTGGAACAAAATGGCAATAAAACTACAACCACAGAAACCAATATTCAAAAGGTTTGAGTTTTGAATTAAAATGACAAAAGTGACCAAATCTTAGGGAACAAAATAGGTAGTTTACTCCGTATCTTATATATACTTGTCAAATAAAGATTCAAAATTTTCATTGCATGCAATACTTATTTGTAGCAATTGGCATTTTCATTGCACTTTACTGTTTTTCTAGATTTGTAGCCATTAGCATTTTCAGTTGCACTTTACAGTTTTTCTAGTAGTGCTTTGGGATCTTTAACATGAGATAACAGATACGATTCTTGCTAGCGCTAACTGCTTGGATGATTTTCCTAAACATAAAATAAAAATGACAATGATAAAATAAAAATTATGATTGCCTAAAAATTAATAAGCTTAAAATATAAGAAAAGGCGAATAAATTTCTAATTTCAAAATTTGGAACAGTCCATGATGGTTTAAAAAAATATTTCCAGTGTTAGCATTGGACATTTAGAACATCAAGAAATGTATATTATTATTGATAGCTCTTCGATCAGACGATAGGATGGACATTTAAGAGTTCTATCACGAGGACCACTAACTGATGTTCAGTCACAAATTAATTTTTTTCAATGGTTACAAATTCTTCATCATAAACACGGTGATGGGTTCTCACAAATATTAATGTGATACGCGTGAACGAGTCGTTTTAGGTGTGACTTTTATGTATCAGTGGATGATTTCCATCATAAACAATGTGGCGTATTACATCCACGATCATGATTGATTCTTAATAAACGAGTTGATTGATTCTTAATAAATGAGTTGATTTCACACACTATTAGAAAATTGGCACCATTTCCCACCGAAATTTCCTTGAAAAATATCTGGTTTGAAAATATGACCAATTTACAACATCCTTGAAAAAAAGTTGATTTGAAAATATGACCATTATGGGGTGTGTAGATGTTTGGGTTAAGGTTGTAATATAGTGGTTCTTCATCAGTCTATACTAAAAAAAGTGGGGTGTGAAAGGGGTGTGGTTAGGCTGGCGTTGAGGTGCCATGTGTGATTTTTTTTAAGTTGACAATTTATATTAATCTTAAAAAATTACATAAAAGATAACCCTAAAATATAAAAAACGTATTTATAAATCCTAAAAGATTAAAAAAACTACTTATTAAATCCTAAAAAACTACATAGTACGATAAATATTAAAGCAGGCAACTCATTTAAAATCCGTATTCCCATCGTGCCTGTACTCGATCTTCGCGATTTCGAGTCGATCGTCGTGGGTCAAGTCGCCACCAAGGACACGGTCAAAACAAGCTTTAAAGCAACCCAGCTTCCGTTTGAGTTCACGACATTTGTGTTGGCACGCGTTTAAGTTGTGACACATGTTTACCAACGTGTTGTTGGTATTGTTGAAATGCCCGACTTCAATACGCGGTTTGACCGCGTTGTAGAGTACGTTGGGCATCGACAATCGATGTGACAAGTGCGATTTCTTCCTCTTCGGTCCAATGCTCCATGTTTACCTTTGGTTTTTTTTTTCTATTTTCTGTGTGGGTGTGGGTGAAGAAGATTGGAAGAATATGGTTTTGGGTTGGGTATTTTAGGTATAAAATGTAATTAAAAAAATTGTTTGGCATAACGGCTACCCCCAACAGTTACCCCAAACGGCTACTTTAAACCAGCCAACCACAGCCTGTCCAAACCCATGCCCCACACCCCATATTTTTACTACAAAGTTCTTAAAAAAACCTAAATGTCGTCAGAAAATTCAGAACAAAATATTTAAAATAAAATAAAATAAGAGGTGGCCGGAATGTTAAAAAAATGGTAAGAAATTGTGCGAAAAATTTAAATTTGTTGTGGTGGTGGTTGTGGTTGTTGTGGTGGTGGTCGTGGAGGCAGTGGTCGTCGAGCAAGGTATGCAACGAGCGGAAATGATGAAAAAGGGTCCTGGTCTCGGAATCCCATCTTCCAGGGTCAGGAGCCACGGAGCCAGAAGACCGTTCGACGATCCTACTTCTGATGTCATCCCCTTCTGTTCCCTCCCTGTTGAATATCCCAACTATTCTCTATCAATTCCGGGATGGATCATGAAATATTTTGTCTTGAAATGCCGATAAGGAATAGCCAGTTATAGAAGCGTCTTAAACGAAGGTATTCGTGCTTGGATGGCGGCTCAAGATCAGCCTCATGAAAACCTTATATTCCCTGAGGAGGTTCTACCCCGTGGAAACGCTCTTTTATGGAACTTTAGCTTTAGCTGGTCGTGACCAAGAAACCACCGGTTTCGCTAGGTGGGCCGGGAATGCCCGGCTTATCAATTTATCCGGTAAACTACTAGGGGCTCATGTAGCCTATGCCGGATTAATCGTATTCTGGGCGGAGCAATGAATCTATTTGAAGTGGCTCATTTCGTACAAGAAAAGCCTATGTATGAACAAGGATTAATTTTACTTCCTCACCTAGCTACTCTAGATTGGGGGGTAGGTCCTGGTGGGGAAGTTATAGATACTTTTCCATACTTTGTATCTTGGCAACTCACTCGTGGGGCATGAAATCCCCAAATTACTAAAGTACTTGCCGCACTTCCTAGGAAAGAAGTCGTCTTGGTATTGGAGTCCTTCTATAATAGCTATTGGCTCTCTTCTCACCTCCCCTGGAGCTATTGAATAAAAATCTGAGGCTCAAACCCATTATTTGAATCAATTTTTAGTATTTTTTTCTGATCTTTCGATTTTCTGTTCATTTTATGGAGAATTAGGATAGGGAAGAAGGATATCATGAATTTTATTTAGTTCAGCTGTTTCTGTGCAATTTTCTATCGAAGTTTCATTTATGATTGAAGAAGAAAACTCAAAGGAGGACCACAAGCTCGGGCTCAACGAAAGAGAAAGCTCAACATTAATAAAATGGGGTTAGCTGTGAAAGAAAGAGCCTGACATTCATTTTTGAATATTCAAAGCTGAGTTTACTAAAAGAGGGACCAGCTCATCGCAGTGATTAGAGGACACCTCTGACCGTTCACCTCTAATGTGACACGTTGTTTTGGCTCCAGAGCGAGAACGAGAAAGAGGCGATGCATCATCCTTGCTGCTACGTACATTGACCATAACTTGACGGATTCATCCAATTGAACCCACCTTGCCACCCACTGCTACTAAATCACCGCCCCCCAAGTTAAACTGGTTGCACCAGGAGCCATTGCACCAGGTGCTAAAGCGTGGGTGTTTTGTATCCATTGAGCAAAGATGGGTTGTAATTGGATAGCGGTATCTGAAAACATATCTTGAGGACGCCTGGTCGTCGTTTGTAATAGAGTCAAATATTTTTTTGAGCTACTGTGTTTTAATTTTTTTAACCACTTGAGTAGAAAATAAAAAATTTTAACACGTCCTGAGTACTTGGGTTTTCAATTTGTAACCATCTAAGTCCAATTAAATAACAATTGCAACAATTTGAATTCAACTAACTATTTTAGATATAGAAACAGCCAAAATACCTTTATCACCATCTTCAACCCCAATTTACAACCACCCATACACAAAACCACGGTCCAACACCTGAACCACCATACCGTCAATTTCACTATATGCAAATATATTATACCTTCAATTTCATTAATTGCAAATATATTGTATAACTATAACTGAATAACTTTTGCATCCAATTGACGAATCAGCAGAACATTGTCAACCACACTTACAGCTATCTTGCTAGAATAAATGGGTAGAGAACTCTAATGGAAAAAGAAAATAGTAAATAGGTAGTTATCAACTAAAAAAACAGAATAGAGTTAAGAGCTAATAAAAGTAAACAACATCTACAAAAGGACACAATAGCGGTTGTAAGTATTTTCATACCATCTAAAGAAAACTCATCATCAATTTGACTTTATAGTCAAAAAGTTACCCTGAATACTTGGGTTTTCAATTTGTAGCCATTTTAGTCCAATTTATTAACAATTATAACAATTTAAGTCTAACTAACTAACCATGTTAGATTTTCTCACTTAAACTTTATAGAACCATCTTCAACTCCCACTTCACCACTAGCACTTCACAACCTCACCACCACAGTCATTCACCTGGACCACCATACCATCAGTTTCATTATCTAGGTTATAAATAACTTGTAACACCTTGTAAAATCGTGTCCAATAGTATAGTGACACATGTCATTATTTTTTATAATAAGTCCATTAAGGACTAATAAGGACTAAATGTGTCAACATGCTCAAACTAAGCCTCTAAGCGACCCTCTGGTGTCAACATGGATAAACATAGCCTCTGAGTGACCATTAGTGTCAACATGCTTAAAACTTAGCCTCTGAGTGACCCTTAGTGTCAACATGCTTAAACTTGGCCTCTGAGTGACCATTTGTGTCAACATGCCCAACCTCTGAATGACATCAGAGTCAACATGCTTATACTGAGCCTCTGAGTGATCCTTTACGAAGTCCTAACTCTCATATGAGCCACTAGTTGGACGAGAGAGATTAATTCTGAAAATACGTTAATGTTGGACAATGGAGGGATTATATAACACCTCCTAAAATTCAGGTTCGGTAATATACCGACACGTGTACATACCCTCGGATCATACCTCAATGAGTTAGCCACTCAAACACATCAAAAACATAATTTTTTCATAAGGTTAACCGTAACTTACGGTCTAAGACCGTAAGCTATGGTCTAAGCCTGTTGTTTTGATAATAAGCTGACCGTAAGCTACGGTCTGGCGACCGTAGCCTACGTTGAGGCTTAGAAGCCTCTAATTTACACTATTTTAACTTTCAGCAAATTACCCAAAATCCCCTAGACTTGGTTATTTTTATATTTCTTGAATTACTAAGCCACCTTTAGACCCGAACGTCTCTCGGTTGAGACAATATCTTTAAATTTACCATCTTGAGCATTTCGCTCCTTCACCAAACCTTTAACCCTACTAGTTTGGGGAATTTAACCCATGAAACCATAAGTATTTGTATCTTTTACGTTTAAGCTAGTAAACACTTATAAAGTCGTAAAAACACCTAGTATGATACCCGTTAAACGTTCGATTATTCGCACTCTTCTTCAATACATCTCATGTTGAAAGAAAAGAACTAGTTGTGTCATTATGTCAAGAAAATAAGTCAAGGAACAATTCATGACAATCCATAAAACTATTTTTAAGGGACTAAATGTGTCAAAACCCAAAATCTTTGTAAGGATGACACCTAGCCTGCAAATTGCCACTTTTCCAGCTCTTGACACCTAATTGGACACTTGTAAAGATTCTACAACACTCCTAACACTTGGCTTCATCTTCTTGCACCTCTTGCACTATAAATAGGCCACTAAGTTCACTCATTTCTTTGCTCATTCACTCTTTCTCCTCTCTATTACACTCTTGGAAGTTCCTAACCATTTAGGTGCTTCCCTTTGAGTTCTAGGTTTCCCTTGGATCACTTGTAAGTGTTCCATCTCTGCTCTTTTCTTTTTATAGGCTTTCAATAGCCAAAAGTTAAGCATTTTCGACAAATGCCTTGACTTTCGGTTAAGACCATTATGGTCCATCATTGTTTGAAATGAACATCGCTAAGTGATCGTAATTAGGAAGGTATTAATCCCTTAAAAGGGCACCTCCTAAGGATCACGTTTACTTGGTCAATTAACGGGTCAAAGTTTATGTTTTAAAAAGTCAACAGGTCAGATTTTATAAAAATTCTAATATGACTTTATATATGTTATAAACATGTTTTTGACACTTAAAAAGTTGATAATAATTATTAGAACATGTGGGAACATGTTCGATCCGTCAATTTCAGTCTTAGAGTCGGTTCGCAACCGAAAGTCGTGAAGTTTGACTTCTGCTTTGACTACCGATTCTGACCCGGCTTAGATTAGTTAACTTCTGACTTATGGTTGCATGATGATCATAATACAATGTAGCATAACCCTCTGAGGTTATATTACTTGATCATAATTATAATATGAGTTTATGCACAAGTTCCACTAAAATGTCAATTTTGACTAAAATGCCCTTTTTACATAAAACAAGGTTTTAATCAACTATGAACTTGCAAATAATTACCTACTGATATGCTAATGTAATTAACATATTATGATGTTAATATTCTGATCATAAACTGATTTTAGTATAATATCGTAAACTATACTTTTTAAATGACCAAAATGCTCTTTCGGTGCATAGTTTGGTCTTAAACCATAACCCACACTTATGTGTGACTTCTTATTGATAATATATCACAAATTAAGTATTTTTCCAGAATGTTATAATCATAACATCAGAATACATGCAAGTTCCTTTTATACGACATATAATGGTGTAAAACGCCTAATAAGGCGTAGTTTTGTTTTAAAACCTTAACGGGCATATAAGTTGATATCCTACTGATATTAAAACTTATTTAAAGTATAATGACATTTAGAACTTGTTCATGACTCATCCGGTTACCTGATATCGCTTATATGCGTACGGTTAAGTATATATAACTAGTTTACGAAAATTAACCCTAACGGGTTTAACCTTATTAATTTAATCTCAAATTCCAGAATGTTAATTGTTTACCCATATTATACAAGTTTTAAGTTCTTGTTGGGTTTAAACTACATTCTATCCGGTCATCGCTTAATCTAGCGTATCGTACCGTTTTTGATCCTTTAAGCTAGTCAGTCTAAGTCTAAGACTTAAATAAGACCGTTAGCATTTTAGTTGGTTAGCTTATGCCATAATCCAGATTAGAGCCTTCCATTAAGTGATATCTGCACTTATTTCATTTTGAATACGGCTGATATATTAAATCTTGCATTTTTAAATCAAGACTAGCTCAGGTAAATACTCTTGACTTATTTCCCTTATACGGGCTTGGGTTACGGTAAATTATTACCGCTTGGTCAGAAATCGGATGAATCGAATGCCGGATTGTGGCTAGTAAATCCACATATTCTGTTTTGATCAGTTTTGTTTAATAACTTAAACATTGGGGGTTAACGACCGTCTCCTAGATATCCTTGGCTCATTACATTAATTAATGGCCATGACCAAAGCACGGGGTGTAGGCATACACCCGACAGATGCGAATGCTAAATTATTTTTACCCACAAGTTGGGGATAACTCCTTCGTGGATTCATAAGTGGTGTGTACGTTAATCATATCTCGGTCTCTGTACTGGGCCCTATATGTATTGACAAACATGTAAAGCTGTTAACAAGGTTACAAAGCTGACTTTCCCAAGTTATAAAAGATTTGTGTCCTGTGTACTTAAATCTAATTTTTAAAATGTTTTCAAAATCAGCCAGTCGGGTGTATTTACCAGCGAAAGCTGACGTATTTTCAAAAGTCTAAGATGCAGGTACAATACGAAATAGGTTGGAAGCTGCTCGGTAGTGATATAAGAGGATTTTTCAAATCCTTAGATCTGCCCAAAGTCTATTATACATTTTTGTACATTTTTACGATCCGCATGTGGATCCTTCATTACAAGCCGTCTATATATTATTTTTTGTACTTTGAACATTTGGTTTGTAATAGTAATTTAAACTCCAAGACTTTCGCCTGCTGTGTTTTAATGACTATGATGATATCAACTTACGTCACGATTTTCCCCACCCGTACCCACCGGGGTTTGGTTGAAAATACGGGGTGTGATAGGTTGGTATCAGAGTCAACGTTTGAGAGAATTAAACACTAGCCTTTTGTGTTTAATCTCATACTTACACAATAGCACATTCCTTAGACTTCCGAGTCTAGGCTTTGACCTAGGATTACTTATCTCATTATTAAGTTATTATTATTGTTTTGATTTGATTTTAATAGGAAAATGCCGCCAAGATTTAGAGGACAAAGTGTAAGAGGAGGTCCGATGAGGGGAGGACCATCGGGGCGCATCCCTTCACAACCTCACAACTCAGATTCCTACCAAGATTCAGGAGATCCATCTCCTTGACAACAAGCGAGACACTCTGTCTCTCATGCATACTCGCCCCCACATTCCCAAATTCTTACCACTCTCACCACTCCTATCATTCACACCACTCTCACCATTCCCATCGTTCGCATTCACACTCTTACCATGAAGAATTTAACCCTAACCACTATTTCAAGACACCCTAATTGATCAGAATCATTTGGATCAGCCCAATCCCAAGGATGAGGACTCCGATCAAGAAATGCCGCTTTCAGGATAGCACACACATCCCATCTAAATCTCAATCGATTTGAACTCTTACGCCGGATCGCTATACCAAGGTCCTAACGAATGGGACCAATATTTGAACCAATTCACTTTTGCTAACACTCCTTCCCATCACTCCCCAACACCACCTATACAAGAAGATGTTCAAATGGAATCGGTGGAACAACCTCAGCCACCACCTGAGCTACCAAGGAAGAAACATGGTGCACGTATGTCGGTACGTGCGGGTCAAAGGTCGGGTTCGTTGCCACTGACGGGCGGTCTATTGGACAACCTGAAAGTGCATTAAAATGATCAATATTCCACGTTTAAATGGGTTAATTGTTATGATTTGATGTCTACGGTGTATATGGCTTCGCAGGTACCGAAAAGCATAAACAAGGGAGTTTAAACGTGCTTTTGCGGGTGCTTGTAATTGGCTTATTAAAGACGAAGACTCAAGAGATTGATTGAAGGGCAAAACTGGAAATTCTGCTGACCACCGTAAGCTACGGTGGGCACTGTAGCTTACGGTGGTGAGTTGCGGGAAGTTGTAACTACCCATTTATACTCCGTTTTGAAGAGGCTTTTGACATCTCAATCATTGGTGAACGTTTTGCAGAGCTTTAAGGCGATTTTTGAGTAATCTTGTTGGTTCTAAACATTACTTTAGTGTTTTTTATTCCTATGAACAAAACAAAGGAAGGTATGTTGGATTGCAAGAACATGAGAGGCAAAAACTCCTTGTGATCATCTTAAGGGGAAGGTTTGTGTAAACAATTGTGTTTCAATTTCTGATTTCTAGAATAATAACTTGCTATGTTGTAGTTGTTATGGTGTTTGGATTCTTGTTGGTAAATTGTTGATTGATTTTTTAATCATTGCCTTAATCGTACGTTCTTGGTGTCATTGAGAATCGAGATATCACGAGGAGGTTTAAGGGTTGGATGTTAGTCAATTGGTCATCGGGTAACAAGCTCGCATTGTAGTAATCCGAGTACTTAGTTCCCTTTTATCATGAGCAATTGATCAAACACGAGTCATGTCTATGTGACTCTTTCTAGTTGAACTTGAAACACATGTGTTTCTTGAAACTGGAAACTTAAGATGATCACTTGCTTTTAAATCAACAAACAACCAATCTTTGAATCACTATTAGTTAAAATCTAAACCACAAGCCAAAAACTCTGAATCTAATTTCTTGCAATTTAGGTAAATTAGTCAAAGTAGTACAAACTTTAGATAACGCAATTTCCACAACTCCCTGTGTTCGATACCCACTTACCGCTAGCTATTAGTAGTATTTGGATTAAATTTACATGAGACTATGACATCACGTCAAATTATGGCGTCGTTGCCGGGGAGTAGTGCACAACGTGTGTTATCTTTGATTTAGTTTTGTTTGTTATTTTTCTTGGTTTACGCTAGTTGTGTTAATGTGCAGGTATTTGCAGGTGCATGCATACTAGAGGCTCTAACAGGTTATCACCATTGGCATTTGATCCGGAGATCGAACAAACTTTGCGACGAAACAGGGTGTTGCTACGTGAAAACAAGATTAGTGGCTCACCAACAACACCTACTACACCAATTTCACCACTTAATACCATGGAACAATTACCTATCACCACAAGCCAAACATCACCATCCACACCTCCACCAATTCCTACCACCAATCCAACCTCAACACATGAAGTTAACCCATCTAACGCCGCCTCAATGGTACCACAATTCTCATCCTTTTTTCCAACATCCGGTCAATCATCATCCACCTAACAACCATTACCAAGTCACTTTTCACCAAGTTCAATGATTGTTCATACCTCCCCTACATTTCAATCACCAACCCAACCAGGTTCCCATTATCCTTCTTCTCAGTTTGTGCAATCTTCGGGAGTAAGAGGAGATGGGTTTGATGATGGTTATGAAGAAGAATTTGGAGGGTATGAAGAAGATGGTTATTACTATGGGGGTGATGGAGGTAACTTGGGACCTCAAGGGGGAATGGGTTACCCACAAAGGCAACAATTGGTTCAAGCACAAGAAATGGTTAGGCAACCTATGGGGGTGCAACAAATTCGTCCTCAAGGGCCACCGTTCCAACGATCGATGCCTTTACAACAAGTCCAAGGTCAACATCAACAACCTCAATTCCAACGACCTATGCCTTTACAACAAGTCCAAGGTCAACATCAACAGCATCAGTTCCAAAGACCGATGCATCAACCCCAATATCAACAACAATTCGCACCTCAAGGGTTAAGACAAGGTTAAGCAGGTCGACCAAGAGTACCATTGGGTGCTCCGCGAAGACATTATCGAGAGGTAGTGCAGGGGATTGAAGCACATTTTTGACCGGTCATTACTAATATTCCTTCTCCGGTGGTGATACCTCATCACCCGGATGGAAGGACTTTTGAGGTTAGAACGATTGCATTACAAAGTTTGCTGAAGTACAAACGTCTAGCAACGGAGGAACCGTACTTCCATTTGGAAACATATGATTCCATTTGCAACACTATCGGAAGGCAAGGTTTTTCGTCTATTGATGTTGAATTGGTACTTTTTCAATTTTTGTTGGAAGATAAGGCAAAGAGGTGGTTTCATACTCTACCCTCCTCATCGATTTATACATGGGCTGATATACAACAAAGATTTTTAGAAGAATTTTTTACGGCCCAAAAGACAAATGAAGCTAGGCGGAGCTTAAGAAGCTTTAAACAACAACCGGGGGAGATGTTCCATGAGGCATTTGAAAGGTTTAATACTAAAGAATTATCCTCATCATGGCATTGCACTGTGGGAATTGTTGAATGCTTTTCACGACGGGTTGAGCTCGAAAGATGCTCGTGATTTGATGTCTATCACTAACGGTACTTTTGGTACAAACTTTGAGCAGGATGATTGGGCATTCTTGGAACAAATGGAGGTCACATCTAAACGGAAGGCACAATCTTCAAGGAGGGCAAGACATGTTATCACAAGACCCCAAGTGTACGCGGTAGATGACGGAGGGGCGCAAGCGACGAATCAGGTATATGCTGTGTGTACTAACTGTAATGAATTGGGTCATGCAGCGGAGGTATGTTTGGTAGGAGTGGGTGAAAATTAAGTGGAGGAGGTTAATGCTATTACAGGGGGTGGTCGAAATTTCAATATGAATTCCAACACATACCACCCCGGGTTACGAAATCATCCAAATTTCCACTATGGGAACCTGGCGAATCAAGCCAACCTTAATTTCCAAGGAGCTCAACGAAATTTTGTTCCTCGACAACAATATAATCAAGGGAATTTTAGGGGTGGGAATGCTCAAGGGTATCAAGGTCAATTTCAACAAACGGGTGACCAACGTGGGAATGCGGGTCAAACTTCATCAAGTGGCAACGAGGTTATGGATATGCTCCGAATGATGCAACAAGACATGCAAAGGAGAAATCAACTCAATGAATCTCGTATGCAAAAGGATGAAGTTCGTGATAAAAGCATCCAAACGCTAACCACTCAAATGGGTCGAGGTAGCGGAGCTTATAAAAGGTAAGGGCCAACTCCCAAGTGACACTAAGGTAAATCCCTCTCATAATTATTCACATAACATTCCTATTAACTGACGTGTGCGTATATATAGACATTTTTACAATAATTTTACACACGAACTCGGTTTTAATATTTATAAAAATGATTTCTACCTTAAATTAAAACACACACAAAAGGACAAGTGTACCCTGTCGTATATGTAGTAAAGTATAGGTAAGAACCAGATGTCGATCCATGGACGCGGGCAGTCGCCTATGTACTAAACCGTTGTCATTTGTCTACCGGTAAAAAGATATGTGAAATAGTTTTTACATGAACATTTCTAAAAATATATTTAATTTATATAAGACTTCAAATACAAAAATATAAATTCTTTTTGTTTTGTCTCGTTTTATAAACAATCTAAGCATGTTATCAAAAATGTCACAAAGGCGCTTGATCAATTTTCCAAATATAAAGACAGTTAGTATCCCTTTCGTGAATCCTAACATGATAATTCTTCGGAAAGTTAACATGATAAACACACTTTAACCACCTAAAATTATTCTTTAACGAGCTATTGATATATTTTCATGTGAATCTTTAAAAATAAGTTAGTCATTCGTTAAGAGTTTTCTAACCTCAGTTTATCAAGGAAAGCAATACCGATAAACACAATATAACCACCGAGACAAGCATAACATAGATCATATCACAAACTAATTCATTTTGCAAGTCTTAAATATAAATCTACCAAGTTGGTTATTGTGGCCACAAATACTCAACAAAGATTATAAATTATATTAAGAACCCGCAATAACACCATCTAACCCGTTAGAGCCCTTCCGTGTAAGAAAGCATTCTTGATCAAAATCAGATTATCTTTTATTAAACAAATACCCATTTCAAGTTTCATGGTGTAAACATATTATCAAGTTAACAGTTCACTAATAAATGATTACTTATGGGGTTTGTTCAACTTATCCTAACTAACCATTTACTAATCATCCAAGATAAACAATCATAATCAAGAATCCAACATCAATGAAACAAGATTGCCATATGATCATCAAGATTCAAACATGATCAGTTGACTAAGCTTCATTTTAACTTGATAACAAACTAAATATTGATCATAAAACAAGTGTTTTTCATAGTATTCATAACAATATTACATAAACATCATCTCAATGCTTGCAAATGTGATCAGAATTTACATTAAGAACAAGGAATCAAACCATTAACAAGCAAGGATTTGATGGATTGGATGAATGATAAGCTTCTTGCAACCTTGAGGCTTGAAACCTTCCTGATCCGGCAGCTCCCGCACCTCAGAAATCGCCCAGAAACTTGGAAAAATACCCAATATTTTGATCAGTCGCGAATGCTCTGTTTTATAGACAATTTTCATATCTGCACGGCCGTGCACTTTATCCGCATACCCGTGCGCATCAGCATTACATCACTGCAGGGAATGGGCAGACAAGTGGATGTTTGAGCGGCAAAATCTTCAGATGTGCACGACCGTGCCAATGATTTGCACGGCCGTGCCAAAGCTTCAGGTCACATGTGGTCAGCAATCAAGTCGCGCACGGCCGTGCGTGCCGAGAAATGAGTCGCGCTGCCTCTCGCACGATAGTGCTTCCGAGATCGCAGTCTCGCACGGCCGTGCGGTATCTGTAACTTCAGCAGAATTTGCAGAATTTGTCCGGAATGCTCATTAATCCCACTTTTTTCTCCAACTTTGTCTGCGGTACGTCGTTTAGGACCTGAAAATATAAAATGGAACGATTAAGTACCTATACGACGATATTTTAGCTAAAAATGCACAAAACGGGGGCAAAATGGGGAACTAAATTATATATATTTAACGTATATCAAACCTCCCCACACTTGATTTTGCTTGTCCTCAAGCAAACAAGAAATAAAAGAACACAGGCCTATGAGGGACCCAAACATTTTTATATAATTATCTGACGGTTAATTGTTTTTCCAAAAAGTCAACATCAACGCCAATAAACCGAACAAGCAATTGCGAATACAAGGAAAGATAACCAAAAAGCAATGATTCCACTTCCGATCGACTTAACATGCAAATCTTCACATTCTCACAATGCTCATACACTCGGTTATATTTATGATTCATACATGTAATGTGTATTGCAAAACACTCAATGCCAAGGCGATGAATCATGCAATAAATAAGCTTGTTAAAAGATCTAATCTCCACCAACTAACATGCGAAAAAGCACAATCAAGAGGTCTTTAGGGTTGTAATGTTAGGCAATGGTTTCGGGTAGGGAATGGACATTTAAAAGTGGCTAAAAGGTTAAAACTCGGCGGTTTTTTCTAACAAGCGTAAATGAATTACAACTATACATAAGTAAGGCATAAACGGCCGATTATGACCGTATTGAGCTAGTCAATAAGATTGTACCATTCAGCATCTAAAATTGCTCCGATTTGATCCCCTTTTTTTCTGTTTTTATTGCTATTTTCTTGTCACACCACCCGACCCGCAGCGGAATAAGAGTCGGGGCATAATTGGGTTATCACCAAAGCTCATGATATTTACTAATATGTTTCATATTTATTAAAGTCAAAGTTACATTTCCAAATATCCAAACATGTCCATACAATACAAAGAAAATAAACCAAACATAACAATCCCAAACTCTAAATCATTTATTCTTCTAGTCCAATCCTATTGTTTTCTGGCTGCAGCTGGTTCACCTGTATCATGTGTAAAAATGGGGGGTTTTTGGGTCAACATAAGTTGGCGAGTGAACCTTGTTAGATAAACATTTATTATTGATTTACTTATTAGTTTATCAATGAAAAATTATGTATAATCATAAATGAGCAAATGTAAATAACCAAGCACAACTATAACATACAATAACACACGATAGCATACATTAACATACCAACATCATACGATAAATAACATGAATGAAACTGTGCGATCAAGGCTCAATCAAACGGAGCCGATCGTATTGCATGTACTGAAAATGAAAAATGTCTGTGCGATCAAGGCTCAATCAAACGGAGCCGATCGTATGTGGGCAAGCCAGGTTCATGCTTATAATGTAATGGGGAACATGCTCAACGCTCATAATGTAATGGGGAGCGGCAGGCCTATGAAATTGCATGTACTGTAAATAATAAATTGCATCCAACGATAACCACACAACAGTTGAAACAAACTGAATACACATGTTCATGATATGATGTATGCACAATGATTTAAATATAATATATAGCAAGACACATGATACACCCCAAAACGTGATTAAAACGGGGAATTTGTAAAGATTCACTCACATTGGGTGCGTTGGATTGGAGATGGTGAGATGCGCACGAATTGGATGAGCGGAACAACGAGAAATAACTAACCTAAATAATAACGGAAAATATAGTAAATGAATGATTTTATTAAGGATTTTACTGGAATTTTTAGATATATTTTTGTGAGTTTAAGGCTATTTTCTATCTTTAAAAATATTATTTTTAAGTATTTTTAATTGATTTTTAAATTAAATGAAATAAATAAAAATATAAAAAAAATTGTTTATTTTTGCGTTGACCGTTGACCGTTGACTTGTTGACCTGTTGACCGTGTTCGGTCAGTGTGCAAGTATGCGCTGGGTGAGACTCGAACCCGAGACCTCCCGTACGCGTGCACGCAACTCTACCAACTGAGCTACGTGTTTAACCCGAAATAATCTTGTTTTTAATTATATTTATATACTAATTCGATTTATTCAAAATTCATTTGTTTTTTTAAAAGATTTTAAATCATCGAACCGGTGCTGTTAACCAGACTCAACGCGTGACGCGCGAGTTAGTGTTGCACACAGTCCACGCTGGACTGTGTGTCTAACCTGGTTAATATCTCGGTTTTTATTATACTTAACAACTAACGGGGTTAACCCGGTTCACTTTAATCAAAAAGGCATTTTATTAGATAGGGGTTGCGTGTATCAGGGATCGAACTCGTGACATGCACGTATTATTTGCACACAGTCCACCGCTGGACTGTGTGTCTAACCCGTTTAAAATATCAATTTTAATTATACTTATAACTTAACTATCTTCGTCTTCTTCACTCAAATTACAGTCGACGGTGTTACTAATCCGTTTTCTTGTTTTTACGATTAACAGGCTAAAATGAAATGGCAGAGACGCTGTTGGAAGTAACATACCGTAGGAATGATTTATCACAGAATTTCCGGCAATGCGTCGGCTCTGTTTTTGTGCACCTCAACTGAACAAAACAATTAACCGTTTTGATTAGCCAATCGTGGAATTGAAGTGATAAACAAACGTTAAAAGTGTGTTTGAAGGTCTTTACCGTTTCACAAACGAAAATAAAGATTTCCAAAAATTTTCCGGCGAACTGGAATTATCTGTTAACGGTGTCTGAATTCGATTTCAATTGAAAGGTTTAAGTTAGAAATAGCTTAACAATTGTTAGACTACGACGGTATTGAAAGAATTACGTTTTGATGATGAATACGGTTTTCGGCGAACTTGCAGAAATTTCCGGCGAGATGATTTTAGCTTCTGATGGATTGAATGTGTGACGAAAGTGAAATGGAATGTTTGTATGATGTTTCTGAGTCGCGAGAGGGGTCTTGATTGAAGTAATTCAGATTGTTGGATAGTTTCGGTTATAAAACCCATCATCATCCGAATTCAAGTCAATTCAAGTCTGAATTGATTAGAATTTGTCGGTTCATCGGTTATAAACCTGAATGTGCGATTAATCAAACGATTAGACGGTTGAATTGCCGATTTCAGTTTCTCAGTTGGCGCAACGGTTTAACTAGGTTTGTGTATAAGAGTTATTTGTTTTCTATAGATGACAGAAAACAACAAGTGGCGGAGTGGTGATGTGGGTGTGTGTTAAGTGTTTGGATTTAGATTCCGGCTGACCCGGGTTCGAGTCCCGGCAGCAACATTTTATTTTTATTTATTTTGTTTTCACTTTTTATCAAAAATATTTTATAGTTTAGTTTGTTTATTAATTATGTATCATTAAAAATCAAAATAACCATAAATACACAACGTGACATATATAACTTGATATTCGATTACAAAACGGAGCGGGTTTTGGAAACCCGTTTTTGACAAATGTTAAAATATCCCCTACTTTTAGGAATTTCGTCCCGAAATTTAAGTAGTAGTAGGAAAAAGATGTGGGTATTTTTCGCGCAGTTGAGTCTTCACGTTCCCAAGTAAACTCAGGTCCCCGTTTCGACTCCCAGCGTACCCTAACAATTGGAATGCGACTTCGTCGTAAACGTTTTTCTCCGAAGTCCATGATCTCTACAGGTCTTTCAATAAAATGCATAGATTCATCAATCTGAATATCTTCCAGCGGAATGTGGAGGTTTTCATCAGCGAGGCACTTCTTCAAGTTTGATACGTGGAATGTGGGATGAATCCTGTTGAGTTCTTCTGGTAGATCAAGCTTGCATGCTACAGGTTCTACTCTTTCGAGTATTTTGAAAGGTTCTACGTAGCATGGTGCTAGCTTGCCCTTTTGACCAAAACGAACTACTCCTTCCACGGTGATACTTTTAGAAGTACATGATCACCAATGTTAAACTCTAAAGGCTTCCGTCGTTTATCTGCATACTCTTTTGACGACTTTAGGCCGCTAGAAGATTGTTTTGGATTTGATGGATCTTGTCTGTGGTTTCTTGGATCAATTCTGGACCAGTGATTTGAGCTTCCCCAATTTCGTGCCAACATACAGGAGATCGGACAATTACGACCATATAAGGCTTCAAAAGGTGATATGCCGATGCTTGAATGATAGCTTTTGTTGTACGAAAATTCAACTAATGGGAGATGAGCGTCCCAATTTCTCTTGAAGTCTATGACGCATGCTCGAAGCATATCTTCAAGAGTTTGAATGGTGCGTTCAGATTGTCCATCAGTTTGAGGATGATAGGCGGTACTGAGATCTAATCGCGTACCCATAGCGGCTTGTACTGCTTGCCATGTTCGCGAAGTGAAACGACCATCACGATCAGAAATAATGCTTAACGGTACCCCATGTCGGCTTACGATTTCGCTGATATAAATACGAGCTAGCTTTTCGTTCTTGAAATCTTCGCGGATAGGAATAAAGTGAGCTGATTTTGTAAGTCGGTCAATTATTACCCATATAGTGTCATACCCACTAGAAGTGCGAGGTAACCCGGTAATGAAGTCCATGGTTATATTTTCCCACTTCCATACAGGTATTTCAGGTTGGACCAGAAGTCCTGAGGGTCTTTGGTGTTCAGCTTTCACCTTGGAACATGTAAGGCACTTAGAAACAAAAACAGCAATATCCTTCTTCATTCCAGGCCACCAATAGGTATATCGTAGGTCTTGATACATCTTATCGGCTCCTGGGTGTATAGAATATCGCGTTTTGTGAGCTTCATTCATAAGAATTTCACGAAGATTGTTGTGGTTAGGAATCCAGATACGATCTAGGTAGTACAGAATACCGTTTCAATTTTAAGTTCAGCTCCACAGGACATCTCCTTTCGTACATCATCTTCCGTTACTGAAACATGTTGGGCTTCTCGAATTTGATCTTTAATGTCGGTTCTAATTTGCGAACATAGAAGACGAATGGAGTTCGCATAACCCTTTCGACTAAGTGCATCAGCCACCACATTTGCTTTGCCAGGGTGGTATCGAATTTCACAGTCGTAATCATTTAGAAGTTCGACCCATCTTCGTTGCCTCATGTTTAACTCCTTTTGATTGAAGATATGTTGAAGACTCTTGTGGTCAGTGTATATTTCACACTTGGTACCATAGAGATAATGCCTCCATATCTTAAGAGCGAACACAACGGCTCAAGTTCTAGGTCATGGGTGGTGTAGTTCTTCTCATGCGTTTTGAGCTTTCTGGAGCATAAGCTATAACTTTTCCTCTTTGCATTAGAACGCAACCTAATCCTTGCCCTGACGCGTCGCAATAGACCACGAAATCATCACAACCTTCAGGAAGAGTGAGGATTGGTGCATCACAGAGTTTTTGTTTAAGGGTTTGGAAGGCTTCTTCTTGCTTGGGTCCCCATATGAAAGGTTTTCCCTTATGAGTTAAAGCCGTGAGTGGTACAGCAATGCGAGAGAAGTTTGAAATGAATCGACGATAATAACCAGCCAAACCAAGAAAAGATCTTACTTCAGTTGGTGTACGTGGAGCTTGCCATTCTTGTACCGCTTTGATCTTTGAGGGGTTGACATGTATTCCCTTGTCATTGACTACATGTCCGAGGAATTGCACCTCTTTTAACCAGAATTCGCATTTGGAGAATTTGGCGTAAAGCTTTTCATTCTCTAGAAGTGTAAGGATGAGTCGAAGATGACGCTCATGATCAGATTTAGACTTTGAATAAATAAGAATGTCGTCGATGAAGACTATAACAAATCAATCAAGATAAGGTTTGCAGACTCTGTTCATCAGGTCCATGAAGACCGCTGGAGCGTTGGTTAAACCAAATGGCATGACCATGAATTCATAATGGCCATAACGAGTTCGAAATGCGGTCTTTGGGACGTCTTCTTCATGTACTCTAAGTTGATGATAACCAGATCGAAGGTCGATTTTGGAAAAGTAGCTGGCACCTTGGAGTTGGTCAAGAAGATCATCAATGCAAGGTAAAGGATAGCGATTCTTGATTGTTAATTTGTTGAGCTCTCTGTAGTCGATGCACATACGAAACGATCCATCTTTCTTCTTTACGAAAAGGACAGGTGCACCCCAAGGCGATGAGCTAGGACGTATGAATCCCTTGTCAGTCAACTCTTGTAATTGACTGGCTAGCTCTTGCATTTCAGAGGGGGCTAACCTATAAGGAGACTTTGCAACTGGTGTAGCACCAGGTATAAGATCAATACGGAATTCGACTTCTCTAATGGAGGAAGTCTTGAAATGTCGTTAGGAAAAACTTGCGGGAAATCTTTTACTACTGGAATGTCTTCAAGTTTCTTCTCCATTGTTCCCTTTTTGATGATATGAGCTAAAAACGCAACATAATTCTTGCGAAGATATTTTTGAGCTTGAAGGCAAGACATTAAGCTGAGCCCTTTCGACGAGGTTTCTCCAAATATTCGAAGAGTCTGACCGTTTGAAAGAGGAATACGTATAAACTTTTCGCGACATACAACTTCTGCCTGATGTTGACTAAGCCAGTCCATACTGATTATGATATCAAAACTTCCCAGCTTCATAGGAATAAGGTCGACTGAGAAATCGTGGTCGTTTAGGATGAGTGTACAGTTGCGTATAATAGAGTTTAATGAACTGGTTTCCCGTCAGCAACTTCTACCGTTATGGATTCCGTGAGTTTATCCCGATTTTGGTTTAAGATAGGTTCAAATTCAAAGGACACAAAACTTCTATCCGCACCAGTATCAAAGAACATAGATGCATATCTACCATTTATAAGGAACGTACCGTTAACCACATTGCCGTCAGCCCTAGCCTGATTAGCGTTGATATTGAAAGCTCTTCCTCTTGCAGGTGGAGGAGCTTGGTTCGCTTGATTCACCGGGTTGGCTTGGGCCTGAGCATGAATAATGTTTACCAACCTTGGACAAGTGTTTCTGAAATGGCTTGGGTCTCCGCAATTGTAGCAAGCCCGCATAGGTTGACCCATAGGATGATTGGGTTGGTAATATGTCTGGGCTAAATGTTGGGTGGGTGGTAATAGTAGGGGTTGTTGGGCTTGACCCATTATTTGTTGGTGGGTTTGGGTTGAAGGCTGGTGGCGGTTCGTTCGCTGAGGCATGCGGCAGGTTTGAACAGTATGACCTGCACGACCATAGCCGATGCAATGTTGGCAAGGATAATCAGGAGAATGGTGATATTGCAATGGTTGCATTTTGGTAACGGAGCCAGAGTATGGTCTTTTGTATGGTGCAGGTGAATGAGCTATTGGGGTAATGGGTGCAGCAGGAATAGGGGAGTTGGTTTGTGTAACAGCGAAGTTTCTGGTGTTGCGCTTCCTCTTGTTAGCAAACTTAGAGGAGGAGATGGAATGGTTTGAAGTTTGTCCCTCAACAGGGGCTTTCTTTTTCTTTCTTTAAACTTCGCGTTGCGAATTCGATTCTCGGTCAGTTCAGTTGCTAGCTCCATAGCAGCTTCAAGTGTTACCGGTGAAATGCTGAGGACCGAATCTTGAATTTTCGAGGGAAGTCCTCGAATATAATGCTCGATCAGACTATAAGTTGGGGTGAACAAATTTGGAACCATTTGGTTCAACTCTAAGAACCTCTTGTTATAGGTGGTATGATCTCCCTCCTTCTGCTTTAAAGCATGAAATTCATCCTCCAACTTTTTAATTTCACTCCTAGGACAGAAACGCCTAGTCATGATTTCCCTTAACTCCTCCCAAGTTAAGGCCATTGCATCATCAATTCCCCTCTTCCCTTTTTCAGTATTCCACCAAGTGAGAGCTACCTCAAATAGTCTCCCGGTGGCGTATCAAACCTTGCGATCCTCAGGACAATCGCAGTTGAGGAAGGTGTTTTCCATTTCCTCGAACCAGTGGAGGAGAGCAGTGACACCTTCGGTCCCCTCAAATTTAGGAGGATCACAAGATTTGAAATGTTTGTATGAGCACTTGCTGGTAGGAGGGTTGTCGATGTTCTGGTCATTCTGTTGGGGAGGATTAGTAGGATTTGTGGCGAGGGCTTGTTGTACTTGGACCAGAATGTCAGGCAGTATCGTGGCCATTTGTTTCGCGATGTGTGTGGCCAAGCGTTCCTGAGACCTTCCTAATCTTTTACCCCCTCGTTGTTGTCTGGACGACATCTACAGGAACATACATAAGAAGATTGTGAGTTTATGGAGTCTTTTTAGGTGTCATGTGTCTTTAAAAAAATGAAAATAACATAAATATCAATAATGTAACTACATCCATAGGATGTCTTGGGTTTGCTCATGTTGGGCCTCAAATGTCCCCCATACCTTCACCTGTATAGTCATGTGGGCCCCCATAGCTATTGGCTTGGTAGGATTCACATTAGTATTGGCGATTTAACACTCGCATCACCCGAATGCAAACCACAAAATATGTTTACGAGATGTATGGTCGGAATGTGTCCAGGTGTAGACACAATGACAACTCAAAGTGGGGTTAGCTCACACGACGTTTGGTATAGCATGCTTTGGCCTAATAGGTACTTCGTACTCTCATCGTTAGTCCCCAGGTAGGCAAACTGGTCCTTTATTTTGGATTTATACGAATGCCAGCCTAGACAGACGTTCCGACTACCGGTACTGGTACCCTTCCAGTTACTACATGCCCGTCATGAGAACTCACTTTGATGAGATTTGAAAACACAAAAATCATTGTAAAAACAATCATGATGTGGTGTGTGCTTTCATGGATATGATGTGTTATGAGAATATGATTCATGATAGGCATTATATGATACTACATACTTATGAACATGCTTGCATAATATTGAATGTAACATTTAACATAAAATATAAACATCATGAAATTTGGCATGTAACACACAAAAATCTTATAAGTTTCGAATCAACTATAGTATAGGCTCTAAGGGTCTAATAACCTATCCTATATCCCTATAGTCATGGCTCTGATACCAATCTGTCACACCCCGACCTGCAGCGGAATAAGAGTCGGGGCATAATTGGTTATCACCAAAGCTCATGATATTTACTAATATGTTTCATATTTATTAAAGTCAAAGTTACATTTCCAAATATCCAAACATGTCCATACAATACAAAGAAAATAAACCAAACATAACAATCCCAAACTCTAAATCATTTTATTCTTCTAGTCCAATCCTATGTGTTTCTGGCTGCAGCTGGTTCACCTGTATCATGTGTAAAAATGGGGGTTTTTGGGTCAACATAAGTTGGCGAGTGAACCTTGTTAGATAAACATTTATTATTGATTTACTTATTAGTTTATCAATGAAAAATTATGCATAATCATAAATGAGCAAATGTAAATAACCAAGCAGTAGAAATAGCAATCACAACTATAACATACAATAACACACGATAGCATACATTAACATACCAACATCATACGATAAATAACATGAATAAAAATGTGCGATCAAGGCTCAATCAAACGGAGCCGATCCGTATTGCATACTGAAAATGAAAAATGTCTGTGCGATCAAGGCTCAATCAAACGGAGCCGATCGTATGTGGGCACGCCAGGTTCACGCTCATAATGTAATGGGGAACATGCTCAACGCTCATAATGTAATGGGGAGCGGCGGCCTATGAAATTGCATGTACTGTAAATAATAAATTGCATCCAACGATAACCACACAACAGTTGAAACAAACTGAATACACATGTTCATGATATGATGTATGCACAATGATTTAAATATAATATATAGCAAGACACATGATACACCCCAAAACGTGATTAAAACGGGGAATTTGTAAAGATTCACTCACATTGGGTGCGTTGGATTGGAGATGGTGAGATGCGCACGAATTGGATGAGCGGAACAACGAGAAATAACTAACCTAAATAATAACGGAAAATATAGTAAATGAATGGATTTTATTAAGGATTTTAATGGAATTTTTAGATATATTTTTGTGAGTTTAAGGCTATTTTCTATCTTTAAAAATATTATTTTTAAGTATTTTTAATTGATTTTTAAATTAAATTAAATAAATAAAAATATAAAAAAAATTGTTTATTTTTGCGTTGACCGTTGACCTTGACTTGTTGACCTGTTGACCTTCGGTCAGTGTGCAAGTATGCGCTAGGTGAGACTCGAACTCGAGACCTCCCGTACGCGTGCACGCAGCTCTACCAACTGAGCTACGTGTCTAACCCGAAATAATCTTGTTTTTAATTATATTTATATACTAATTCGATTTATTCAAAATTTATTTGTTTTTTTAAAAAGATTTTAAATCATCGAACCGGTGCTGTTAACCAGACTCGAACGCGTGAGCGCGAGTTAGTGTTGCACACAGTCCACCGCTGGACTGTGTGTCTAACCTGGTTAATATCTCGGTTTTTATTATACTTAACAACTAACGGGGTTAACCCGGTTCAGCTTTAATCAAAAAGTCATTTTATTACATAGGGGTTGCGTGTATTAGGGATCGAACTCGTGACATGCGCGTATTATTTGCACACAGTCCACCGCTGACTGTGTGTCTAACCCATTTAAAATATCAATTTTAATTATACTTATAACTTAACTATCTTCGTCTTCTTCACTCAAATTACAGTCGACGGTGTTACTAATCCGTTTTCTTGTTTTTACGATTAACAATCATTCTTAAGGCTAAAATGAAATGGCAGAGACGGTGTTGGAAGTAACATACGTAGGAATGATTTATCACAGAATTTCCGGCAATGCGTCGGCTCTGTTTTTGTGCACCTCAACTGAACAAAACAATTAACCGTTTTGATTAGCCAATCGTGGAATTGAAGTGATAAACAAACGTTAAAAGTGTGTTTGAAGGTCCTTACCGTTTCACAAACGGAAATAAAGATTTCCAGAAATTTTCCGGCGAACTGGAATTATCTGTTAACGGTGTCTGAATTCGATTTCAATTGAAAAGTTTAAGTTAGAAATAGCTTAACAATTGTTAGACTACGACGGTATTGAAAGAATTGCCGTTTTGATGATGAATACGGTTTTCGGCGAACTTGCAGAAATTTCCGGCGAGATGATTTAAGCGTTCGATGGATTGAATGTGTGACGAAAGTGAAATGGAATGTTTGTATGATGTTTCTGAGTCGCGAGAGGGGTCTTGATTGAAGTAATTCAGATTGTTGGATAGTTTCGGTTATAAAACCAATCATCATCCGAATTCAAGTCAATTCAAGTCTGAATTGATTAGAATTTGTCGGTTCATCGGTTATAAACCTGAATGTGCGATTAATCAAACGATTAGACGGTTGAATTGCCGATTTCAGTTTCTCAGTTGGCGCAACCGGTTTAACTAGGTTTGTGTATAAGAGTTATTTGTTTCCTAGAGATGACAGAAAACAACAAGTGGCAGAGTGGTGATGTGGGTGTGTGTTAAGTCTTTGGATTTAGATTCCGGCTAACCCGGGTTCGAGTCCCGGCAGCAACATTTTATTTTTATTTATTTTGTTTTCACTTTTTATCAAAAATAATTTTTATAGTTTAGTTTGTTTATTAATTATGTATCATTAAAATTCAAAATAACCATAAATACACAACGTGACATATATAACTTGATATTCGATTACAAAACGGAGCGGGTTTTGGAAACCCGTTTTTGACAAATGTTACATTTCTTCTCTTTTTTTGATAACTTGCTAAATATTTACAAGTTAGATAATAACCATAACCGAGTTTTAACAAAAATAAATTGAACAATAAAAAGGCTCAATTTGGTTAAATGGGTGTCAACGGAAAAACACGGGGTATAGGCTCAACGTGGTTTACTAATGAGATAATGGTGGTTACGGAAATTAAACAAAGAAAAAGGCTAACACAAAAGGGTATCCTAAGTGCCTCTATCATATTCATGCTCTTTTCACATGTTAATGGTTTTGAAAAGTATACTAATGAAAAGTTCTAAATCACATGAAACACCCGGCTTGCTCATATTCCGAACAAAAACAAGCATGATAAGAATTGAAAGGCTCAAGTATGCTCAGTAATTGAAGGAATGGGTATAAGTGTAAATATATGCATGCAAGTTTTTCTTTTGTTTATCACGCTTTTAGTTGTCATCTCCTTTTTAAAAATCAATTTGGCTTGCCGGTTTTTATTGTATCAGCTGCTTTTTTAATGAAATACAATTTACCGTTTATTCAAAATATATATATACATATTTTTTTTATTTTTAATTTTTTAAGGACAAACAAAGTTAACAAGTTAAACCCCTCCCCACACTTGAATTTCACATTGTCCCCAATGTGAAACGAAAATTAGGTACGCAATTATTAATTAGCGAAACTGAAGTGTGAAAAAGGTGAATAATACTCCCCTTGAGCGGAAGAAGACTTGGAGATATTTGATGTGACCATTCTTCTTTTCTTTCCGGCTCTGTGTGTATTTCCATGTTCCTGCAAAACTTATCAAACTATCCACAACATAGGCAACACATTGGATCAAAATATATTAGGTGCATAAATATTCGTAAATAACAAAAGTACTAATAAATTGTTTCAAAACAAACCGAAATACATATCCGCGGGGTTCTTTAAAAAAACAGTAAAAAAGAAAGACCCCGAAAAGAAACAATAATAAACAACGATAAATAAATACTAAATGACACCAGCTATTTCGTAAGCTAAACTCTTCCCCCCTACTAGTCCTCCTCATCGTCTTGGCGGGCTCCAGATGGGCCCGCGTCGTCATGCCTGGGTTTCCCGAATGGGAACTGTGGAGGATCGCCAAAGTAGTTCGGGAAGGCGTTGTGAAGCCCTTCGAAAATGTAAGAAAACCCGGCGTGCATCTCATCCCTCATGATATTCTGGTTCACCTGCATCTGCTGAAACTGCTGGTAGAACTCTTGATATGAGGGAATGCCAGGGGGCCAATCCTGATGTATCCTGGCTGGTGCTGGTACTGGTGCTGTTGCTCCAGCTCTGGTGGCGGCCCAAGAAAAGCTTCCCTGTGACCATGTGCCTCTTGGGCAGGCTCCATTTCAGCGTCTGACTCTTTGTCAGATGGTAGGGGTGGTAGTGGGTCCCAAACTTCCCCATGTAGGCCCCTTAACCTTGGGCCATTTCCAGTATCAACAATCAGGCCCATCTCCCGTAGGGAATGAATGTCCACCTCACCCCCTGAGTGGAACAGTGTCAAATGATCAACCACATTCTCCGTCGTAATCCCGATAGAATAAGCAAGCTGGGTCACATACTGTCCACCGTGAATTTCACTGCTCACCGACCTCCCCGCGCTGTTAATAAAAAATTTCGCCATACAGGTGGCGAGGTTGACGTGTACTCCATTCACGATGGAGTACAAGAATAGCAGATCCGGTGTGGGACAGTTCCCTGAACTGTCCATGCGACCGCAAATGGTGTGGCTCATGACTTGGTGAAGAACCCAAATAAGCGGGTCCCTCAGCTTCGACGCTTTTGCTCTTCGAGCATCATAAGGCGGCCCATTAACTATTTGAGCCCAAAAACCAGCCCTCTCTTCGTCACTACTGAATTTGTAGATGTTGGAAAAAATATCAGAATTAATATCGTCATCTCCGTAAATACCCAACTTCTTTCCCAGCTTTGCCACTGACCATTTATGCCATCGTCCCCCAAGCCTAAACTGAATGATTTTGGCATTTTTGAAGTCCGGGTTTTCGATCCTTGGCTTACCGTATCCGTAAGAAGCGAAAAATTCCAATCTCAGCTCAAGGTAGACAGGTCGCTCTATGTTCAGCAACCTTGCCATCGGGATTGAGATCATATCTTGTAGCCTTTCTGATTGATTCAAGGCTTGCAAGGCTTCCCAACTCAGCCGTCTTGGCTCACCAATCTAGCCTTGTCGGTTCCAAAGGGTTTGCAATCTATTAACATAAGGACCTCTTTTTGCTTGTCGGAGTCGAATTGCAAGAACGGGTGATTCATCTGTAACCAGATAAGCAATAAATCAGGCCAGACCTAAAAAAATTTGATTCCGGCACTAGAACAGTGACTTTTAAGCATTCTGCTTGCTGTCACCAGAAGTCGCATGGCCGTGCGGATGAGTTGCACGGCCGTGCGGATCGAAACCACACATTATTTCATGCCGGAGTCACTGTAGCGATTTGGGCCCGCACGGACGTGCGGATGAGACGCACGGCTGTGCATCATCTGCAGTTTTCAAAAATTGGGTCTATTCACTGATTTCGGCAGTTTAACCATAAATCAAGAGGTTTTCTCGGTGAATGGACCGAGGGTTCCTGATTGGGGCCTTTATTTTCCCAATTTTGCAAAGAATAGGGTTTGATTGTCATTTATGAAGAAAACCCCAAAAAGTTGTTGAACAAGAACCCTAATCTACCCTAGAACAGAACAAAAGATGCAAAACATAAGCGAGATTCATACCTTGACTGAAAATTACAGAGAATCCTTGGAAAAAGTGGTGATTTTTGAGAAGAGTGTGGGAAAGGCAGTGCGGCTAGGGTTTAGAATGAGAGTTGGTTTTTTCTAAATACGCGTATTTAAAGTTATAAACCAACTGTCAGAAAAGTACGCGCACGGTCGTGCGGATTTGAAATCTTAAAACCCTGATCACTGATCTCGGTCCACACGGGCGTGCGGATGGGTCGCACGGTCGTGCGTGTCCGGGAAGTCAGTCCGCATGGTCGTTCATGCAGATGCAACTTCAAAGTGCACGACCGTACGTATCAGTTGCACGGCCGTGCGGCATCTGGCAGTTTGCATATTTTGCAGAAAAATGCACCCAGCTCTGTTTTTCGCCAAAATTACCAACTTTTCAAGTGTTTTAGCCGTTTGAACATCGTTTCGACCACAGAACGCACTAAGGTATGAATCAAAACACGGAAAACCTAAAACTTAACAAAAAACGAGGAAATAAATACAAAATATCAACATAATTACATATTTACCCTTGGCGTGCAAATTACGCCCGCTAAATTTTTTCTCCGCGAGTCGATAGCTGGACTCTCCTCCCCACACTTATTACGCGTGCGGGGCGTGGAGTTCGATGACCTCCACTGCCGAGCCAACCGCCCGTTAACATAAAGCTTTAGCCGATGACAGTTGACTTTAAATGTTACCCCGTTTGAGTCCTCGATGACTATAGTGCCGTAGGGGAATACTTCCTTGATTGTGTATGGCCCCGTCCATCTGGACTTCAACTTCCCGGGGAATAACCTGAGTCTCGAGTTGCACAATAGCACAAGATCTCCTACTTTAAATTCTTGGTGATCTCTTAGGCGCTTAACATGTAGTCTTTTTGCGCGCTCTTTATATAAGAAAGAGTTCTCGTAGGCATGGTTCCTTAATTCTTCGAGCTCATGGATTTGCAAGAAGCGAGCCTAACCGCCGCTCTTCATATCCAAATTTGCAGTTTTTAACGCCCACCATGCCTTGTGCTCCAACTCGACTGGGAGATGGCACGTTTTTCCGTAAACCGGCCTATAAGGAGTAGTACCTATAGGTGTCTTGTACGCTGTTCGGAAAGCCCCTAGCGCGTCATCTAGCTTGTCTGACCAATCCTTGCGGTTTTGACCCACCGACCGCTCAAGGATCCTTTTCAGGCCCTGGTTAGTGACCTCTACTTGCCCGCTCGTCTAGGGGTGGTATGGTGTAGCTAGTCTGTGGTGAACACCATATCGAGACAGGGCCTTTTCTAATTGCGCATTACAAAAATGAGTTCCACGGTCACTGATTAGTGCCTTTGGGGCACCAAACCGGGTAAACAAGCTTTTCAAGAACCTCACGACTACTCTGGCATCATTTGTGGGTAAGGCTTGCGCCTCAGCCCATTTTGACACGTAGTCCCAGCTACCAGGATATACTTATTACCGCGTGAGGATGGGAATGGTCCCATGAAGTTGATGCCCCAAACATCGAATACTTCACAGATCTGGATCGAATTCTGAGGCATTTCGTTGCGCGCGGATAGATTCGATGCTCTCTGGCATGCATCACGCGCTCGTACCAACTTCTATTCATCATGAAAAATAGTTGTCCAATAAAAACCGGCATCTAACACCTTCTCGCGGTGTAGTTGGCTCTGTGGTGACCTCCGGTAGGCCCTTCATGACATTCACGCAGAATGTCGGCTGCCTCCTCTCCAAACACACATCTATGAATTATGCGATCTACTCCGACTCGAAATAAGAATGGGTCATCCCAAATATAATACTTTAGGTCTATAAAGCACTTCCTCTTCTGCTGATGTGTTAATCCTTTGACGAGGATTCCACAGGCTAGATAGTTCACGAAGTTGGCAAACCAGGGGGCTAATATCTCACCTCTATGCTCATTAGGAACTCGTGGGGGAATTGTCGTTTATTGGCTCCCTCCACGTCTCCTTGGAATCTCCGCGCTCGAGTCTCGAGAGATGATCGGCCGCAACGTTCAGCGAACCCTTCTTATCTTGAATCTCGATATCGAATTCTTGCAGCAACAGAATCCATGTAATCAGACGTGTTTTTGCGTCTTGTTTGCTGAAAAGATATCGGATAGCGGCGTGATCCATGTATACGATAGTCTTGGACAACACAAGGTACGATCTAAACTTATCAAACGCGAAAACTACCGCCAAAAGCTCCTTCTCCCTAGTACTGTATGCAAGGTCTTACTAGTGTAGTAAATAGGATGAAAGTGCCTCTCCTTTCGTTGTCCCACGACTGCACCTATAGCAAAATCGCTGGCGTCGCACATTATCTCAAACGGCAACGCCCAATCTGGTGCAACTAAAATAGGGGCTTTAACAAGCCTTCGCTTCAACAAATTGAATGCTGTCAGACATTCTTCTGGAAACACAAACGGAGCATCCTTCTCCAACAACCGGGTCATGGGTCTTGCAATTTTTGAAAAGTCTTTGATGAATCGCCTGTAGAACCCAGCATGACCAAGGAAACTCCTAACTGCTCTGACTGAGGTAGGGGGTGGAAGTTTAGAAATAACATCTACTTTGGCTGGATCGACCTCTAACCCCGCTTGCGAGATCCTGTGCCCGAGAACTATCCCTTCCTTCACCATGAAGTGACACTTCTCCCAGTTGAGCATAAGATTTGTCTCTTCGCACCTCATCAGCATCTTTTTCAAATTTTTCAGACAACGATCAAAAGAACTCCAAAACAGAAAAATCATCCTGAACACCTCCATGGAGTCCTCAATCATGTCGTGAAAAATGGCAACCATGCAGCGCTGAAATGTAGCCGGCGCATTGCACAACCCAAAAGGCATACGCCTGTAGGCGAATGTGCCGAAAGGGCAGGTGAACGTAGTCTTCTCCTGGTCCTCAGGAGCGATTGGAATTTGAAAATAACCCGAAAACCCATCTAGAAAACAATAGAATGATTTCCCCGACAGACGTTCCAACATCTGATCGATGAATGGAAGCGGGAAGTGGTCCTTGCGGGTGGCGTTACTGAGTTTGCGGTAGTCGATGCAAACTCGCCATCCGGTGACGGTACGGGTCGGAATAAATTCATTCTTGTCGTTTGAGACTACTGTTACTCCCCCTTTCTTGGGCACTACTTGTACAGGGCTCACCCATACTGAATCAGAGAAAGGATATATTAACCCTGCATCAAGTAAATTGATCACCTCTTTCTTTACGACATCTTGCATGTTCAGGTTTAACCGCCTCTGAGGTTGAGCAAACGGCTTGAAATCATCCTCCATCAGAATCTTATGAGTACAGAAGAAAGGATTGATGCCTTTAATGTCCATAATCTGTAACATTTGTCGAAAAACGGGTTTTCAAAACCCGCTTCGTTTATTAATCAAATATTCAGTTATGATTTTTTTCGTTGCGTATTTATTTCCTTAAATAAATTTTAAACAATACATAATTAATAAATATATTAGAATTTAAGAACCATAATTTATAATTAATAATAAAAAGTGAATAAAAAAATAAATAGGAGACGCCGGGATTCGAACCCGGGTCTCGCCTATAACCAAACACACTTCACACCACTCCGCCACACACATTTATCTGTTAAGACTCTAAACTAAACAAAATTAATACAAGTCTCGAAATTTTATTCCTGAACACCCGCCCAATGTGACGGCACCCAGTCAACCGGAAATCACCAAGATTTCCGTTACTCTTCAATTGATCACGAAACCGACTCTCAATCATGCATCTAGACTCAAATCGAGTCAAACCGCGTTCAATCAGTTATGCAGACAACTTGCGCATACCCGATTTAAACCAAAGTTTCAAAAACTGAAATTCAACCTCTGCGATCCTTTTCAACTATAAATAGAGGGCTTAGGGAACCCATTCTACTACACAAACACTCTCCCTAACATCATACCAACCTTTATTCATCAGAAAGCTACTCCAGAAAAACTCGCAACTCGTCAGAACCTCGCCAGAAAACCGAATCTATTCCATTATTGCCTTACTCTATAAATAGGACTTCTAGAGCTTCGACAGAAGTCCCCTACACCACCTCAAACTCCCTGTAAAGCATCTGTCGCAAGTCAAACTTCGCCGGAAAAATTGGAACTCGCCGGAGTTGGTCACCGGGATCATCAAAGTTCTGTCTCCAATGGGTATGAACCTTTACAACCTTTTATGTTCATATTTAATTCCGTTAGTTCGTAAACCAGTAACCATAATTGATAAGATATAGATAACAGTCGGATTTCTGTTTCTGGGTAATGTCTAGGAAGAAGATGAAGTTTTGTCTATAAAATAAGTATAATTAATCCTTATGTTTTAACCAGGTTAGACCCACAGTCCAGCGGTGGACTGTGTGCAATTATAAAGCATACATCCCGGGTTCGAGTTCTGTTTGTGTACCGATCCACTGAAATAACATACCCTTTTTATAAAAGCCAAATCCGGAAGCATGTGATAAGTGTATAAATATAATAAAAACCGGGATAATAACCAGGTTAGACACACAGTCCAGTGGTGGACTGTGTGCAAAAATAATATGCAAGTCGCGGGTTCGAGTCCAGGCTCTCACACCGGTTCGACAGTTTAAATCCTTTTTAAAAATTGAATAATTTCCGAATAATCTAAATAGTATATAAATATAATTAAAATCAGAAATATTTCGGGTTAGAAACGTAGCTCAGTTGGTAGAGCTGCGTGCACGTATACGGGAGGTCGCGAGTTCGAACATCACTCAGCGCATAGAATAAACACAGTCCGACCGGTCAACGGTCAACGGTCAAAAAGTCAACCTTTTTATTTTCTTTTTATTTATTTATTTAATTGGAAAATTATTTAAAAATACTTAAAAATAAGATTATTAAAGTTAGAAAATTTCCTTAAACTCACAAAATAAATCTAACAATCCCATTAAGAGCACTAATTAAAAATATTAATCTCAAATAAAGTTAATCATTTCGTTATTATTTAGGTTAGTTTTTCCCTCGTCGGTTGAATCATATTATTCGTGCGCATTCATCATCATCAAGGAACGCACCCACTGTGAGTGAATCCTTACAAATTCCCCTTTTTATTCATGTTTTGGGGTGTATCATGTGTCGCTTTAATTATTTTGTTTATTCAAACTTGTGCCATTACCATTATATGACCTAAACTTATGATGTAGAAATTGTTTGTTGTGATACGTGTTTACATTTTGTCAAGTTGCGTGCAAATCATTCATTAGGCCCATCAGTTCCTCGTGGGAGACGAGTTGAACATCGCGTGCCTCATCAGATCGGCTCCGTTTGATTGAGCCTTGATCTCATTGTTCATCATTTGGTGTGTGTGCTTGTGCATTAATTGATATTATGTGTTTTGTGATTAAATTTACATTTACGTTTATTCATATTTGGTTATGCACAATTTTATTCAAATAACCAACATAACTAATCCTTTCAAATGTTTAAATAAGATTCACTCGCCAACTTTTGTTGACCCAAAACCCTATTTTACACATGATACAGGTGATCCGGTTGAGAAAAGAAACACATAGGATGGCCTAGAAGAATAAACAAGTTAATGCCTTGGAATGAACGTTTAGTTTTATTTCCCTTTGTAATTGTACTCTAGTTTGTAATTTGAATGAAAATGTATTTGAACATGATGTGTTTGTATGTTTATTGTAACTTCTTCTTTAAAGAGAAATAATAAATAAGAAACTTTATAGTAAATGTCATGGGCTTTGATGAAAACCCAATCACGCCCCGACTACCATTTCTGTTTGCGGGTCAGGGTGTGACATAATCTTCCACGCCATGGCTTTCTTATGAAGTCTCAGTACCTCGAGAAGTTTTCTCTTCTCCTCTTCCTCTAAGGATGATGAAATAATGACTGGAAGACGACATTCCTCGTCCAGAATTTCATACTCGAGATGTGGCGGGAGTTGTTTCAACTCCAATGACGGCGGATCCTCTACTGAAGGCTTCGACTTTCCTTCAGCTTCACAATCAATCTCCATGAATCTATCGGGACTATGGGAACCATAATCACTGACTTGAAAAACTGGCTGCTCAAGTCCGTGCATATCCGAATCTAACTCCTCAATGGTGCCTTGAAAATGAGAGTTCACAAAGGTATCGACAATGTCGACATAATAAAGCGTATCATCTTGGCTTTGTGGGTGCTGCATCGACCGCTTAATGTCGAAGGTCACATGCTCATCATTAACTCGGAGCGTGATTTGGCCTGCGGCCACATCTACATCGTCCTCGCGGTATTGAGGAACGGGCGTCCGAGTATCAAAGGCACCTTGGAGTCTTCATCCATGTCCAGAATGACAAAATCTACAGGAAACACGAATTTGTCGATTTTAACCAGCATGTTTCAACAAACCTGCGCGGATACTTGATCGATCGATCAATAAGTCGAATACTCATCCTCGTAGGTGACGGCTCACCTAGATCTAGCTTAGCAAAAACCTTATACGACATAAGGTTTATACTTGCTCCCAAATCAGCCAATGTGTGGCTGACAGACATGCTGCCTATAAGGCAAGGAAGGGTGAAACTGCCCAGGTCTCCCATCTTTTCGGGTAAACGATTTTGAATAATAGCCGAACAATTTTCATTCATTAAAACACACGACATGTCCTTGAGCTTCTGCTTATTAGTGAGGATGTCCTTCAGGAACTTAGCGTATTTGGGCATTTGAGCCAACGCTTCAACAAATGGTATATTTATATGCAACTGTTTGAACATAACATACCATATTGTTCTTCATTCCTTTGGTTCTTCAGTCTACCCGGGTACGGAACTGGAGGAGTATAATCTGTAACTGGCTTCTGGAGCTGTGCTGTACTTGCTGGGACTCGCCTAGCATGCACCTCGTCCGAAGCGTCAGTATGGACCGTCTCAGTGATCGGTGGTGAGTCCTATATGTCAGGTCCCGTGGCTTTACCACTCCTTGTCATTACCGCATTTACGTGCCCTCTTGGGTTGGGCTCTGTATTACCCGGAAGACTGCCCTGAGGTCGCTTTGACAGCATCTTAGCTAACTCGCCTACTTGATTCTCGATGGTTTGAATGGAGGCCTTCTGACTCCGCATCTCCCCTTCTTGGGCCATGAATCACTCTTCGTGCTGCTGATAACACTTCTCAGCCAACTGGTTTGCACTATTCGAATTGCTCAAAAGCTGCGCCATCATTTCCTCCAGCTTAGAATTATTCTGAGGGGCTTGTTGCTGGGAACTGCTCCCGGCACCCTGATTATGGTACATATTGGACTGCGGCTAGTAGGGGCGACTTTGAGGCTGAAAAGATTGACCATAGGATTGCTATGGAGTGGGGGGGGGGGGCGCTGAGCGTACCCGAGTGGGTTTTGGTTACCTTAACCACCCTTCCACCCAAAGTTTGGGTGATTCTTCCATCCCGGATTATATGTGTTGCTGTAGGGGTTATTTTGGGGTCTAGTTTGATTACCCAGATAATCCACCTCCTCGTGACCTGTAAACATAACACCTTATTCGTATGCACCCAACTCATGTGAAATCCCACACTACTCGCATGAAGATTGAACCCGCGAAATATTATGAGCTTGATCGATTTTTGCAGCAAAGGCTCCAATCTGAGCAGTAAGAGCCGTGTAAGTATCAATAGCATGAACTCAAGAACGAGATGATGTCCTAGCTCTCTCTCCGGCTTGACGAGAACTAGACTTCAAAGCAACTTTCTCGATGATTGCATAAGCTTCATTTGGCGTCTTCGTTCCTAGATCTCCTCCTGCATACATGTCCAAACGCTCCTGTGAATCATAGTTTAGTCCTTGGTAGAAGGTTAATACGAGCTGTCTTTTGGACAAACCATGATGTGGGACGTCAATAAGAAGATCTCTAAACCTCTCCCATGCAGCGTGTAAGGACTCTCCATCATCCTGCCAAAACGTCCTGATGCGGTTCTTCAACTTTGCTGTTTTCTCTGGAGGGAAGTACTTTTGCATGAACAGCTCCGCCATTTCATTCCAGGTAGTAATGGATCTTGCGGGAAGTGATAGAAGCCAAGCTCGGGCTTTGTCTCGCAAAGAGAACGGAAAGAGCCGCAATCGGATTGCATCGTCGAAAACATCTTGAATCTTGAAAGTAGAGCATACCTCAAGAAATGCAGCAATATGTCGACCTGGGTCTTCTTGATCCTTTCCATCAAACTGCACCAAATTTTGTAACATGTTTATGATGGTGGATTTAATCTCGAAATTCGGTGCCACCATATTCGGTCGGGCGATATTAGGCTGCAGGCCTGCGCCTCCCGGACAGCCGGTCTCATTCAATGGTCGGTCGTCGTCTACCATAGTGCTCCCCCCTTCGACCTCTGAGTGTTCACTCTCAGTAGGTATCTCCAGCTCATCTACTTCAGCTGAGATAAGTTATGCAACAACACGAGACCTTTCTCGAAGTCTCCTACTCCTCCGTAGGTTACGTTCCTGTCCGTCAGATGGCTCAGCAGCAGCGGGCACGGGGGTTGAGGACGTCAACCTGTAAGGAAGGGATAAGCACATCCCAAAACGATTAAATAAATTATAATATTATATTATACAATATTTTATTAATAAACTATTTTTTACCAACCAATTTATTTTTGAATTCGGGTGTGCAAATAAATATTAATCTTTGTAACTATATATATATATACAAACAAATAAATAATTCTATACAAGTAATCAAGTAAATAATTATAAACAACTAAGCAAATAATTAATTAAAAACAAGTATTCACAAGCATGTACACCGGTAAACAAGTGACTCGGATCGTTCCATAGGTTACCGCGTTCCCCGCCAACGGCGCCAAAAACTTGACGTGTGCGTATATATACACATTTTTACAATGAATTTTACACACAAGTGACACTAAGGATGAAGTTCGTGATAAAAGCATCCAAACGCTAACCACTCAAATTGGTCAAGGTAGCGGAGCTTAAAAAAGGTAAGGGCCAACTCCCAAGTGACACTAAGGTAAATCCATCTCATAATTATTCACATAACATTCCTATTAACTGACGTGTGCGTATATATAGACATTTTTACAATGAATTTTACACACGAACTCGGTTTTAATATTTATAAAAATGATTTCTACCTTAAATTAAAACACACACAAAAGGACAAGTGTACCCTGTCGTATATGTAGTAAAGTATGGGTAAGAACCAGATGTCGATCCATGGACGCGGGCAGTCGCCTATGTACTAAACCGTTGTCATTTGTCTACTGGTAAAAAGATATGTGAAATAGTTTTTACATGAACATTTCTAAAAATTATTTAATTTATATAAGACTTCAAATACAAAAATATAAATTCTTTTTGTTTTGTCTCGTTTTATAAACAATCTAAGCATATTATAAAAAATGTCACAAAGGCGCTTGATCAATTTTCCAAATATAAAGACAGTTAGTATCCTTTCGGGAATCCTAACATGATAATTCTTCGGAAAGTTAATGCGATAAACACACTTTAACCACCTAAAATTATTCTTTAACGAGCTATTGATATATTTTCATGTGAATCTTTAAAAATAAGTTAGTCATCCGATAAGAGTTTTCTAACCTCAGTTTATCAAGGAAAGCAATACCGATAAACACAATATAACCACCGAGACAAGCATAACTTAGATCATATCACAAACTCATTCATTTTGCAAGTCTTAAATATAAATCTACCAAGTTGGTTATTTTGGCCGCAAATACTCAACAAAGATTATGAATTATATTAAGAACCCGCAATAACACCATCTAACCCGTTAGAGCTCTTCCGTGTAAGAAAGCATTCTTGATCAAAATCAGATTATCTTTTATTAAACCAATACCCATTTCTAGTTTCATGGTATAAACATATTAATCAAGTTAACAGTTCACTAATAAATGATTAATTATGGGGTTTATTCAACTTATCCTAACTAACCATTTACTAATCATCCAAGATAAAAAATCATAATCAAGAATCCAACATCAATGAAACGAGATTGCCATATGATCATCAAGATTCAAACATGAGCAGTTGACTGAGCTTCATTTTAACTTGATAACAAACTAAATATTGATTATAAAACAAGTGTTTTTCATAGTATTCATAACAATATTACATAAACATCATCTCAATGCTTGCAAATGTGATCAGAATTTACATTAAGAACAAGGTATCAAACCATAAACAAGCAAGGATTTGATGGATTGGATGAATGATAAGCTTCTTGCAACCTTGAGGCTTGAAACCTTCCTGATCCGGCAGCTCCCGCACCTCAAAAACCGCCCAGAAACTTGTAAAAATACCCAATATTTTGATCAGTCGCGAATGCTCTGTTTTATAGACAATTTTCATATCCGCACGGCCGTGCCAATGATTTGCACGAATGTGCCAAAGCTTCAGGTCACATGTGGTCAACAATCAAGTCGCGCACGGCCGTGCCAATGGGCCGCACGGCCGTGCATGCCGAGTAATGAGTTGCACTGCCTCTCGCACGGTCAGTGCTTCTGAGATCATAGTCTCGCACGGCCGTGCCAATGGTTGCACGGCCGTGCGGTATCTGTAACTTTAGCAGAATCTGCAGAATTTGTCCGGAATGCTCGTTAATCCCACTTTTTCTCCAACTTTGTCTGCGGTACGTCGTTTAGGACCTGAAAATATAAAATAGAATGATTAAGTACCTATACGACGATATTTTAGCTAAAAATGCACAAAACGGGGGCAAAATGGGGAACTAAACTATATATATTTTAACGTATATCATTAACCATGTAAGTGTTTTAATAAGCGGTAAAAAATTTAAAGCAAATTTGGCACCGGGTTTGGTCGAAGGGGTGGTTGAGGATATTACGGGAATTGAGAGTGATGAGGATGAAGTCTCATCACCAATTGTGTCTAAGGATTCTACTGTCGAAAAAAGTAATAGGGTTTGGGTGAAATTTTAAATGAAACAAATGAGGAAGGGGGACCAAGTCCAGTCCCGTTTCCATCTGCTGTAGTTGACCCGGGTAAGAAAAACTTTTTTCAACAAGGGGTCCTCAAAAGGAGGAATTGTTGGATGTGTTTAAACAGGTTAAGGTAAATCTTCCATTACTTGATGTGATTAGCAAGTACCCACTTATGCAAAATTTTTAAAAGAATTATGCACCCAAAAGAGACAACAAAAGAAAAAATTGCCTAAACGGGTAGATTTAACCGGACAAGTAAGTGCGGTGCTAAAAGAGATTCTTCCTCCCAAGCTCCAAGATCCGGGAAGGCCACTCATAAATATCCAAGTTGGAAATTTTCCAATGTCAAAAGCGTTATTAGATCTTGGAGCCGGAGTAAATATATTACCAAGGGGTTTGTATGATTAGTATGATTTTGGTCCGTTAGCTCGGGTCGAGACAATCGAAGTGTCGCGGCCCGGTCAAAGATAATATTTATAGTCCCGAATTACCCTTAACAATGCGTTAGTGGTAGTAAGGGGTCGAAGCATGAAGAGTTTGTGGTTTGCGATTGGATGTGATTGATTTTAAGTACAATTGTCACTTTTTCTGAAGCTTGCTATAAGGTTGATTAATTTGGTTTGGTTTGAAGAGGTGTCGGATTGATCCTAAAACAATTGGTTTGGTTACTTAATCACTAAATTAAACAATTGCACGAAAACTAGATTACTTGGTTAAAATAATGGTTTGAAACAAGGTTCACACCCGGTTTGGTAATACAAATCCTAGGGTTCCTACACGTTTTAGTTTCAATTTAATTGCAACAAAGATCAATGAGTTTAGTGTTACGTGGTTTAGGTGCCAAAAGCTATCGACGTTATAGACAACGGACTACTATGCACTTCATTACCAACAACATGTAAATTCTAACCTAGACAAGGCATAATCGCACATAAACATTTCGCAAAGTCAAATTTCATAACTCATTCGACAATTCATAAATACAATACTAATGCGAGACAATTATCTTAGGTTTTTAAATCAAATCACAATATGTCACAAATCAAAACTCAAAACAATGTGAAACCCTAGAACTTACAAAACCTACATCGGGGTGAAACCCTCAAGAATTAGCCGCTCATGGTGAACGACACTTGATCAACGGAAGATTGAAGCCTAAACATGAACATCTTGAAGCTTTGATAGTGGTGATGATGAGGATTAGGGTTTTGAATGGATGCTGATGGTGAAAGGATTGGAGGATTAGTGAGGATGATGATGATGGATTAGGGTTGAGAAGATTGGATGATTGATTCGGTTGATGATAGATGGATCAAATGGATTGGAATGGAACGATATGGTGTTCTTGGCTCCAAGATGGATGATTTTGCTTAAAAAACTCGTAACTCCTCACAAATGGGTCAAACAGACAATAAAAACCCGTTCAAAATTGAAATTCAGCGACCAAATAATCAGAGAGGCGTCGCCGACGGCCCTAAAACGCTCCGAGGCCTAAAACGCTCCCGAATAGCTCCGAGGCTCTAAAACGCTCCCGAATAGCTCCTTAAACTTTGTAAACCTGCAAAAATACAAATCTAATCAAAAGTAGGCTATTCAAAACTAAAAGTTACGTAAAATGTTAACTTAAACTTAATAGGAACATCGGTTTTCAACCTCGTATCACATCCCCACACTTGTCTTTTGCTTGTCCTCAAGCAAATCTGTCTTTCACTTTCAGGTGGGTCGAATAAGGAACACATTTCCAATTCTCAAGCATGAGTTAAGGTCTTATGTCATACTCGGTTCATCATTTTTATCATTCAAACTATTTAACTTTAATATGATTAACACATATAAAAATGGTTATTCAAGATTATCCCGCCTTTGAAACTCATAATTCATATATATCCCTCACAATGTTCTCTCCACTCGGCTCATAATTTGGCTAATAAGTAATACATTTGCACTTTTGATGTAAACACACAAACCGATTAGAACATATACCCGCATAAGCTTGCAACTCAATCATTCTCCACCACCGAACACAAATATCAAGCACAAGTCAAAAGGTCTTGAACCGGTTGTATTGGGGCTAGGCTAAGGGTATGGAAAGGGATGCTTTGAAAGTGGCTAAGGTGATAAAACTCGACTTTTATTACACAAACACTACACTAACATAATCGACTGCGAAACAATAACTACAAGGCAACAGTTTTCCGCCTTTGATTCAACGACTATCTATACATGCATTTTTCTTTTTTTCTTTTTTTATCAAGTTTTCATCACATGGGTTAAAATATAAGGTTCAAAGGTCAAGGGCTAAATGGGTTTGTCAAATGAAAGGTTTAGTCTCAAAATTGCGCGACTAAGGGATTGATTTCGGGTAAGGATATATAAATGGTGTAAAGTAAAAAGGTTTACCTAATGCCTTAATCATTCTTGTGCTCATATTCGGTCTATGGTCTCAAACGTATCAAAAATTGCAAGTTATCATGACTAATGGTCCACTCAACCAAAGAAATATATGCATTTATTATATATCAAAGTGGCTCAAAATCTCACATATATAAGGTATGGTATGTGGTATGTATAAAATGCAAGTTTCTTAGGCGGATTATTCCCAATTAACCACCCGCTAAATACCCATTATGTTATTAATTTGACCTTGACCATTACAAAAGACCAAATGAGTTGTGTCATCCCTCATTAACTTAGTTACTTGTGCTTTTTAGACCGCCTTAAACAAAGACATTTTGAAATTTTTTTTTTGAAATTTTCCCTATTCCCACACTTGAGATCAACATTGTCCTCAATGTATAGTGTATAAATGAACGGGTCAAAACTGAAAAACTTTTTCTCTCCATCCCCACACTTGAGATCAACATTGTCCTCAATGTGTAGGAATAGAGCTTTTACAACGCCCAAGGTATGTGACACGACTAACCTTCCCACAATTTCACCCCAGAGAAAAAAATACACAATACAATCCACTTATTAAACCAAAAATGAATCAAAGCTAAAGGAAATGTATGCACCTGGTTTTTCGCTCATTCTACGTGTGCTCTTCAACTTCAACAAAAATGGTTGTCTCGCGAACACCATGCACCTACAAATTTCAATCTTCGTGTAGAAGCAAGCTTCCCACAACTACAAAAATTTGTTAGTTACTTAGTTCTACCATTTTTATTAAAAGAATTACCAAGGAATATAATCTATTCAACTTTGATGTTGTGGAAGAATATTTTACAACAACAACCTAAACTCACTTTCGTAGGAATCACGGTTGCATTTAGCGTATGCAACAAGCCTTTTTAAACCTTCCGATAGCTCGGAAGGACGAGTAGGTATCATGAGGGTTATCTAGGAAACACACCCACAAAGTTCATTTAACTACTAATACGGAATGAAATTGTTGGTGCATATTTATGACAACAACTTAGATTTGGTCTTTGGATATCTTGTAATTAGTAAAATGATAAACGGTTAGCGGGTTTAGTTTTGTAATAGTGAATTAGAAGTAATTAGGCTAAACTAGATACAATATAACACATGGTAGGCGAATTGGGCTTTAAACCCATTAGCAGTCCATGTAGGAAACCCTAGCCCATGAGCATAACCTATCTTTATATATAGGGAGGTTGTGATTAGGGTTAAGGTTGCTCAGTTAGTTATTCAGTGCTGAAAGAATTGCTTCAGAGAGATTGAGAGAAGAGTTTTAAATTGATTGTACAACAATTGTGTTTGATAATCAATAGAAGATAGTTTAAAGGAATTGTGTTCGTGTTCTTGTTCGTGTCCATGTTTTCTGTGAAATCTGATTTAGGGGATTCCGCACTCTAGATTAGATAGATGATTCTGTCAAGATCCATAAGGACTAGGGGACCTACCATTGGTATCAGAGCATTCGGCTCTTGATTATTGCTCGGTTCGAGAATCGTGACAGCAGAAAAATTGGATTTTTGGGCGTTTTGGAGGCTGTTCTTGAAGTTTGCGATGGCTGAATTAGGGTTTTGCATGTATTTCGGATTTTTTTGCAGGTATTTCGGATTAACAGCAAGCAATTCGGATTGAAGAAAGGCATTCCAGATCAAAAAGCAAAGTATTTCGGATTGAAGACTTGAATTTCGGATCAGAATCTGCAATTCGGATCTGGAAAACAGTGCAATTTGGATCAGAAAAGCCATTTCGGATTCAAATTCGGATCAGAAGTGTATTCCGGATTTCAAAAAAGCCATTTCGGATTCCATTCCGTATTTCCATTTCGGATCAGAGCAGTGCATTCCGGATTTCATCTCGGATCACTATTCCGGATTCCCATTTCAGATCGGACCAGTGCATTCCGGATTTCATCTCGGATCACTGTTCCGGATCACCATTTCGGATTAGTAATTCGGATTGCTGTTCCGGATTTTCATTTTGGATTGTCAATCAGAGTTACCATTCCGGATTTGACACTGTTCCGAGTTAGTCACAAGAAGGTGGAAACCTAACCAGCTGACGTAACTAGAGTTAAACGTTTTCGGACATAGAAATTGATCCATAGACAATTTTAACCAACCGATTGGACAGTTAGACTCAGTTTATTTTTAGGACAAAAAAGGCACGAAAAATCCAAAATCATAATCGGACAATATACATCATTAGAATCGTATCGTTGAGAGGAGTCTAACAGTATAATTTGGTAACCATTCATTTCGGACAAGTTTTAATGTTTTTAACGAGCCGGTTCGGTAAAAATGTCGAATATGTCTAACCTAAATGAGTTGTTGAGAATGGAGCACGAGGCTGGCACCACAAACAAACCTCCAAAGATGCTGAAGGTGGAGAACTATCTTACCTGGAAGGATAGGTTTCAATCCTTTATTGAATATTAGGACACACGGATGTGGATCTGTATTCAAGATGGGTACGCTAACCCAACGCATGACTTTGAGGGCAGACAGCGTGTTACTGCTTACGTGAATATGTCTGAAGCTGAGAAGAGAATGTATGAGTCAGAGAAGAAAGCCTTAGCTGCTATAAAGATGTTGTTACCTGATGGCATCAAACATACGTTCAAACGTTATACTACATCGAAGGAGATGTAGGATGCCCTAGAGAAGAGATATGAGGGCAATACTGATGTGAAGAAGAACAAGGTGGATTTGCTGAAGAAACAATTTGTTGTGTTTAAAGGCATGAGAAATGAATCCCTTGAAGATATTATCATGAGATATTATCATCTGATGTCAGAAATAGATATTTATGACATGGAGGGATACACAGATGTTGAGATAAACGACAAGTTGCTAGATGCTTTACCTGCAAAGTGGGATATTTACACGTTGATGATAAAGGGTGAAGCTGATTACGAAAAGAAAGACTTGGAAGAGGTTGTTAGGAAGTTGAGAGCTTATGAGCTCAATATGAAGAAAAAGAAGGAAACCGGTTATGATCAGGTTCAAGATCCGGGGATATATAAAGGTCTTACACCTTCATCTTCCAACAATGCTTCCAGTGATCCTGCAACGGCGTTTCTCTCATGTGAGAATGAGCAGATAGTGACAAATTCTGATGGAGGCTCGTCAAGGGCTAAGAGACAACAATCTAGTAACAGCAGTTCTAAGTCTATGCCTCTGAGTGTCAAAAGTGCTGAAGATCACCTGGCATTGCTTGCTTCTTTCGTTGCTTCATACGAGAACTATATTCAGGGAAAATATCTGATCCTGCTACGTTTGATGATGATTATGATCAGATCGACCCCTATGACTTAGAGGAAATGGATTTGCAATGGCAGATGGCCATGATCTCTAGAAGGGTGAAGAGGTTCATGAGCAGAACATGCAGGAAGTTCGTTGGTAAGAGTGTGGGCTTTGACAAGTCGAAGGTGAAGTGCTACAACTGTCACAACTATGGACACTTCGCTAGAGAGTGTCAAAGAGCTAAGTCTGAGTCTCGTTCTAGTTCATCCTTTCAAGATTCTCCTGGTCATGGTTCAAGCAACAGGAATGCGTCAAACAACACTGGATCAAAGGCCCTGATTTCTATTGCTAGAGAGGGTTCTTATGATTTGAGTGTTCATCTGGAGAATGATAACAATGCCTCACAGGCATTCATGGCTGAGATAGCTCCTGTTGTTGATGAAGAAGTGAAAGCTGATGCTGAGGGAGAGCAAGAGCAAGTAGCTGAGAAAGCTGATGGAGAACAGAATGCTACAGAGAAGAAGATGGCTGCTGATTTTGATGCTTTCATGGCTGATCTAAGAAAACCAACAGGCGAGGTATGTTCTAACTCTGGTATTTCTGTTTGTTTGAACTGTAAAGTGAGGTTGACACATTAACAAAGCAAAACCAAAGTCTGGCTAATGAGCTCTCAAACCTAAAAGAATCAAACTTTTTCATACAACGAAATGAGTCATTATACTTGAAGAAAATTAAAGGTTATGAAGAAGAAATTAATATTCTAACCTGTAAGCTAAATGAAAAACTTCAAGTTATTGACTTAGCTCATGATACGATGAGTGAGAAAACAAAAGAGGTTTCTGAAAAGTGCAAAGAGTTGTCTGAAGCACTACTTAAAATTTTTGAGCTTGAAAAGAAGTTAAATCAATTCAGAGATTCATCTTTTGTCATGAAACACATGATGAATGGCCTGAAGAAGAGTAATGGCAAGACTTGTGTGGGCTTCAAAGGTTTGAATGAAGTTTCACCACCACTTGGTCATGACTATTTTTTCTTGCCAGATGAAGAAGAGCTTACAGACTTTGTGTCAACTACACCTGGTAGTTTCCACATCATAGGATGGTAATGTGACTGAAAATGCCAAGAAGGATAATAACAGAGACACTGTTTTGAAAAAAAAGAATACACACCCTAAGAATCAAAAACAAATTTTTGTTAAAAAGGTTGATTTTGTTAAAAGGAGTGACATGAATGAAGAGGTCCCTGTTATTACCAAAGAGTCTAATGTGCAGTTTGCTAAAAATAAAAACAAAGAAAAATAACAAGTTAAGCAAACTAAACAAGATTCTTCTAAAGCATCAACATCATCATCATCGCTTGATGAATCTAAGCAAGAGGCCTCAGTAAAGAAGTCTTCGGCTAGAAAATCGTGTTTCAAATGTCATGAAATGGGACATGTAGCTAGCTGCTGTCCTAACAAAAAGAGTGAAGCACATGTAAGTGAGAGGCAAAGAGAAAAATCACCAGCAAAAAGTGGTGATGGTGAGAAGAAGGTTAACTCACCAAAGATATCTGCTACCAGGCAACAAAGTGTTGCTGTTGGTGTAGATAAGGCTGAAAAAGGAACTCACCAAGTTCCTCGTTTTCAAAGAAATCAACAAAGATTTCAGCCTGCATCTACATCACGCAGATATGATAGACCTAGAAATAGTTCACCAAGAATGAATAACTTTAGTGGTCCATCAAATACTTTCAGAAGTCAAGGTCAATATCAAAATCGAAACCAGAATGTTGGAAATCGAAATTTTTATAACGATGGCTTTAGAAATTATCATCATCAAAATTCATGGAACCAAAATCATAATTTTCATAGGTCGCAAAGTCCAAGCACGGTTAGGAAACCTCAAGATCACAGACCTAGTGGAAATAAAAAACCATTTCCATTAACAGGTCTAAGATCCAAGACTCCTGTTAGGAGTGATGGATACTGGATGGATGTTCCTATGATTGATGAATCTGGATGACCCAAGACCATTAAGGCTTGGGTCCCCCAATCTAACTAATTTTGTTCGATTGTGCAGGAGCTGCTAAGGAGGATTATCAATTTGTGGTATGTTGATAGTGGCTACTCCTGGCACATGACGGGGGATGCGAGGCTGTTGATGGAGTTTGAGAATATAGATGGTGGATATGTGAATTTTGCAGGTGCTAAAGGAGGGCACATTACCGGTCGAGGAAAAGTGACTAACGGGAAGATCACACTGGACAAAGTGAACTATGTTGAGCAGCTGAAGCACAATCTGATGAGCGTGTCTCAAGTCTGTGACAAGGTCACTCGGTCCACTTTACAAAGTCGAAAGCTTTGGTGTTGAAACCTGGTTTGGTGATACCGGATGACTGGATAGTGATGAGAGTGCCAAGGAGAAATGACACTTATGTCATGGACATGAATGCTAAGAATTCGTCTTCTGTGGTGGCGTGTTTACTATCAAAAGCATCTGAGGCTAAGTCATTGCTGTGGCACAGACGCATGACCGACATCCACTATCAAAAAATGAACTATATTATTAAGAATGGTTTAGCGGAAGGGGTGCCAGTGCAGAGGTTTCAAAATTAGAGAACGTCCATGATGCACGGATCAAGAGGATAAGGAGTGATAATGGCACGTAGTTCAAGAATTAAGTTCTGGATCTCTATTGTCTTCGCAAGGGAATTGAACATCAATATTCTGCTCCTTATACACCTCAACATAATGGAGTCGCTGAGAGGAAGAACAGGACGTTGATTGAAGCCGCAAGGACTATGCTATCTGATTCAAAGCTTCCACTTATTTTCTGGGGAGAAGCTGTGAACACAGCTTGCTATGTCCTGAACAAAGTTTTGACGGTTAAACGGTTTAACAAAACATGTCAGTTTAACTGAAAACCAAACTTAAAAGGCTTTAAACCTTTTGGATTACCCTGCACCATTGTGCGAAACAAAGATAAGCAAAAATTCGGTGAGGTAGCTGATGAGGGTTACTTTCTAGGCTATATGCCTGGAACACCGAATAAAAGGGTTTTTAATATAAAAACTGGTAAAATTGAGGTGGTGTTTAACATGGAAATCACTAGTTATTCACCTCAACAATCAATGAGTGGTCCTCCTATATTATATGATTATGACAGCGTCTTTAAATCATTTAATATTCCTGATGTTTCAAATGCAGATGAGTCTCAAGTGATCTATACTGTGATCAGTGAAGATGGAGAGTGTGACTTCACGCCTAGATCGAGTGTATCAATGACAGATGCTCCAGAAACTTCTTCCATTGTAGCTCCAGAGGACTCTAGTGATAGTGAGTCTGAACCTATTCTAGGGGAGGACTTCACTAATCCGTTTGCTAATGCTAATATTCATGGGGAGGTTGGATCTAATCTTGGAGATAATCTGGGTGTTGACACCATTGCTACCACAAGAGTACACATAGATCATCCAGTTGAAAACATCATTGGTGATCCAGCTGCAGGTGTTCAGACAAGAAGAGGTGTGCTCGAAGGTTACTGTTTGTTTACTTCAATTCAGAAGACTGGGTTGATACATGAGTGTTTATATAGCTGCTTTATTGCCCAAGAGGAGCCAAAGAATTTTCATATGGCTCTAAAAGACAATTGTTGGGTAGAATCTCTGCAAGAGGAACTAGCTCAGTTCAAGAAGTTGAAAGTTTGGGAGCTAGTTGATCTACCTGAAGGAGAAAAGGAAATAGGTACTAAGTGGGTGTTTAAATGCAAGAAAGACGATCGAGGGATCGTGATAAGGAATAAGGCTCGGTTGGTAGTGAAAGGTTTTAATCAGCAAGAGGGGATTGATTACAATGAAGTGTTTGCACCAGTAGCAAGGTTGGTGGCAATTCGTTTGTTCCTAGCTTTTGCTTCCATCAAGGGCTTCAAAGTTTACCAACTTGACATGAAGAGTGCATTTCTTTACGGGAAAGTCCAAGAAGTGGTGTATGTCTCACAGCCAGATGGGTTTACTGATCCAGACTATCCAGATCGAGTCTATCGACTTGATAAGGCATTGTATGGGTTGCATCAGGCACCTAGGGCGGGTATGAGACACTGTCAGCACATTTATTAAAACATGGTTTTGAAAGAGGTCAGATTGACAGTACACTGTTCATTAAGAGGAAGAAGGAAGACTTTCTGCTGGTACAGGTATACGTAGATGACATCATTTTTGGGTCATTTGATGAGAACATGTGTCATGATTTCGAAGAGATAATGAAGAGCAAGTTTGAGATGAGTGCGATGGGTGAATTATCTTACTTTCTAGGTTTACAAGTTGAACAAAAGAAGGATGGGATGTTTATTCATCAGACGAAGTATGTGTATGACATTTTGTCTCGTTTCAAGATGGAGGATTGCACTACTTTCAGTACACCTATCTGTGAGAATCACAATCTTGGTCCATATCATGAGAGTGTGGAGGATGTTGATCTAACTCAATACAGGGCAATGATTGGTTCTCTGGTGTACTTGACTGCTATAAGACCCGCCATCATGTTCGCGGTATGTCTTTATGCCAGATATCAAGCGAATCCAAAGGAGTCCCACATGAAAGCGGTGAAGCGGATTCTTCGTTACTTGAAGGGGAAACCTAAAATTGGGTTATGGAATCCAGCTGCTAGTGATTTGAAGTTTGTTGCTTTTACTGATTCGGACTTTGGAGGATGCAAATCTACAAGGAAGTCTACCATAGGTGGTTGACAGTTCTTAGGAGGGAGGCTAGTGTCATGACAATGCAAGAAGCAGTCTTGCGTGTCTACCTCGATGTGTGAAGCTGAATATGTTGCTGCGGGTAGCTGTTGCTCTCAGGTTCTCTGGATCCAATAGCAGATGTGCGATTACGGTTTGAATTTCACTCTTACTCCTATTATGATAGACAATAATGCCACTTTTTCAATCACCAACAATCCCGTAAAAACAGTCGCACAAAACATATTGACATTCGTCATCATTTTATACAGGATTGTGCTGAAAAGAAATTAATTGAACTGCATCGAGTCGACACACTTGATAACCTGGCTGATCTTTACACAAAAGCATTTGACAGGGCTCGTTTTGAACATTTAGTCAAACTCAACGGGATGAGGAATCCTGAATAACCATTTTTCCATAAAAATTGTTTGTAAATAATTTACTGCTTTTCAAAAATTAGAAACATAAAAAATAGAAAATCAAAATGAGTTTTCACTGTGTGAAAAGAAGAAATGATATTACATCAGCAAGTTAGACTGTCACACTGAAATTAAAATTAAAATTGCTTAAGTGTGATAGCAGCTTCATCATATGATGTACCAGTAGGCAAAAGGCATGAAATAATCAACTTACCTTTGTGATACACATATAAAAGAACTGTGTATGAGTGGGGAACATATCAGTGGCGTATGGTTTTATAACCTTAAATCTTGTGTTGATAGATTGCCAAAATCTAAGGTTTTTTAGGTCTTTATATCGTTATTTCATCCGGGGTATCAAGGTTGTCCTTCTGCTGCATCCAGATATATGCTGACCTAGGCACTATCGGGATATCTTAAAAGAGCAAAAAATGCCAAATCCCAAAAATGGAAGAAGCTCTCCTAGAGAGTCATTCATAAGTGCAAATTGCATTAATCGTACAAAAATTTGGTATTTGTCCTCACCCTCGTTGGATATTTTGGTCTCTTTGCTGTACGGAGTACTGACCTGATCACCAATTATCTAACGTTGTAAATCAAAAGGATGGTTTTCGGTATACTCACCTACTACGATGAATTTTTGTGCATACCTTGATCGGGGGGTATGTCCTGAAGTGGGACACACTAGTATATCAGTATAACTTATCTAAACAGATCACGAGGTAATGGAACTTGAAATGTTCATGTATTTTGTTTATGTGGATAAACAATACTGGTAATCGTCTGGAACTGCTATTCATGATTATTGCATATAAAATAATTAGATAGTGTGAAAACAGTTTGATGTTGCTGATATGATCTTCTTACCGGTGATACTCACAAAAATAGAGTGTTTATTATTTCGTTATTTTTTTTGCTTTCAGAAAATATAAAAAATCCAAAAATATTTCATTTTCTTGTAAATTTTCAATGTACGGGATATTGGTTGTTCATGGAGGTGTTGTTACCGATTGGGGGAGACGATGTTAGAAGCCGAGTTCAAAATTTTTTAAGATACTGCAGGTTCATGGTGGTTAACATTTTGAGTATGTGTTTTGAGTTGAGAAGTGCTGAATCTGTGATACAGTTTTACTATCTCTTGCATAATAATAATTTGTTTAACTTGTGTTGAAAAATTCTTATGGTTTCTCGAGATGTTTGTTTTATAGTATACAGATTGTAGCAGTGTGTTGCTGAGAAGTTTAGTAAAGAGGAGTTTGCTTGGATGCATGGTAGAACCTCCTTTCTATATTGCAGACAAAGAAAGTTGAAGAGTTTTGAAGATTGCTATGAAAGGACTAAACTGGAGTTTACTCAAACGCTAACGATTTAGATGATTTGGTGATTGGATATATTAGCTTAGGGGGAGTCTGTTGCAGACAGAAGCTATTAAAGCTGAAGCTATCCAAAGACCAACGTTTTTCAAAGATACTAAAGATTGCAAGAAGACTGAAGACTAAGTTATTTTATGAAGCTATGGTCAAGGTGGAGTTTGTTGGTGCATATTTGTGACAACAGCTTAGATTTGGTCTTTGGATATCTTGTAATTAGTAAAATGATAAACGGTTAGCAGGTTTAGTTTTGTAATAGTGAATTAGAAGTAATTGGGCTGAACTAGATACAATATAACACATGGTAGGCGAATTAGGCTTTAAACCCATTAGCAGTCCATGTAGGAAACCCTAGCCCATGAGCATAACCTACCTCTATATATAGGGAGGTTGTGATTAGGGTTAAGGTTGCTCAGTTAGTTATTCAATGCTGAAAGAATTGCTTCAGAGAGATTGAGAGAAGAGTCTTGAATTGATTGTAAAACAATTGTGTTTGATAATCAATAGAAGACAGTTTAAAGGAATTGTGTTCGTGTTCTTGTTCATGTTCGTGTTTTCTTTAAAATCTGATTTAGGGGATTCTGCACTCTAGATTAGATAGACGATTCTGTCAAGATCCATAAGGACTAGGGGACCTATAGAAATATAACCTAAAATTTACACAAAAATTTACAACAACAAAGAATACGTACCGGTGATCATCTCTGGTAGCGCTCGTTGGGATCCACCGGGGGTATGGCTGATAGGGATATCCGGTGAGGGCCGACATCATGTCGTGGAAATCGTCGAGTGGCCCTCTCTCGCCTTCAGCTGGTGGTTGGAACTGTGGTGGGATAAAACTGGACCCGACCGCTTCGAGCCAATGGAAGATGGATCAGAGGGCCCAGTGGGAAGAGGTAGGTTCTCATATGATGTCTAAGGTGTGTGCTCCTGATATGGACGACCTGCTTCCCAATCTCTATGGTGGCGCTCCTGGTCATGCAAATGTTTGGCATTATTTACCGCCATCTGTTGCGCCACCGCCAAAGCATCCACCGGCAGTCTTCCAAAGCGTTTTGTTCAACACGCGCCCTTTCCTGCTCCTCCTGCCATGCTTGCCTTCTAGACAATTCTTGTGCCTGTTACAAGTCTTGTCTCTCCATGAAAGCTTGCTGAGCGGCCCACTGCTCTTGTAATCTCTCCCAATGCTCTTGCTCTTTGGCTGATACGCAGCCTCTTCAACCCAATGTGATTGTTGCTAGGCTTCCCAATTTTGTTCCCATTGTTGCCTCTTCTTCTCATACTCCCGGTTTTCCCCAATACACGCGGAGACTTTATCATAAACACCTTGTTGTCCCCGGTTGTAATTGGGGTATCCGGGTTTATGCCGATTTGGGATAAAAGAGGCCACCCCAGCTGAAATTCTCGATGTGGCTGGGTGTATCTTTGACGAGGTCCCCTCGGAACTTGAGGCTCATCTTCATCCTCCTCTTCAACCAACTCCTCCTCTCTCGCAGCCTCTTGAGCTACACTTAGATCGTGAACCGGAACCGATGCCCCTAGTCATCAGTGACGGTATATTGATGACCTTACACTTGAACTTGGATCTTCCAATGTTGCTTCATTGAAGCGAAGCAAATTTGATCCACCGGCTTCGAGACCCATAACGAATCAGGCGGCAACCGGTTCTGTTGCACTATCATGGCACTAATGAGTTGTACGTGTGGTATCATCTTCCGAGTGTATGACTCACGAGTGTCCCAAGTGTTGATCATAACAAGATGACGCCAAGATAACTTAGGCACTCCATAAAGCAACGAGTGAAGTACCCGACAATCCAAAGCCTTCACCTTCCCTCGGTCCTCGAATCTAACCATGATGTTTACGAGAGAGAAAGGTTGAAGGATCTTTCCTTCAACCGATAACTGACTGCGCAGAGCAGCCCCACCATCAGAATAAGGCAAAACCGACTCAACCATTCCGTCGGGATCAGTAGTATTAACCTTGTTGTCCAAAAACTGGTCGACAACGTAATAATCATACTCGTCGACCGTTAAAGAATCAAATCGGGCAATAAAGTTCATAGTCTCGAAGGACATAACCATCTGTCCTCTCCCCGTGTCACCCACAGCTGCCATGTGTTCGGCCGGCCATCATTAATAACGAACCGGAGCGAGGCTAACCATTCGCAGACTGCAACCAAATAAACCCGTGGTGTGATATCCTCACACCAATCCAACATCGCTCCTAGCCGATTCTCTCGAACATCTGAACAATCCCGATTGTTCGAAATTCCTCCACATTTAACATGCGTTCCGGTACAACCCGTTTCAGAATAGATGTAGACACCCCATTAACCATTTTCCACTTCCACATCTTAACTTCCAACCGCTTGTTGTTGAAGCTTGAGAGTGGTCTTCGTTTATTATTTTCCCAGGCCTCGCCCACATTACTCTCTCTGATTCTTTCCCATACCTAGTCCTGTCTGAATAATCTATCATCATTATCCTCCAACCCAGTTAGTTGATCCCATTTCCTTGCTCTATGCCCCGAGGACGACCCGACTCCTGAAGACAAACCTGGACCCGAAATTTTACTTTGTTTTCGGCTTGCCATACCTACAAGACATAATACAAAGGAAAACAATTAAACATGATCAAACCCTAACATTAAAACCCTTACTTTAAGTTCAACCCAAATTGACTTCTTGAACATGATGCACAATGTTGAATCATAACTTAAATGGTTAGACAAAAATTGGCACTTTTGTCAACATTTTCAATTCAAGATTTTATGTTCTTATCTTAAGTAAATAAGATTTTAGACAAGATTCAACGTTATGTTCATTCTCAAACATGCAACCTAAATAATCACAAACTCATTACTAGCAATGTTGCATGTTCAATCCCACCAAATCAACAATAAACTTAAATTCAAGCAACAACTCATGTCATATTATCATAAACAACCTACTTTTAAACCTAAGTTCAAAATTTCGGAAGAAAATCACATACCATATGAAATCCATGCTCAAATTTAAGTAAAAATCATACCTGGAGTATTGTGTAGATGATAGAACTTGAAGAAGATATAGTGCAAAGTTGAAGAACACTTTTTTCTCAAAAACCCGAAATTTGAACTCCACAAATCTTGCAAACAAGCAAGAATTGAGGGAAACCATGTTAGGGATTTTGTTCTACTCGGAAAACCACACAAAATAGGCTCAAGAATCAGGCGATTTGGTGGAGAATTGAGAAGTTATGAAGATTTGAAGATTAGGGTTCTTGAGGGAATTTTGGAGAAGATGGATGATTTTGGTGATGAATGTGCAGGGATAGGGTTGGTTATAAAGAGAATATTTTGGATAGGGTTAAACCGGGTCGAAATTGTGGTTGAAAATACGTTTGGGTTGAGTTTCGGTGGGTAAAAATGAGTTTGGGTCCGAGAATTTGCGTTAAAAAGGTTTCAGAGTCGGCTGACTAACCAAGGGCTATCGCCGACGGCCCTTTGGTCCGTCGCCGACGCCTTCCTATTTTACCCAAAACCCCCGACGGCTTAAACCATTGTATACGACGTAACTGACCCGACACACCCAACGAGAGACCGTCGGCGACGGCCTGAGGACCCGTCACCGACGCCTCACCAATTTTCATTATATATATATATATATATATATAACAATACATGATCGGTTCATTTACCATACCACCCCCGAATAACCGTGGATTGTCCTCAATACACCAAACAAGTTTAAAAATATACCTTATTTGTTCATGGCCCAATTGCACAATCTGAACTTCACACGTTTAACGAGATTAGTACAAAAATGAACAAAACAAACAATGCGCGCAAACAATAAGATGATACAAAATTCTACAACAAATGTTTTTGTCCTCTACTTAACCTCATAAGTCGGTATGCTTACAAAAAAGCTTACTGATTCCTTGTTCACTCCAATTTTGTCCTCGTTACCATTGATAAACGGTTTAAGACGATGACCGTTGACCGTTTGTTTTGACCCATCCTTTGGGTCCTCGATAGTAACATCCCCAAGCTTGCGAACCCTTGTGATCACGAACGGGCCCATCCATTTGCTTTTAAGCTTTCCGGGAAAGAACTTGAGCCGTGAATTATATAGCCATACCTTTTGGCCACTACAAATTCCTTCGGCTTCAGCTTGACATCATGTGCTCTTTTCATGTCATCCTTATATTTCAAAGCACAATCATATGCCTCCTCCCGAAGCTCTTCTAACTCGCAAAGCTTTAACTTGCGTTCCTTACCAACATCATCATATTTAAGGTTAACCTCTTTGATAGCCCAAAATGCATGATGTACAAGTTCAACTGGTAGATGACAGTTTTTACCGTAAACTAAGCGGTAAGGAGTAGTGCCAATAGGTGTCTTATGTGTCGTTTGATAGGCCCATAAAGTATCGTTCAACTTCGTTGACCAATCCTTACCGTCCGGTCGAACGGTCATCTGCAAAATTTCTTTAATCTGCCAATTGGACACTTCAACTTGACCAGTTGTTTGCGGGTGGTAGGAGGTGGCAATTCTATGGTCAACACCATACTGTTTGAGCAATTTCCCTAAAATGAGATCCCCCATCATTAATAATTACCCGAGGTATTCCAAATCTAGAAATGATATTTGTTTGCATAAAATTGCAAACAACGGTATGGTCATTTGTTTTGGTGGCGATCGCTTCGACCCATTTTGACACATAATCTACCGCCACCAAAATGTACATATTCCCATAAGAATTGGGGAATGGGCCTATGAAATCGATTCCCCACACGTCAAAAATATTGACAATAAGGATCGGTTACATGGGTATCTCATCCCGCTTAGAAATGCCCCCTAACTTCTGACATTCAACACAGTTCTTAGCAAAGTTAAAAGCATCTTTGAAGATAGTTGGCCAGTAAAGGTCACTATTAAGAACTTTATGTCCCGTTTTATGACCACTAAAATGGCCCCCACAAGCAAAGGTATGCAAGTGCGTCAAGATACTTAGGATCTCCTCATTTGGAATACATCTTCTCACTACTTGATCCGGACATGTCTTGAACAAATCCGGTTCTTCCCATGTGTAGTACTTGATATGAGAAAGAAAATGCAACCTTCTTCTCCTATCCCAATGAGCCGGCAAATCACATGTCACCAAATAATTTAAAATGTTAGAAAACCAAGGTAATGTTGACACTTTAAGAATGTGCTCATCTGGGAAAGTCTCGTTGATCTCCACAGAGAAGAACCCTCTTCTACCAACAACCGGGGTAAGTGGTCCGCCACCACATTCTCACTACCCTTCTTATCCGGAATCTCTAGGTCAAACTCTTGTAGCAAAAGAACCCATTGGATCAACCGCGGCTTTGCATCCTTTTTCTCCATAAGGTACCTGACAGCACAATGGTCAGAATAAACAATTACTTTATTACCCCAAATATAAGCCCGGAATTTATCCAAAGCATATACCACTGCAAGTAGCTCTTTCTCAGTTGTCGTATAATTAGTTGAGCATCTGAAGAGTCTTACTCGCGTAGTATATTGCAACGGGTTTCCTTTCTACCCTTTGACCCAACACAGCCCCCACCGCGTAATCACTTGTATCACACATGATTTCAAATGGTAACGACCAATTTGGTGATTGCGAGATTGGGGCCTCAACAAACTTTTGTTTTAACACGTTAAAGGCATTTTGACAATCTTTGTTGAAGTCAAACGGGTGATCTTTTAACAATAGATTACACAAAGATTTCGTTGTGTCACTAAACCCTTTTATAAACCTTCTATAAAACCTCGCGTGACCCAAAAATGACCTAACACCTTTAACACTCGTGGGATATGGCAACGTAGAAATAACTTGCACTTTTGCCCTATCAACCTCTATCCCTTGACTCGAAACCACGTGGCCCAATACGATTCCCTCTTGAACCATGAAATAGCTCTTTTCCCAACTCAAAACTAAATTCTTTTCAACACATCTCTTCAAAACCATTTCGAGTTGGTGAAGACAACCATCAAATGATGACCCAAATATTGAAAAGTCATCCATGAAAATTTCTAAGGACTCCCCTACCATATCTGAAAAGATACTCATCATACACCTTTGGAAGGTGGCGGGGGCATTACATAGCCCAAACGGCATTTGCCTAAATGCGAAGGTTCCGTATGGGCAAGTAAAGGTGGTCTTAGCTTGGTCTTCCGGATGGATAGCTATTTGATTGTAACCCGAATACCTATCCAGGAAACAATAATATTTTGACCCGCTAACTTGTCAACAATTTGGTTAATAAAAGGCAAAGGGAAATGGTCTTTGGAAGTTGCGGAATTCAACTTCCTATAATCAATGCAAATACGCCACCCGGTTACCGGCTGAGTGGCGACCTCTTCACTTGTGTCATTTGTGACGAATTGGATGCCCGCCTTTTTAGGAACCGTCTGCGTGGGGCTCACCAATTGGCTATCATAGATGGGGTATATGATATCCGCATCTAGCCACTTTAGCACCTCCTTCTTGACCACTTCTCGCATGTTCAGATTTAATCTCTGTTGTGTGTCACGAGAAGGAGTGCTTCCATATTCAGTGATGATTTTATGCATCACTACAGAAGGGCTAATTCCCTTCAAATCAGCAATGGTCCACCCAATAGCGGCTCTATTGGTGACCAACACATTCATCAACTTCTCCTCTTGCTCCCCGGTCAGATTTGCCGCAATGATGACCGGTATCATGTTGCCCTCACCCACATAAGCATACTTCAATTCTTGGGTAACACCTTCAGCTTAACAACATGAAGTTCAACCAATGACAGCTTAAGCCTTGTGTCAATATTCTCGGGAAGACTTTCCACTTGGTGTCTCCAAGGTGGTCTTCCTTCCCTTACCGCCATCACCCACATTTTCTTCTCCTCCTCATCTATGCTTCGATTTGTTTTAGACTGTAACCTGTCAAACATAAAGCACTTCTCTATTGTGTTTTCCTCCTCGACACCCATGTCGCAAAGAGGTATACAAGCATCAACAACGTCAGCCATATAGCATTCATCATTGACTAGAGGATCTGTTAATCCGGAAAAAACGTTTAACCGCAACCGACGGTTACCGAAAATCATGTCGACCGTTCCCGTTTTGCAATTTATTTGAGCATTTGATGTTGCCAAAAACGGTCGACCCAAAATAACCGTGGGTTGCTTGGTTAGATTTAACGAAACATAATCAAGTACAAGAAAGTCCACGGATAGTAAAAGTCCTCGACCTTGAGAATTACATCCGTGACTATTCTACGGGGTAGTTTAGGAGTCAAATCGGCTAACACCACGGTAGTGTTTGCCGCTCTAAGTGGACTAAATTCGTATTGGTCATACAAACTACCCGGTAAAATACTCACACTACCCCAAGGTCCAAAAGTGCCCTTGTCATTTTAAATTCTCCAACTTGAATGGAGATGATAGGCGCTCCCGGATCTTGTAGCTTATGTGGAAGTGCACCCAAAAGAATCGAACTCTCGTTTTCGGTTAAATCAAGTTTCTTAGGAAATTTGTGAGTTCGTTTTTGGGTACATAGATCTTTCAAGTACTTAGCGTAAGATGGAACTTGCTTTATGGCATCCAAAAGAGGTAAATTGATTTTGACTTGTTTAAAAATCTCCCACATTTCTTCTTGGTGGGGACCTCTTTTTTTACCACTTTCTTTGATGGTCCCAATAAGGCTTCGAGATAAGGGGCATATTAACCTCCACACCCTTTTCCTTAGCTTTTGGGATGGGAACGGTCACAATGGGTGTACTTTTCTCATTTTTAAACATTCTCTTTTTGACCATTTGACCGTCAACATTCTCATCATCGCTAACCTCTTCCACCACCCTTCAACAAACTGAGGTGGTGGTGTCACAACACCATTATCAACAACTCGACCACTACGTAATGAAATTTTATTGATTGGTACCTCACGTGTGTTCTTCGAGCTTGATCCTTGATGCTTTGGATTTACGGTGGTGTCACTAGGTAGCTTTCCACCATTACCTCGCAGTTGTGCCATTTCCTCCGCAAGTTGCCCCACTTGCTTCTCCAAAGCTTTATGTGACTTGTCACGAACCTCGAACTCTTTTTCATTTCCATCTTGATTTCTTGATTCGAAGCTGTGATGGCATTCATGATTGCATCTAGCTTGGAGCTTATGGAGTCTTCACCACCCATTGGAGGATTTGGATTACCACCCCTATTACTACCTTGGTTGTAACCTCTTTGGTACCCACTGTCGCGGTTCTAATAATTCTGGCCACTCCCTTGATTGTAATTTCATTGGTACCCTCCTTGATTACCGCCTTGACAGTTTTGGTACATTGAGCCCCCTTGATTTCCCCCTTGATTGTTCGTTTGAAAGTTAAGGTTCATCTGGTTTGAAGCATTCCCATAGCGAAAGTTGGGATGATTTCTCAAGCCGGGTGATATGTATTTGAGTTCATGTCAAATTGTTTTCTCTCACCATAAACTTGATTCACCTCTTCATTCGCATGTACCATGCCCACTTGACATTCCTCGGTTCGATGCCCAAGATCCCCACAATCTTCGCATACAGCGAACTAAACTGCACCAACATCTTTCTTTTTCATCCTCGCCAACTCCCTTTCCAAAATAGCAGTTCTATCTTTGGCGCTTGAATCGAGGTCGGGAAGAGATCGGGAGATCAGATACTTCTTTGACCGGTCCGCCATAGCGACCGCTTTGGAATTCTTGCTCATCCGTTCCAAAAAATCCCAATCATCTTCCTCATGATTGTTCAACAATGTCCCATTACTAGCCGATTGTAAATATTTGTGTTCATCGGCATCCAAACCCCTCACGAAGCATTTGAGTAACTCCCACCTTGGAATTTGGTGATGAGGACACTTCCTAACCAATTCCTAGAAATGAGTCAAGGCCTCATGTAGTAATTCCCCCGGTAATTGCCTAAATGACCGAATCTCATCTCTTGCGTCGTCGGTCTTAGCAATAGAATAATATTCATCCAAAAATACTTGTTGCATTTCCGCCATGTATGAATATTGTTTGCCGGCAGTGTAAGAAACCATTGTTTCGCTTTATCTTTTAGTGAAAATTGAAAGAGTCTCAATTTCATTTCTTCTAATGCAAAATCATGACTGCCAATCATGCCACATATGGCCGAAAATTCCGCCAAATGTGTATATGACTCGCATTAGTTCTACCGTTGAAGTGGGGTAGAATGTTGATGTAGTTTGGCTTGCAAACGAACGACCTTCTTCCTCGAGGTGTAGTCACAATTGGTGAGTCATTTTCGTTGACCATCGGTCTAAATCGCCCATTGACACCCCTCGGTGCTTGTTGATTCACTTGACGAAATCAGACCGTTTACCTCTTGATTCATGGGCCTAAAATTTCCCCTTTGGTCACCACCCATTTCCACCTTGATTTCCACCGCCAACATATTGTGGAATTCGGTTACGGTTACCATTGTGTTGTTGTTACCGCAATCCCGATTTCTTTGATTATTGTGTTTGACGGTCATTCCCGTAGCCGTTATCTCTACCCATCTCTTGCCCCTATCCACCATTGTTTCTCACGAAATTGGCCTTTTTGATAACCAAAATCATCATAGTCAAACACCCGATCATTGTAAAAATTCCCCATATTATTATCGCCCCACTCATCATGCACAACTCGTTCATTGTAGTTCCCACCATCATCCGAATACTCCGAATGAATGCTCACGTGATCCGGCGATTGATAACCGGGAACACTATACGGTGCATCATCGGGATATTATTTCTCAACTCATCGAAGTCAAGAAATTGGGCTTCCCCTGTGGGATTGCCACGGCTATGGTTAACCCTGCGATTGGCATTAACATTTCGGTTGTTGAGATTTAGAAGTAATGGGTTTTGTCGGTTGTGGGTTGGAGTAGGTGTGGGTGTACGTTGGCGGTTGTTTGGGTTTCGGCTACGGTTTTGGATTGGTGGTCTTGAGTTGTGTCCACCCCTCTATTGGTTGTTTTGATTTTTGAGCTTGGGGTGGATAGTCATAATATTGGTTGTTGGGTTGGTTGGAATTTTGAGGATCCATTGGAACTGGTCCAAAGGATGGTGTAGGTGGTGAGTTGGTGTTGGGTGGATTAGAAGCAAGGGTTGCCTCTAATCGGTTGGCTAAATTCCTCCTAATGACCCGCTCAATTTCCGGTTCGAACACTAGCGGCGATGTCCTTCCGATATTTCGTGTATGCATGCACTACCTGTATCCTACACAAGTAACACACCCCGCGTAACACAAAGCAAAGACGATAATAAGAATTAAGCACTTTAAACAGTTAATCATAAAAGTCAATTTAACCCAAATGCAAAGCGCACGAATCCCCGGCAACAGCGCTAAAATTTGATACGGAGTGTCGCGGCCCGGTCAAAGATAATATTTATAGTCCCGAATTACCCTTAACAATGTGTTAGTGGTAGTAAGGGGTCGAACCACGAAGAGTTTGTGGTTTGCGATTGGATGTGATTGATTTTAAGTACAATTGTCACTTTTTATGAAGCTTGCTATAAGGTTGATTAATTTGGTTTGTTTTGAAGAGGTGTCGGATTGATCCAACAACAATTGGTTTGGTTACTTAATCGCTAAATTAAACAATTAGACGAAAACTGATTACTTGGTTAAAACAATGGTTTGAAACAAGGCTCACACCCGGTTTGGTAATACAAATCCTAGGGTTCCTACACGTTTTAGTTTCAATTTAATTGCAACAAAGATCAACGAGTTTAGTGTTACGGGGTTTAGGTGCCAAAAGCTATCGACGTTATAGACAACGGACTACTATGCACTTCATTACCAAGAACATGTAATTCTAACCAAGACAAGGCATAATCGCACATAAACATTTCGCAAAGTCGAATTTCAAACTCATTCGACAATTCACAAATACAATACCAATGCGAGAAAATTATCTTACGTTTTCAAATCAAATCACAATTTGTCACAAATCAAAACTCAAAACAATGTGAAACCCTAGAACTTACAAAACCTACACCGGGATGAAACCCTCATGAATTAGCCGCTCATGGTGAACGACACTTGATCAATGGAAGATTGAAGCCCAAACATGAACATCTTGAAGCTTTGATAGTGGTGATGGTGAGGATTAGGGTTTTGAATAGATGATGATGGTGAAAGGATTGGAGGATTGGTGAGGATGGTGATGATAGATTAGGGTTGGGAAGATTGGATGATTGATTCGGTTGATGATAGATGGATCCAATGGATTGGAATGGAAGGATATGGTGTTCTTGGCTCCAAGATGGATGATTTTGCTTCAAAGACTCGTAACTCCTCACAAATGGGTCAAACAAACAATAAAAACCCGTCCGAAATTGAAATTTAGTGACCAAATAATCAGAGAGGCATCACCGACGGCCCTCTTGGGCGTCGCCGACGGCCTTTAAAAATGTGTATTTTCCTCCGACACCATCACTTTAATGCACTTTCTACACCATTTTTCTCCGACGGGCTATCAGAGGGGCGTCGCCGACGGTCCCACTGGGCGTCGGCGACGACCTCTACAATGCTTGATTTCCTGTTTTCCCATTTTACGATCCCGTTGACCTGTTTTCCCCCTCGAGGACTCCAAAACACTCCCGAATAGCTCCTTAAACTTTGTAAACCTACAAAAACACAAATCTAATCAAAAGTAGGCTATTCAAAACTAAAAGTCACGTAAAATGTTAACTTAAACTTAATAGGAACATTGGTTTTCGACACTCAGGTTATAACCAAATTGCTATTCACCCTGACGACGAACATAAACCACTTTCACATGTCCATTTGGCACTTTTGCTTTTAGGCGAATGCCATTTTGCTTGTGCAATGCCCCGAAGACTTTTAAACGATGTATGATGAGTATTTTCTTGGACATGGTTAGGGAGTCACTTGAGGTGTTCTATCTTTTCAATTTTTAGCACAAGTTTTGAGTCTTGTCTCGACCAGTTGGAAAAGGTTTTAAAAAGATGTGTCGAGAAAAACTTGGTGCTTAGTTGGGAGAAAAGTCATTTCATGGTTCAAGAGGGTATTGTATTGGGCCATATTGTTTCTGAAAAAGGGATGGAGGTGGATAAGGCGAAAATTCGTGTAATATCATCGTTGCCTCCACCTACAAATGTAAAAGGAGTAAGGTCATTTTTGGGGCATGTTGGGTTTTATCGGAGATTTATTAAGGGTTTTAGTATTATTACTAAACCTTTATGTAATTTATTAATGAAAGATGTTCCCTTTGACTTTACTAACTAATATTCGCAAGCTTGTACTGTTTTGAAGGAACAACTGGTGAAAGCCCCTATTTTGCAACCGCCGGATTGGTCAAAGCCATTCGAGATTATATGCGATGCTAGTGATACAACTGTTGGAGCAGTTTTGGGTCAAAGAGTTAACAAGAAGCCGGTGGCAATTTATTATGCCGAGCAAAACATTGTCCGAGGCGCAACTGAATTACACAACAACTGAAAAAGAATGATTAGCAGTTGTGTATGCCTTGGACAAGTTCGATCTTATATGGGGTAGCAAGGTGGTGGTGTATTCGGACCATAGTGCGTTCGTATTTAATGGAGATAAAGGATGCGAATCCCCAGTTGATTCGATGGGTGTTATTATTACAAGAATTTGATTTGGAAATTCGAGATAAGAAAGGAAGTGAAAATGTGGTGGCGGAACATTTATCTCGAATTCCAATGGAAGGGGTCGATGATGTGAGTGAGATTAACGATTGGTTTCCCGATGAACAGTTGCTAGCTGTTTCTACTTCTGTAGTACTATGGTATGCTCATTATGTAAACTATTTGGCCACGGGTGTTATTCCTAGTCATTGGGCGAAGAGAAGAAGACAACAGTTTATGGTTCAAGTCAAGCAATTCATATGGGATGAATGGATCTGTTTATAATTAGGCCCGACCAAGTGATAGAAGATGTGTGCCGGAAACAAAGTGGCAGAAATTTTGACCCATGCTCATTCCTCCACTTGTGCGGGGCACTTTAGTGGTCACAAGACGGGATAATGGGTGCTCACATGCGGGTTTTAATGGCAAACTATTTTCCAGGATGCATGTGAATTTGCCCGAAAATTGTCTAGATAGCCAAAAGATGGGGAGTATTTCCAAAAGGGATGAGATGCCCATGCAACCCATTTTGGTGGTGGAGATTTTTGATGTATGGGGAATAGATTTCATGGCGACTTTTCCAAGTTCGAATGTGTTCTTGTACATCTTGGTGGCTGTGGATTATGTTTCAAAATGGATTGAAGCCATACCGGCAAGAACTAATGATCATTCGGTTGTTTGCAAGTTTGTACAATCAAACATCTTTGCTCGTTTTGGGATCCCACGGGTTATAATCAGTGATGGTGGTTCACATTTTAAAAATTTTAATTTCGGAAAATTATTGAAGAGGTATTGTGTGAATCACCGAATTGCCACGCCGTATCATCCACAAACTAGTTGACAAGTTGATGTGTCCAACCGTCAAATCAAGGAAATTTTAATGAAGACGGTGCGAACGAACAGGAAGGATTGGTCGAGCAAGTTGGATGATGCGTTGTGGGCGTACCGAACGGCCTACAAAATTCCTATTGGTACAACCCCTTACCGGTTGGTGTACGGGAAGTGATGTCATTTACCGATGGAGTTAGTGCATAGGTTGCATTGGGCAATTAAGATGGTAAACGCAAATTATGATGAAGCGGGAAAGATCCGGAAGATACAATTAAGCGAGATCGAGGAAATTCGTGATGAAGCGTATGAGTGTGCGGCGGCATACAAAGATAAGCTTAAAAAGGTTCATGATGCAAAAATCCGGAAGCGAACTTTCGAAACGGGTCAAAAAGTATGGTTGTATAACTCAAGGTAAAGATGTTTGCGGGTAAACTGAAAAGCAAGTGGATGGGCCCTTATGTTATTACAAGAGTGGGCAGGTTTGGAGATGTTGATATTTTGGATGTTCGAACTAACATGAAGCAAACGGTGAATGGGCGTCGGCTGAAACCGTATTTGGAAGGGAACAATATCAAACATCTTGAGCTTGACAAAGTGGGTTACATTCTACACCCATTGGACGTGGATTAAACACAAGAGGCCCAGGTTCGGTAGTGTAAATATATAGTTTAATTGTTTGTTTAGTTTGTTTCAAGTAATTATCCGAACTTGTTTGATTTGTGTTTGGAACAAGTGAGAAAGGAAGTTTTCAGGAATTTCTCATACACGGTGTTGAGGACAACACGGGTTTTTCGAGGGGGATGGTAGGATAAAAGTAGTATAATCGTGATTACGTATTTAAAAAAAATAAAAATTAAAAAAATTAAAAACTTAAAAAATAAAAAAATGCCAGTTACCACCATAGCTTACGTTCCCCACCGTAGCTTACGGTGGTCCCTAATTCCCTTACGGTGTAAAGCTACTGTCTTATGGTCCCTTTTAAAAACCCTGGCCACCGTAGCTTAAGGTGACCACTGGGCATTTGGGTCCGCAAAACAGCAATTTAAAACATGGGATTTAACCCCAATCACCCATTTTCTGCATACTTTTCAGCCACAACTTCCATTGTTCTTCTTCCCTATTTACTCTCAACAACACCCACACTAACCTACACCAATCCTTCAATTTTTTCACAAATCAAGTGATTTTTGAGTCAATTTTGACTAAAATTTCGCAAGTATTCCGAATTTGTGCTTGTATTTGGTAGAATCCAGAGTTGGGTGATAAACTTGGAACTTTTTGATCCGAAAATTTTAGGGTTTTTGTTGAGTTTTGGGTAATCTTCAAGTTCCTAGTATCCTTCTTTTCTACAAGGCTAAGGTATGCATTTTCATTTATTATTGTTATTGCATTGTAGAATTGTAAGTGCTATGTTACTATGATCCCATGCTTGTTTATAGTTGATTATATTGAGATGAATTTGATGGGTTTATGAATGATTATGGTTATGGAAGTTAGTTATGTGATAAAAACATGATTTTTGGGGTAAAATTTTACTAACTTAGGGAATTGTTGTTAAAATTTTTACAAATAATGAACTTATGATTTAGCCAATTTCCATAACCATAGTGTTAAGCAAGTGTGGGGATAATGTGGGATATTGAGAAGAAGCCTAATTTGTGTCCTTGGTTTCTATGCTTTGCAGAATTAATATGGGGCGCAAAGGAAAGGAAAAGGTGGGTTCTTCGAGTAACCCAGTACAAAGAAAGAGAAGGTTAGTGATGCAAAGTGACATAGAGGAAGAGTACGAGGAAGAAGTGCCTGATCGGGGACCAAAACCAAGATGGACATCTGGTCCTATACATGATCAGGCAGAGGAATGGCAAGCTGAGTTGTTCAATGATCAAATTAATAAACTAGCACAACGGAAAGAAGCTTTTATTTGTGAGAAAGAGGTTCGAGAAGCGGATTTTGGGCCATTTGGGGTCACGGAAAGGTTTCGCGCACTAGGTTCGGAAGCGGCTTTAAAATGTTATGATTATGAAGGTACGAATTCATATGATGCTGAGATTCAAGAGTGGATGGCCACTCTAAGGTGTCCTTCATATAGAGGTGGAGCATCGAAAATGAGGCTAGTCGGAACCGTAAACGACATTGAGGTGGAAATGTCTTTCGATTCTTTGCGGCGGGTAGTAAAGTTTGACAGTAAACCGATTAATCAATATATGCATCCAAGGCTGGAAGACTTATACTTTGAACCCGAGAAGCATCCTCGGTGGAACACAATGCTAGGTTATTTGTTCTTGCCGGGCACCACTCACGGGAAGCTGTACCGCGAGAATTTAAGAATCGAAGGGAAGTTAATGTTGCCAATCTGTATGCAAAATGTCATCCCAATGCGGGGTGACAAAACTGAGGTTCAACGGCCGGAAGTGTCGGTGCTTTACACGTTGTTAACTGGGCCCCCATGTTTCCGTTTCGCTTTTTGGTATTGAATAATGTGTGGATTAGTAGAAATAACGATCAACGGAAGATCAACCCGCATTGCCGACTCATTACAACCCTTTTGAAAATGTATGGGGTGATTGGTGCGGTGACAAGGGGTCATACAAGAAATTCAAGTCGTTCGATATCAAACAATTGGGTGATGGGTGGAAATACACAGAATCGGAGAGATACCACAAGTTGAAGAGTGAAGGGCAAAGATGGAGAGTGTTGAAGGTTGATGCGCGACCACTTAGACTAGGGGAAGAGGATGAACTAGAGAGTGAAGAAGAGGGCCCGAGTAGAGACGAAGATTATATGGATGACCCACATGTTGCCCCGATGAATGTGGATCGGGGGGGGGGGGGGGGCTCGAGTAGTGATCCGATTGGGGTTTCTTTGATTTCTCAAGATATCTTTATGAGCCAAACTAGGCTCATGAAGGTACTATGCAAGAGGTGATTGAGAGTCAACGACCTTTGGTGTTTGATAGTTGGAGTGGGGCTAAAAGAACATTTTTTGATCATCAAACTTTTATGGGTGTAAGTATGGAGCGTCGTTAAGGCACAATTTCGATTGTCAAGATTCTTGGAACCGCACCCATGCGTACGCTTTTGAACAAGAAATAAATAATCGGTACTTGGATGATTAAAACCGGCGTATGCATGCTGATTCGCATGCGAGGCGACCAGTGGTTGTGGACCCACCACCTGTGGACTACTCGACCTTGCCGCCCTATGATGGTAGCGTTTCCTATCTGATGCCGCCGATGCATCATTCGCAATAGGTAGATCCTCTTTATGGTCAGCAGCAACAGCAAAGCACCGGGCAGCAAGAAGGAGGAGAAGGAGGAAGTGGCAATGGCGCGTTTGCATTCGGTGAGTTTTCGGAGATGATGACCTCCATCTTTGGACCTCCTCAGCAGCACAACTATTAATCAGGTTGTGTTCTTTCTTTGTACAGTATTACAGACATTATTATGTTGTGTTTTGTTCATGGTTAGGAGTGAAGGGGGCGTATTTTGGTTGATAGTCATGTTATGGGTTGGTGGTGTTTTATGTGTTTATAAAAAGTTGGGATTTGAGTTTTTGAACTTAAGGTTAAGTTGAAGTAACTTGAGTGACTGTTTCCCTCAAAACCATACATTGGGGTCAATGTATCCTAAGTGTGGGGATGAGGTAAATTTTTGAAAAATGTTGAAAATTTTTATCTAAACCAAACAATTGTCAAATTTGAATACTTTACCTTAATCTGCATGACACATCGGTATCCATTTTTATCCCTTTCTTGGTGAGTTTTGAGCCATGTGGATGCGTTCTAGAGATTAAATTCTTCTTGGTTGAGTGGCGGTATGTGTGTTGTGTTAATAGAACTTAGATAATAGATGCTTGTCAAAACCTAAGTGTAACATGCTTTCGAATATGATAAGGGCATTTAGGTAGCCTCATCTGGATGTGTGTTGAGTGTGGGTTTGGGGGGTTAGACCTCATAATTTACATATATAAGCTTGGTAGTGGGTGGGACGGGGGTTTGGACATTAGTAGCCAATATTTGAGCTTTTAACCATTCAATTGTTACCCAAGCCTATGTCCTACAAAATTCTACCCATTGATCGACTCGGTTTGAGAGTTTAGTTTAGTTTGATATTGTTATGTATGTGTTCTTGCCACACCCTGACCGCAGCGGAAATGGTAGTCGGGGCATGATTGGATTTTCATCAAAGCTCATGACATTTACTATAATAAAATTTATTATTTTCAATTTAAAGGAAAAATTACAACAATCATACAAGCACAACAATATTCATGAACTCTTTATATTTCTTCTAAGGCAAATTCCTATGTGTTCCTTGCTTCAACTTGTCCACCTGTATCATGTGTAAAAATAGGGTTTTGGGTCAACAAAAGTTGGCGAGTGAATCTCATTTAAACATTTGAAAGAATTAGTTATATTGGTTATTTAAATATAAATGTGCATAAACCAAGTATGAGTATACGCATATGTAAATTTAACTATAAACCACATAATATCAATCAGTGCACACACAAGCATGACAAATGATGAACAATGAGATCAAGGCTCAATCAAACGGAGCCGGTCTACTGAGGCACCTGATGCTCAAATCGAAGCCCACGAGGAACTGATGGGCCTTAAATGAATGATTGAACGCAACTTAACAAAAATGTAAACACACAATACAACATATAAAATTACATAACACGTACGATCATATAATGGTAATAGCACAATTGTTTGAATAAACGAAATATGTAAACGACACATGATACACCCCAAAACATGAATAAAAAGGGGAATTTGTAAGCTCACAATGGGTGCGTTTCCTTGATTGACAAAGAACACGCACGAGTTTGGAATTTAACCAAGAGAGAAAACTAGCCTAAATAATAACGTAATAATTGAATAAATAAGTAAAAGTTAATATTTTAATTAATGCTTTTTATTAGATTTTTAGGTTATTTTTGTTGTATTTAATGGAGTTTTTAAACCTAAGAAATGTTGTTTTTAAGTATTTTTAATTGATTTTTAATTAAAATATTAAAGAAAAATAATTATATAAAAAATTGGATCTTGTCAGACCTGACAAGGTCTGACCGGCTTTTGTATGGAATTGGCAGCATGTGCGAGGTTCGAACTAGTGACCTCCCGTATGCGTGCACGCAGCTCTACCAACTGAGCTACGTGTCTAACCCGAAATAATCTCTGATTTAATTAATCTTATATACAAGTTAGGTTATTACATAAATTATTTAATTAAAAAGATTTTAAAAACCTTTGAACCGGCACCCAAAGTCTGCCTCGAACCCGCGATCTTAGTTTTGCTTTGCACCCAGCCCAACCAACTGGGCTGGGTGTCTAACCCGATGATTCTAGTAATTTAATTATATTTATTAACTTACTGAAGATGCTCTGAATGATTTTTTTTAAACCGGTTATTATTCAGAAAAACCGGACATATGCATGATTCGAACCCGGGACGTGTGTAATGTGTTTGCACAAAGTCCACCACTGGACTATGTGTCTAACCCGATTAAAAACCCGGTTTTCATTACATTTATACAATGATAAAACTTCATCTTCTTCATATAAATAAAACCCAGAAACCTGAACCCGCCTGAGGACTTAGTTAATCAGATTTGTAACTGATTTAAACGACCAAATACGTTCAATAGATAACAGAAGTTTTAGGATTTAAACGAATTGAAGAATCAATAACATTTTAAAAATTCCGGCGATAATTGATGATTCCGGCGATGTTGAACTCGAACAGAAGGTTGAACAGAGGATTTAGTTTGTAGATTTTGAGAGATTATAGACGAAATGCTGTGCTCAAAACAGTTTTGAATCTTACAGTTTCAAATCTAGATTTTTAAAGTCTATGATTACAATTGCGGTTTCAGTCAAATTGGCTTCAATTTTCGGTTATAATCACGCTTAATTATAGTGATTGATTGTGAGTATTATGGTTGTCGTCGGTTACAAGTCTGTAAACTTTGACTTGCAGGTTGATGTTTTGTTTCGGTGTAAAAATAAATAAATTTCCAGTTATTCACATGTGTGCGTGTGGTGCATGGTGTAGACTGGGTGTGAGTTCGTAGGAGACCCGGGTTCAAACCCGGGTTTTCCTTATAAATATATATATATATATATATATATATATTTCTTTTTGGCTTCATTATTTAATATTATTATTTTATTATTATTTTATTTTTTTATATAGTTTAGTTATTAACCATAAAAATTAATCAACACCAACTTATAAATAAATGAGTAATAAAACATTTAATAAATACTTGAATCTTAAACGTAACGGGTTGTGAAACCCGTTTTACATGAATGTTACAGTATCCCCTACTTTTAGAAATTTCGTCCCGAAATTTAGGTAGAAGTTGTAATAGGGAAAAGATGCGGGTATTTTTCGCGCATTGAGTCTTCGCGTTCCCAAGTAAACTCAGGTTTTCGTTTTGACTCCCAACGTACTTTGACCAAATATATGAATATCTTTTAACATAAAAAGGAGGTGTGATGTTTGGATTTTGGTTGAGGCGGTAACGTTCCTAGTAAGGGTTGAATACCCTGCTACAGGAATCGATTTTTGATGCCTAAGATGAGCAGCGTTGATACACAGAGTTGATTGACTAAATATTGTTCTCATGCATAACAGTTTTGAGAGAATTGATGCGTTGAAAAGATAAATTTATATCACAAGACAGAAACTCAACCATGACGATAATAAAACCTACACGGAACTTCTCATAACCGCCTGATAATGCTTTTGATCCTTTGACAAGAATACTTATAGTATAGAAAGTACCAGCGGCATATCCACCATATTCTTGTCAAATTTTCATTGGCTTTGTTAGTAAGTTATGATTAGTTCTATGTGACTCGTCCTAAAATCTACAAAACATAAACAAACACAACAGCTAAAGCTTGAGTCTCAAATTTGAAAGAATTCATGAATGAATGTCGACGTACCTCTCTCGTGTTTTATGATGAAGGGGTCAGTCTATGAAAAAGTGAGACACGACCCAACTTCTTTAAATGGTGAGACGAGGTGAGTCGTGATGTATGATGACATGAAAATTTAAATCGATGAGTAAAGACATGAAATAGAACAATGATATCAATTAACATTAAAATTTTTGGATACATAAATTCTCAAATTTAAACAGGGATATACAAAGATTGAGATTTAAAGAAAACATTGAGAATTAAATGCTTGGAGCGGAGTCTTGTCTCTTGGCGATGGAAGGCTAGTTGGGTTGCTCGTTTGCACTGTTATTAATTTCAACTGGATTGGCGTTGATGTTGTAAGCTCTTCTTCTCGCTGGTGGAGGTGCTGGGTTTGGTTGATTTGCTTGGTTAACTGGGTTTGCTTGAGCTTGGGCTTAATGATGTTAACCAATTTAGGGCATGTGTTACTAAAATGGGTAGGGTCACCACAATTAAAGCAAGCTCGAACATGTGGAACTATAGGGTATTGAGGTTGTTGATAAGGTTGGATCATATTTTGAGCAGGGGGTGGAGCTTGGTTTTGGGGTATGCAACAAGTTTTACTTAGATAACCATAACGCCCACAATTAGCACACAATCGACAGGGTATGGTGGGTTGACGGTGATAAAAGCAGGTGTTTCCTTGAGGGTGAGGACCAATGTAAGGTTTCTTGTTTGGGTATGCTAGTTAGGTGTCACTTGAGTGATTAGGATAGCTTGGAGGGGTACGACTTGTGGAGCTGGTTGACTGCTTTGAGTGACAGCAAAATTTTGCCCGTTCGCTTTCTCTTGGTAGTGAGTTGGGAAGAGGATTCAGTTTGGGTTGAGTTTGAGGTTTCAGTTGGTGTTTTATCTTTCTTCTTCTCATCTTTGAAATCTCCATTCCTAATGTGGTTTTCGGTGAGCTCTGTAGCTAGCTCCATTGCTGCTTGTAAAGTTGCAGGTGTAGTACTCATCACAGGGTCCTGACTCTTTGGAGGAAGACCCCTAATGTAATGCTCGATCAAACGGTAAAGAGGGGTGAAACAATTTGGAACCATTTGATTTAACTCGAGGAACCTCTTGTTATAGGTTATGTGATCTCCCTCTTTTTGCTTCAAGGAATAGAACTCATCCTCTAGTTTCTTAATTCACTTCTTGGACAGAAGCGTCTAGTCATAAGCTCTCTCAATTTTTCCCAAGTTAGGGCTACAGCGGCTTCGACGCTCGTCTGCCCTTCTCAGCATTCCACCACGTGAGGGATACTCTATACAATCGTCCAGTAGCATTGTGCACCTTGCGGTCATTGGGACAATCACAATTGAGGGAAGTACTCTCCATTTCTTCGAACCATCAAAGAATAGACAGTGACTCCTCAGTACCTTCGTACTTTGGAGGGTCACATGAGTTGAAGTGCTTGTAGGTGCACTTTGGTGTTTGGGGGAGGATTAGCAACATTTTGACCTCCTTGGTTGATTGTGTTGATGGGATTAGCAGCAAGGACTTGTTGGACTTGAGCTACGATATCGGGAAGTACGGCGGCCATTTGTTGAGCGATTTGGGCCGCCATGCGCTCGCGGGATTTTCCTGATCTCCTACCACTACGAGAGTGACTAGAAGACATCTACAAGGAATACGTATCGAGAGTATGAGTTTGACATATAGGTGTCATGTGTCGTATTTTGTAATGAACATTCACAAACAAATGAAGAAAATAAATTTGCTACATCTATAGGATGTCTTGGGCTTTGCTTATGTTTGGGCCCCCATATGTCCCCATACTTGGCCTTGGTAGTCATGTGGGCCCCCATGACTACTAGGCTTTGTAGGGTTCACATTGGTGTTAGCCTGTTAACACTCACGCCACCCGAACAAAAATCGTAAAACATGATTGCAAAGTACAAGGTCGGAGGGTGTCCAGGTGTAGACACAGTGACAACTCAAAGTGAAGTTAGTTCACAGGACGTTTGGTGTGGCATGCTTTGGCCTAATAGGTCTTTCGTACTCTCATCGTTAGTCCTCAGGTAGGCAAACTAGTCCGTTATATTGGATTTATATGAATGCCAAGCTAGATAGGATGTTTCGACTACCGGTACTTGTACCCTTCCAGTTACTACATGCCCGTCGTAGAACTCACTTTGATGAGATTGAGAAAAAAAATGAAAACATCACAAAATCTTAAATAAAGAAATATGAGAATGATTTAAATATGTGAGAATTGAAACGTGCGTGATGAATGTATATGTAAGCATGTTATGTTTGACAATATGTATAACTCATTAAGTATCACACAAAATGATAGTGGAAGTGCTTGCATGCATTTGTGTGTGTAACAAATATGAAACAAATAAATATCATGAGTTTACATGTAACCATATAAGCAATTAAAATCTAATCGACTATAGTATAGGCTCTAAGGGTCTAATAACCTATCCTATATCCCTATCGTCAAAAGCTCTGATACCAATCTGTCACACCCTGACGCGCAGCGGAAATGGTAGTCGGGGCATGATTGGGTTTTTATCAAAGCTCATGACATTTACTATAATAAAGTTTCATATTTATTATTTTCAATTTAAAAAAAAATTACAACAATCATACAAGCACAACAATATTCATGAACTCTTTATATTTCTTCTAAGGTAAATTCCTATGTGTTCCTTGCTTCAACTTCTCCACCTGTATCATGTGTAAAAATAGGGTTTTGGGTCAACAAAAGTTGGCGAGTGAATCTCATTTAAACATTTGAAAGAATTAGTTATATTGGTTATTTAAATATAAATGTGCATAAACCAAGTATGAGTATACGGATATGTAAATTTAACCATAAACCACATAATATCAATCAATGCACACACAAGCATGCAAATGATGAACAATGAGATCAAGGCTCAATCAAACGGAGCCGGTCTAATGAGGCACCTGATGCTCAAATCGTAGCCCACGGGAACTGATGGGCCTTAAATGAATGATTGCACGCAACTTGACAAAAATGTAAACACACAATACAACATATAAAATTACATAACACGTAAGATCATATAATGGTAATAGCACAATTGTTTGAATAAACGAAATATGTAAACGACACATGATACACCCCAAAACATGAATAAAAAGGGGAATTTGTAAGGATTCATTCACAATGGGTGCGTTTCCTTGATTTGACGACGAACGCGCACGAGTTTGAAATTTAACCATGAGAGAAAGCTAGCCTAAATAATAACGTAATAATTGAATAAATAAGTAAAAGTTAATATTTTAATTAATGCTTTTTATTAGATTTTTAGGTTATTTTTGTGGTATTTAGTGGAGTTTTTAAACCTAAGAAATGTTGTTTTTAAGTATTTTTAAATGATTTTTAATTAAAATATTAAAGAAAAATAATTATATAAAAAATTGGATCTTGTCACCGCGGTTTTTGTATGGAATTGGAAGCGTGTGCAAGGTTCGAACTCGTGACCTCCCGTATGCGTGCACGCAGCTCTACCAACTGAGCTACGTGTCTAACCAAAATAATCTCTGATCTAATTAATCTTATATACAAGTTAGGTTATTACATAAATTATTTAATTAAAAATATTTTAAAAACCTTTGCTTTGCACCAGCCCAACCAACTGGGCTGGGTGTGTAACCCGATGATTCTAGTAACTTAATTATATTTATTAACTTACTGAAGATGCTCTGAATGCTTTTTTTTTTTAAAACCGGTTATTATTCAGAAAACCGGACATATGCATGGTTCGAACCCGGGACCCGTGTAATGTGTTTGCACACAGTCCACCACTGGACTGTGTGTCTAACCCGATTAGAAACCCGATTTTAAGTACATTTATACATTGATAAAACTTCATCTTCTTCATATAAATAAAACCCAGAAACTTGAACCCGCCTGAGGACTTAGTTAATTAGATTTGATTAACTGATTTAAATGACCAAATACATTCAATAGATAATAGGAAGTTTTAGGATTTAAACGTATTGAAGAATAGATACCGTTTTGAAAATTCCGGTGATAATTGATGATTCCGGCGATTTGAACTCGAACAGAAGGTTGAACAGAGGATTTAGTTTGTAGATTTTGAGAGACTATAGACGAAATGATGGATTGATATTTATAGTGCTCAAAACAATTTTGAATCTTACTGTTTCAAATCTAGATTTTTAAAGTCTATGATTACAAATGCGGTTTCAGTCAAATTGGCTTCAATTTTTGGTTTTAACCACGCTTAATTATAGTGATTGATTGTGAGTATTATGGTTGTCGTCGGTTACATGTCTGTAAGCTTTGACTTGCATGTTGATGTTTTGTTTCGGTATAAAAATAAATAAATTTCCAGTTATTCACATGTGTGCGTGTGGTGCAGTGATGTAGACTGGGTGTGAGTTCGTGGGAGACTCGGGTTCGAACCCGGTTGCCTCCTATATATTATATATATTTATATATAATATTATATATATATATATATATTTCTTTTTGGCTTCATTATTATATATATTATTTTATTTATTATTATTATTATTATTATTATTATTATTATTATTATTTTATTATTTTTTTATTTAATTTTTATTATATAGTTTATTTATTAACCATAAAAATTAATCAACACCAACTTATAAATAAATGAGTAATAAAACATTTAATAAATACTTGAATCTTAAACAGAGCGGGTTTTGAAACATGTTTTACATGACTGTTACAGTTCTTTCCTTCGATATTTGTAGTTGCTAGTTGTTTAAAAAAGGGAAAAAGAAAAAAAGGAAGAAAAATGAAAAAGAAAAAGATAAATTAGTTGTACAAATAGTGTGGTTATTTTTGTTTGTTGTAATAATAAACCGGGTCGATTAAATGAGCTACATGCATATATCTCACCAATTCTCACCCTTACACATAGCCTTGTTACAACCCGAAATTCCTTTTGATTTGTAAGCATGTTAGGCAGTTTGTAGGTAGAGACTTGATTATTATCCAAGCTTATTGTCGCACATTCATGTACTTGCATTGAGTGATCTAGGACAATCTTGCTAGTACCATTTTTGTCAACGAGAGGAGAGTTATTGTGAGGGGTGTGTTATGTGGTATGATGGTAACTTGACAATTGGATGATATGTTTGTGTTTGGTTTATATTGTGATCAATTTTTAAGCTTGAAAACGTTTGTGATGTGTTGCTTGGGATAAGAAACGTTTAAGTGTGGTAATGTGACGGGTGGTCTATTGGACAACCTGAAAGTGCATTAAAATGATCAATATTCCACGTTTAAATTGGTTAATTGTTATGATTTGATGTCTACGGTGTATATGGCTTCGCAGGTACCGAAGAGCATAAACAAGGGAGTTTAAACGTGCTTTGGCGGGTGCTTGTAATTGGCTTATTGAAGACGAAGACTCAAGAAATTGATTGAAGGGCAAAACTAAAAATTATGCTGACCACCGTAAGCTACGGTGGGCACCGTAGCTTACGGTGGAGTCCACCTTCAAAAGCACCGTAAGACAAATCCTCATTGTCGTAAGGAGATTTCTGCCCACCGTAAGCTACGGTGGGCACTGTAGCTTACGGTGGTGAGCTGCGGGAAAGTTGTACCTGCCCATTTATGCTCGGTTTTGAAGAGGCTTTTGACATCTAAATCATTGGTGAACATTTTGCAGAGCTTTAGGGCGATTGTTGAGTAATCTTGTTGGTTCTAAACATTAGTTTAGTGTTTTTTATTCCTATGAACAAAATAATGGAAGGTATGTTGGATTGCACGAACATGAGAGGCTAAAACTCCTTGTGATCATCTTGAGGGGAAGGTTTGTTTAAACAATTATGTTCCAATTTCTAATTTCTAAGTAATAACTTGCTATATTGTAGTTGTTATGGTGTTTGGATTCTTGTTGGTAAATTGTTGATTGATATTTTAATCATTGCCTTAATCATACATTCTTGGTGTCATTGACAATCGAGATATCACGAGGAGGTTTAAGGGTTGGATATTAGTCAATTGGTCATCGGGTAACAACCTCGCATTGTAGTAATCCGAGTACTTACTTCCCTCTTATCATGAGCAATTGATTAAACACGAGTCATGTCTATGTGACTCTTTCTAGTTGAACTTGAAACACATGCGTTTCTTGAAACCAGAAACTTAAGATGATCACTTGCTTTTAAATCTGTTAAACAACCAATCTTTGAATCGCTATTAGTTAAAATCTAAAACCACAAACCAAAAACTCTGAATTTAATTTCTTGCAATTTAGGTAAATTAGTCAAAGTATTACAAACTTTAGATAACGCAATTTCGATAACTCCCTATGTTCCATACCCACTTACCGCTAGCTATTAGTGGTATTTGGATTAAATTTATGTGAGACTACGACATCACGTCAGCCACCATTGCTCAAAACCTACCCTACCATTCACGAGGACCCACAAATGGGTGGGCCCTCCAATGTTTTGCCTGTGGTGGAACTGACACCACCACTAGTGGTTCAACCACCACCATCGGGTTTTAATAACCGTATTCCTACATATCCGGATATATCTGGATATAATACTTTTAACCCATCTATGCCGTTAAGTTACCAGGCACTATCGCATGACCCTTATATGAAAGCGGTCATGCATAATGTACTTTACCCGTCTCCTTTCCCACCTGCTTATCCACCTACTGGATACCCAAGTTATGGGTACCAGTATCCTGTTGTGCCTCAACCACAACCACAACCTCTGCCCCCTCTTGAGGCCATTAATGAGGCCTTAGAGTGAATGAAGGAAATGTAGCAACAAACGGAGAAGACGGAGAAGAAGACGAATAAGTTCTTCAAGAAGCTCTTCAAGTTAGTTAAGGGAAAGACGGACGAGTGAAGTTTTTTCTATTATTATGTTTAGTCCATACATGGACATTGTTATTTCTTTAGTCCTTGCGTGGACAATTATTTCTTTTAGTCCTTGCATGGACAATTAGTTTTATTTATTTATTTCAAGTATTGTAATTTCTATTGTCATTTAATGAAATATTTTGGAATTATATATATGTATTAATCCTTTTCAAACGATCGTCTCGATTTTACTCGAAACTTATGATCAGTTATATAATTCCAAAAGATCTTAATGGTTTTGATTAGCCAAATGGCAAAGTCCATATTAATTGGCCAAATTATAAATGATAGTTAAGGATGAATAGCCTTCTATCATGATAGTTAAGGAAGAATTATCCTTCTATCCAAAGGTGGTGGACTATGTGCAAGCCTCCAAGTCGTTAAGGTCAATGCGACCGTGACTATTAATCGACCATTAGGATAATCTGTGTTAACATTCAAGTAATGTTAATACTCTTGGTAGTGTGACTTGAGGAACCACACTAGCCGTCTAGGTAATGGACTACGTCATAAACCTTATATAGCTTATGTGATCAAATTTGATCCCGGCTATATCATCAATGCGATGATAATAATAAACACCCATTTGTGATGTAGTGCCTATGATCCATAATTAAACTCCCATTAGTGATGTAGTGCCTCCGGGCCATAATTAAACATCCATTAGTGATGTAGTGCCTGAGGGCCATAATTGACATCCATTAGTGATGTAAGTGCCTACGGGCCATAATTAAACATCCATTAGAGATGTAGTGTCTACGAACCATGATTAAACATCCATTAGTGATGATTTGCCTTCGAGCAATATTATATTGTCAATTAAGACAATGATAGTCGTAACCTTATGGTTCCCTGTCCAGGGTGGTAAGCTGTGCTCAAACCTCATAGTCTATATGATCAATGAGATCACGACTAATATCATCAGTTTGATGATTATCTATCTTAACATCTAGGAGATGTTAATTAATTTATTATATTATTTTGCCTACGGGCCAAGTTATAATTGTCAAATATGACATTGACAGTTGTGGTTAATATAATCCTCTGCCCAAAATTATGTCCATTAGTGAAGACCAATGTGCCGTATTTTTATCTCCATTAGTGACAGCCTATGATGCCGTATTTTTACGTCCTTAAGTGACAAGCCAAAGTGTTATATTTTAATATCCTTGGGATAAGGCCTATGAGCCATATTTTAAATGTCCTACGAGACAAGCCAATGAGTTTATTTATAATTGTCTTATGACAATGGCAGTTGTGACATTAAGATCCACTGTCTAAAATATATATGCACTATGTCCAAATTGTAATTTGCCTTTGATGGTCCTTATGAGACCTAGGCCAAATATAGATAACATTCATTTAAAATGTTAAGCCTGACAGTTGTGATTCTATGCACACTGGTTCAAATAGGCAATGGATTTATATGTCAAAACTTTATAGCCTATATGGTTATTAGTACCATGGCTAATGTAAATTTAATTTGGCATTAGTACCGAAATATCAGAGATGGCTAACTCAGATGAAGCGCAAAGTAGTCGCCATGATGATAGTCCTGACAAAGCTGAAAATATAGCCATCAATAAAGATGATTTCCAAGCTCGCATTGATACAACTGTTGGAAAGGCCATGGAAATGGCCATGGAAAAATTTAAGGAAGTGAGCGCTACTCGCTCCAAACCTTTGTCTATTCCACCATCATCAGCTCGAAAGGAGAGCTCTATTCACTTATCGAATGCAAAGAGTGAACCGAAGAAACTAGAATTTAATGATAGGTCCCGTTCTTCTAAAGATGGATGTATTTATAAATACTTTGTCTCTTGCAAGCCCCGAGATTTTAATGGAGAAAGGGGAGCAGTAGAAGCCTTAAGATGGCTTGATGAAATGGAAACGATAGTGGACATCAGCTGGTTGCGCTAATAAGGATGTGGTAAAGTATGTATCCCAATCCTTCAAGGTTGATGCCCTGATTTGGTGGAAGGCAATGATTCAATCAAAAGGTAAAGTATACATGTATAAATTGGGATGGTCAAGTTTGTTGACCTTGTCAAATAGACGTACTGCCCACCTCATGAGGTGAAAAGATAGAGTCAGATTTTCTGACTCTTACAACGAAAAATCTAGACTGTTGAAAGTATGTTTCTGACTTCAACTCCCTATCCAGACTAGTCTCCTATCTAATTACTCCTGAAGCCAAACGCATTGCGCGTTTTATTAATGGGTTAGTGCCCGAGATTAAGGGCATGGTAAAGGCTGCTAAGCCTAATACCTATAGGCCTGATGTTGACCTTTCTCTCTCTCACCTTAGACTTGGTGAGACAAAAGTCAGTTAGAACTAAGACTGACGGGAAAAGGAAGAGAGAGGATAGTAACTCCCGAAGATTTAATAAGATGAATAAGGGTAGATTTGGGTTCAGAAGGAACCAAGATAAGTGGGCGTGACGCCGACATGTAAGACCTACAACCGCAGGCACTAGGGATAGTGCAATTTTGATCCACACACTAAATCCTGTGGTATCTGTAAGAAAAAGGGGGCATAAGACCCTAGAATGCAAGGATCTTAAGGATGTCGTCTGCTACGGCTGTAATGAAAGGGCATATTAAGACTAACTGCCCCAAGAATCCCAATGGAAGCCTGGAGAGGCTAAGAAAGGAAATGCTGTGCCTTTCAGATGAATGCTAGAGAGGCTGTTAATGATAACAACCTCATAACAGGTGCATTCCTCATTAATGACGTATATGCTAGAGTTCTTTTTTATTCGGGTGCGGATAAGTCATTTGTGGACTATAAGTTTAGCAAACTATTAAACTTACCCATAAGAACCCTAGACATAACTTATGAAGTGAACGTGCTGGCAAAACCTTAGAAACAGCATCTTCTATTCTTGATGGATGTTTTACATTCAGTAAGAATCATTCAATTCCTATTTCTCTTCTGCCAATGAAATTGTTGGTGTTCAATGTAGTCTTAGGCATGGATTGGTTATCCCATAACCAAGCCTGCATTGCCTGTGATAAGAAACTCATCGAAATTAAAACCCCATCTGGTGAAATGCTCACCATTCTTGGAGATTCACACTATGGATTGCTAGACAAAGTGTCATTATTTAAGGCATCCAAGTGTCTAGGGAAAGGTTGGGTCATTTACATAGCACAAGTAACTATTAACGAGCCAAAGCCAAAGATTGAAGACCTTTCAGTTATCTCAGAATATCCTGATGTTTTCCCAGAAGAATTACATGGTCTACCTCCAGATAGACAAGTGGAGTTTAGGATTGACATCCTACCAGGAGCGGCACCTGTTGCTAGAGCTCCGTATCGGTTAGCACCGACAGAAATGAAGGAATTAAGAATACAATTAGACGAAATTTTAGAGAAAGGTTTCATACAGCCTAGTTCCTCACCTTGGGGAGCTCCTATCCATTTCGTTAAGGAAAAGGACGGTTCAATGCGGATGTGCATTGATTATCATGAGCTAAACAAGATAACAATCAAGAATCGTCATCCTCTACCCAGGATCGACGACTTGTTTAAACCAACTTCAAGGGGCTAGTTACTTCTCTAAGATCGATTTGAGATCAGGGTACTATCAACTGAAGGTTAGAAGTGATAATGTTCCCAAAACTGCCTTCAGGACTCGTTATGGCCATTCTGAATTTCTGGTGATGCCTTTTGGGCTCACAAATGCACCTGCAGCATTCATGGATCTCATGAATAGAGTATGCAAGTCGTATCTAGATAAGTTTGTCATTGTCTTCATAGACGACATACTTATCTACACTCGTAATCAAGTTGATCATGAGAAACACCTTCGGTGCATCCTAGAATTGCTAAGATAAGAGAAGCTTTACGCTAAGTTCTCTAAGTGCGAGTTTTGGCTTAGGGAAATCCAATTTCTTGGAAATGTTATAAGTGAGCGTAGTATCCAAGTGGATCCCGCTAAGATTGAAGCCATAATGAATTGGGAAGTACCCAAAACTCCATCGGAGATTCGTAGTTTGTTGATACACTTTTGTGTCTGTTGCTTGTTCTTAGTTACGTCTGTAATTGTACGGTCTGTGTTTAATATGTCTGTATGGTTTGGTCGTGTCGACCAAATCAAGATGTCCTCCTATCTTGGTTTAGTACGACGATTAGTTTGTCTGTGAAAAACAGTTGCATGTGTGCATACTGTTGAGTCTTGTGTACGTCATGTCTGTTGGCACGTTCTCCAAAGAACACTTAGGGTAAAAGTGAGAAGTGCTTTGTACGAGCAAGTTGTTGCTCGTACGATCCACTCACCATTCGTGCTAGTGTCTTATTAGTCGTACGAGTGGGCTCATCTAAACAAGCATTCCGCTTGATTCGTATGAGCAAGTTTGTGTTCGTACGAGCCATGGATCGTTCATACGAGCATCTTTTGGAGAATGTCCTTCGTGACTTATGTTACAGCATCTTTCGGTTAATAAACGGAGCGGGTTTGGTAAAAATCCGTTTTTGACGGATGTTACAGTATCCCCTGCTTTTTAGAAATTTCGTCCCGAAATTTAAATAGTGATATATTTGACTAAAAGAATGATGGTGTTTAGTTTGACAGTTACATGCTTAGAAAAAGTAAGGTTTTAAGTTTTTGTTTGAGGCGGTAACGTTCCTTGTAAGGGTTAAGTACCCTATTACAGGAATCGCTTTTTGTTGCCTACTGTAAAAGTATTGATAAGCAGAATTGATTCGCTAAATATGATATCATGCATAAGAGTTTGGATATGCTTGGAAAGATATGGTTATATCCTAAGGCAAAACTTCTAATACTACAACCTACATGGAACTTCTTATAACCATCTAACAATACCCCTGATCCTTTGACAAGAATACTTATATATAGGAAGTACCAGCGGCGTATCCACCATATTCTTGTCAAATTTTCATTGGTTTTATCAGTAAGTTATGATTGGTTCTATAACTAAAGAACATAAATAAACACAACAACTACTATTTGAATCCACATTCTGATAGCATATATGTTTGAATGGTGACAGTTCCTCTCTCGTTTGTTATGATAGAGAGGTTAGTTTATGTAGAAATAGAACACAGTCCAATTTCTTTAAATAGCGAGATGATATAAATGTAACACAAATTTGAACCAAGACAATACTAAATCCTACATGGAACTTCTCATAACCGCCTGATAATGCCTCTGATCCTTTGGCAAGAATACTTATATATAGGAAGTACCAGCGGCGTATCCACAATATTCTTGTCAAATTTTCGTTGGTTTTATCCGCAAATTATGATTAGTTACCAAGAAACTACTAAATCCTACATAGAACTTCTCATAACCGTCTGAGAATGCCTCTGATCCTTTGACAAGAATACTTATATATAGGAAGTACCAGCGGCGTATCCACCATATTCTCGTCAAATTTTCATTGGTTTTATCAGTGAATTATGATTAGTCCTATGTGACTCTACAACCAATACAACAAACACAAAATACTGAAAATGAAAAAATGTCTGTGCGATCAAGGCTCAATCAAACGGCGCCGATCGTATTGCATGTACTGAAAATGAAAATGTCTGTGCGATCAAGGCTCAATCAAGCGGAGCCGATCGTATTGCATGTACTGGAAATAATAAATTTAATCTAAACAACAATCACACAAACAGCCTATACATGGAACCTCTCATAACCGCCTGATAATGCCTCCGATCCTTTGACAAGAATACTTATATATAGGAAGTACCAGCGGCGTATCCACCATATTCTTGTCAAATTTTCATTGACTTTATCCACAAGTTATGATTAGTTCTATGTGACTCTACTACAAATACAACAACCACAAGATACTGATAATGAAAATGTATGTGCGATCAAGGCTCAATCAAACGGAGCCGATCGTATTGCATGTACTGAAAATGAAAATGTATGTGCGATCAAGGCTCAATCAAACGGAGCCGATCGTATTACATGTACTGAAAATAATAAATTTAATCTAAACAATAATCACACAAACAACCTATACATGGAGCCTCTCATAACCGCCTGATAATGCCTCCGATCCTTTGACAAGAATACTTATATATAGGAAGTACCAACGGCGTATCCACCATATTCTCGTCAAATTCTCTATGACTTTATCCGCAAGTTATGATTAGTTCTATGTGACTCTACAACAAACACAACAACCACAAGATACTGATAATGAAAATGTCTGTGCGATCAAGGCTCAATCAAACGGAGCCGATCGTATTGCATGTACTGAAAATGAAAATGTCTGTGCGATCAAGGCTCAATCAAACGGAGCCGATCGTATGTGGGCACGCCAGGTTCAACCTCATAATGAAATGGGGAACATGCTCAACGCTCATAATGTAATGGGGAGCAGCGGCCTATGAAATTGCATGTACTGAAAATAATAAACGATAATTACTCAAACAGTTTACACATGGAACCTCTCATAACCGCCAGATAATGCTTCTGATCCTTTGACAAGAATACTTATATATAGGAAGTACCAGCGGCGTATCCACCATATTCTTGTCAAAGTTTCATTGGCTTTATCCTTAAGTTATGATTGGTTCTATGTGATTCTAAAATATAAAGAAAAACATAAACTAAACGATTGGAGTTGAATCTGGATTTTCCATGAAGAGGACTAGTTGGGTATCTTCGTTTGGGCCGTCATTATCTTCGACAGGATTGGCGTTGATGTTGAAGACTCTTCCTCTTGCTGGTGGCCTAGCGGTTGTGTTTTCTTGGTTTACTTGGTTAACTGGGTTTGATTGAGCTTGAGTGTTGATGACGTTAACCAATTGAGGGCATGTGTTTCTAAAGTGGGTAGGGTCGCCACAATTGAAACAAGCTCGAACATATGGGAACATGGGGTATTGGGGTTGTTGATAGGTTTGGTTCATGGTTTGAGTAGGGGGAGAGATTTGGTTTTGAAAGGTGCGGCAAACCTTGCTCAAATGACCATAGCGTCCACAAGTTGCACATAGTCGACAAGGTAGAGTAAGGGGATGGTGATAAAAACAGTTGTTGCATCGAGGGTGAGGTCCAAGATATGGTTTCTTATTTGGTTAAGTTGAGTTAGGTGCCACTTGAGTGATTGGGATAGCTTGGATGGGTATGGCGTGTGAAATTGGTTGATTTCGTTGGATAGCAGCGAAAAGTTGCCCGTCTTATTTTCTCTTAGAATTGGGTTGAGAAGGGGATTCGGTTTGGGTGTAGTCGGAGGTTTCAGTCGATGATTTATCCTTCTTCTTCTTCTCCTCCTTGAAGTCTTTGTTCCGGATTCGGTTCTCGGTGAGCGCTGTTGCTAGCTCCATTGCTGCTTCCAAAGTTGCAGGCGAGGTACTTATTACAGAGTCTTGAATCTTTGACGGAAGACCACGAATGTAGTGCTCGATCAAACGGTAGAGGGGAGTGAACATGTTGGGAACCATTTGATGTAACTCGAGGAATCTTTTGTTGTATGTGGTGTGGTCTCCTTCCTTTTGCTTCAACGAATAAAATTCATCTTCTAATTTCTTGATTTCGCTCCTTGGGCAAAATCGTCTGGTCATGATTTCCTTCAATTCATTCCAAGTTAAAGTCATAACGTCTTCAACACCTCGTTTGGCCTTTTCTGTATTCCACCAAGTAAGTGCTATCCCATATAATCGACCGGTAGCATATCGCACTTTGCGATCATCGGGACAATCGCAATTTAGAAAGGTGTTCTCCATTTCTTCAAACCAATGGAGGAGAGCGGTGACGCCTTCAGTCCCTTTGTATTTTGGAGGGTCGCATGATTTGAAATGCTTGTAGGTGCATTTAGTGGTATTTGGGGGAGAGTTGATAACGTTTTGATTTTCTTGATTGACAGGATTAGCGGTAAGTGCTTGTTGGACTTGGATTACAATGTTGGGTATTACGGCAGCCATTTGTTGAGCGATTAGGGCAGCCATGCGCTCGCGGGCTTTTCCTGCTCTCATCTTCCTATGGGTGAGGTTAGAAGACATCTACAAGGAATACATATCAAGAGTATGAGTTGGATGCTTTTGGGATCTTGGGTCGCATTCAAGAATGAACATTCATAAAATAATTATAGAAAAATAAATCCACTACATCCATAGGATGTCTTGGGCTTTGCTCGCCATCAGGCCCTACATGCCGCCATACTTCACCTTCGTAATCATGTGGGCCCCCATGAATACCGGGTTTTTCATATGGTTCGCAGGTGTTAGCCTGGTTGCGTACACTAAAACCCGGAGAAAATCGAGAAATATGTATACAATGTATGGTATTCGGACTGTGTCCAGGTGTAGACACGGTGACACCTCAAAGTGGGTTAGTTCGAACGAAGTTTGGTGTGGCATACTTTGGCCTAATAGTTCCTTCGTACTCTCATCGTTAGTCCCCAGGTAGGCAAACTGGTCTGTTATATTGGATTTATATGAATGCCAACCTAGACAGGACGTTCCGACTACCGGTACTTGTACCCTTCCAGTTACTGCATGCCCGTCGCAGAACTTACTTTGATGAGATTTGAAAATTGCTACAAAATCTTTGAATAATGAGAGTATGAAAATGAATTGAATATATGAACATTGATATATGTATAATGAATATGTATATAAGTATGTATGTTTGACTGTAAGTATAAACAAATATGAAACAAATAAATATCACAAGTTTGTATGTAACCACCTAATCAATTAAAATTTAGGCAGACTATAGTATAGGCTCTAAGGGTCTAATAACCTATCCTATATCCCTATAGTCATGGCTCTGATACCAATCTGTCACACCCCGACCCGCAGCGGAAAAGGTGATCGGGGCATGATTAGGTTATCATCAAAGCTCATGACATTTATTTTAACGTTTCATATTCATTAATACACTTTAATGAAAAATTACAATCAATATTACAACATGTCCTAAATATCAATCTAGGCTTCATTGTTTTCTTCTAAGGCTTTTCCTATGTTTTCCTTGCTTCATCCTGTTCACCTGTATCATGTGTAAAAAGGGTTTTTGGATCAACGAAAAGTTGGCGAGTGAATCCTATGGAAAACATTTGAACAAGTTTATTTAATTGATTATGAAATAAAGTGCACAACCACACATGAGTAAAAATAGATGTAAAATTATTCATAAATCAATTTAATATTAAACAATACACACATGAACAATAATGGATCGTTTAGAGGCACGCGTTGCTCAACTCATCTCTCACGAGGAACTGATGGGCCTAATGAATGAATTGCATAAACATGATAATATGAAAGACATAACTACAAACAATATAAACTCAATAATACACACATGAACAATAATGGATTGGTTTTGAGGCACGCGTTGCTCAACTCGTCTCCCACGAGGAACTGATGGGCTTAATGAATGAATTTCATATAAGTTGACAAAATGAAATACATAATCACAACAATATAAACAATCTAAGTTTAGATCACGATATGGTATGGCACAAGTTTAAATAAACGAGTTAATTATTTTGTGACACATGACACACCCCAAAACGTGTAATTAAAAAGGGGGAGTTGTAAGATTCACTCACAGTGGGTGCGTTCGGTTGATGATGTTGAATGCACGCGAAGTGGTTTTAACCACGAGTGAAATTAACCTAGATAAATAGCATTATGGTTCGGTAAGTAAACGGATTTTACTAATCCATTTTAGTAGGATTGTTGGGTGTATTTTTGTGAGTTTAAGGCTATTTTCTAACCTTAAAAATGTTATTTTTAAGTATTTTTAATTGATTTTTAATTAAAACAAATAAATAAAAATAATAAAAAAAGTTGACTTTTTTTGACCGTTGACCGTTGACCGTTGAACTTGACTGTTTGACCGGTTCGTATGCGTGTAAGTGTGCGCTGAGTGAGGCTCGAACCCGAGACCTCCCGTACGCGTGCACGCAGCTCTACCAACTGAGCTACGTGTCTAACCCGAATATTTCTGTTTTTAATTATATTTATATATTAATTAGATTAATCCGAAAATCAATTTATTTCTAAAAAGATTTTACTGAATCGGACCGGTGCGCTCCACAGGTCTCGAACCCGGGACCTGTGGGTTGAGTTAACACACAGTCCACCGCTGGACTGTGTGTCTAACTTGTTAAATAATCCGATTTATATTATACTTATATACAAACTGAACATTTCCATTTTTGTCTTAAATAAAAAGTTTAATAATTATCCGAGCCGGTGCGGTAGCCCGGACTCGAACTCGTGTCCTGTGATTTAAACATACACACAGTCCACCGTTGGACTGTGTGTCTATCTTGGTTATTATTCCGGTTATTATTATACTTAACATATACAGCGGTGACTCCGGTTCGGTTAACAAAAAGACATTTTTATTAAGGCAAGCATGCGTGGGTCAAGATTCGAACTCGAGATGTTTACGTGTTTAATGTGCACACAGTCCACCGCTGGACTGTGTGTCTAACCCGAGTAATAACTTGATTTTAATTATACGTATACACTACAGAAACTTCGTCTTCTTCGTTGATTTTAACCAGAATCGGAAGTCCGACTGGTTCGATGATTAAATCATGTTCGTTAGTGTCTGATGGTTAATTACATGTGAGATTAAATAAAAAGAATGAAGGATTAAGCGTAAGGTATACCGACTGGACTCCTCTGTTTCTCCGGCGAAACTCCGGTGACAGCAAACACTTCCGGCGACGTGTGTCTTGCGGCAGAGAGTCTTTAGCAAGCTTGAAAGGATGTGGGTGACTTCGGTATAAGCTCAGGGGGTTCAGTAAGGCTCAGAAGTGAAGGATTCGGTTTTCCGGCGATGTGCAGAAGTTTTCTGGCGAGTGAAATTACGTCGGGTAAAGGTGCGGTTTTGAGCGAAAAAGCTTGCAGAGGTTTGAGGGAGTATTTATAAGGCAGGTCATCGATGAATTTGGTCCGATTTCCGACTTGATTCGTCGGTTAGAATTTCTCCGGCGGTTATAACTTGTGTCGCGGACTCAGACATCGGTTATAACCGATGTAGTGTTTAAGGTTTACGTTATAACTGAAGTAACCGTCGATTCTTGGCGAGTTAGTCGGGATTTCATTTGGGCGCGCTGATTTTGAATTCGAGGATTATGATATGTATTATTTGTTTCCATTAATTAACAAGAAGCATGAGTGGCGCAGTGGTTAAAGGGTTGAGTGTTAAGTTGTGTTGACCCGGCTGACTGACCCGGGTTCGAAACCCGGCAGGGCCATATTATTTTTATTTTCTTATTTTTAACAGTTTTTCAAAAACTAAATATATATTCCCATATAATAATTAATTATGTATCGTTTAAAATTAATTTGGGCATTAAATACGCCACGAAATTTTAAACTGATTGTTCGGTTAATAAACGGAGCGGGTTTGATAAAAATCCGTTTTTGACGGATGTTACATTAGACGTGTGTTAAAACTTGTGTTGTAATGGATGATTATTAGATTTATGTTATTGTATTGTAAACAATTTGATAATTATATTTGATATTTCTGCATTTTATAGGAGAAAAATATGATTTTCTTCTCTTTTTTATAAGTATTTGTAAAAATTTTGTCACAAATGCGTAGTAAGATTTAAACTAAATGTTATTTAAAAAACAAAGCGGCCATAGCTAACCTTGTGTGGCAAATGCGTAGCAAATCTTGGGTGTCAAATGCTTAGCAAATCTTTTCGCAATGGGTAGCAAAGTTTGTGTCATATACACGTAGCGAAGCTAAAGAAACTTGTGTCGCAAATGTGTAGGAACTTCCGACTAGTCTCTTTTGTCTTCACAGATGTCCCAAGATTTTGCTATGGTGGTATTTGCGGTAAAATTGGCTTTGCAATGGGTTGCAGATGTGTGTTTGGTAAGCAAATATGCGCCCCGTTTTTGTGTAGCATGCCTCCCTGATTTCTAGAAGTGAAGGTCACATTTCCCTTATTATTTGTTTTTACGGTGTGGAATTAATGACCGACCAATGCTCCACCAACCGAAGATGCAATTCAAAGGTTTTTTTTTAAATGTTCAATAAAATTCTTAGGCTACTTGATGTGATTGATGAGCCTCTATGGAGGATGACCCTCCACATCACGCACGTCAGAGTCCTTGGAGGATGCCCCCTACAAAGATAGAACCAAGGAAATGGGTGACGACCCTACACCACCTAGTTAATTTATTTTTTTTAATTTTGGCAATATATTTATAAAACTAAAATTAAATATTAATTCAACATTAAATTAAAAAAACCAACCTAATATTAAAAAATATAAAAAAAACTACTAGTCTCATCAGGCATGTCGTCGTTGGGTTCGTTTTGTGTGTTGTTCCAAATGTAGTCCACCAAGTCCGCTTGTAAGTTGTGATGTATGTACTCGTTACGTAGAGAGAATCATTTAAATCTTGTTGTTCTGCACTCACTAGAACAGAATTCCCTTTAGAAGCGTTTTCGTCGTAGTCACAGATCGCTCTAACCTCGTCTTCGATAATCATGTTATGCAGCAAGATACAAGCATACATAACGCATCGCAACCTTTGTGGTGTAAAAGAACGTGCTAGATATTCAATGATATGCCAATTTTTTGGTAGAATCCCAAAACACCGTTCAATATCTTTTCTCGCCCCCTTTTGAAACTTGGCAAATTTATTTCTTTTATCGTCTATCGGGAGCGGAATAGTTTTAACGATTGTAGAGTACGTTGGGTATATTCAATCTGCAAGATAGTAACCGCGCCTGTATTCCACCCTCGAAACCGTAAAACTTGTGTCTGGACCTGTTCCTTCGATTACATCGTCAAATATCTTGTGACTGGTAGATGATGTTAAGGTCAATAAGTGAACTAGGCAGACCAAAAAAGGCATGCCAAATCCAAAAATCCTGTGACGCAACAGCTTCTAGTACTATCCAAAAATCATTAAGTGAGCAGCTTTATTAACCAAACTAGCGAGACGCTAGACGCCAAATGTACAAGGTGAAAAGAAAACATACATCGTACACCAACTTGGCCGAGGCCTAAAGCGATTACATACTAACGTTAAAGCTCCTCCAATCACCCCATGACCATGATGCTTCTTTGGAACGGTTCTTAACCCAAAGAAAGCTAAGAGACTTGACCTCTTCCACTACCTTCCAGACGTCCGGGGATGCTTGATTGAAAACAATATCGTTTCGCATCCTCAAGAGGCACCAGGCTACTAACCTGGATGATAGCATAAATCACTTTTTTCTTTCTCCTCGACCCCGAGATAAAGTTGGGAACCTCGAGAAGGTCTCTCTGAAAGCTAGGACTGATGGGATTTTGCACCACTTTGCCACAACTAACCACACCACTTGGCGAAATGACAAGACATGAATATATGATTCATATTGCCAACATTAATGTTTCTATTGGCCAAGGCGGACCTGGTAGGAAGCCTTTCTTTCGCTGCCATCCACAATACAATACCCACTACATCCTCCTTAATCTCGATGAGACCCTATAGATACTTCATGATTCATTCATCTACCATGATTGTTTTACTCAAATACCATGCCAGGCTAATCGTTCTGATCAAATTCTGAAGTAGGATTTGATTGTTTATTTTTATTTTTTATTATTTTTTATAGACTGAATATGTTTATTTCACTCATCACAAAATATAACAAACCTCCCAATTTACATCAAAACAGAGGGTAGACGAGCAACAAGCTGTGCGGCCACCCCTTTCTGAACTGCAAACCCTAATCTTACAAATACAAACCCCTGTCCCCCTGGGGTTGAACAATTACTGTGGATGACCCGTTGGACCCTGTTCAAAAAGTGGAAAGCTTCTGGGCTAGGAGCCAAATATATCAAATGCAAAAGGAACAAAGAAATGTTGGTTCTCTGCGCAAGCTATAGCGTGCGTATCCACTTTCTTTGATTTTGGATTTCTTGCTACTTTCCAGTTACAAACTCGTTTTCCCTTAAACCAACTAAAGTAGAAACCCCCGTGAGGTCCACACAAGCATGTTTCACCACCCAACCGAAGACAAGCAGATCCACTGGTCGTAGGGTAGATATCCCTTTCATATGGTCCGTGAGAAAATCTATAGGGGCCTCTTTTTAGCAGAAACCCGGGCTCTTCTCAGGATGTTATTTTAATTGTTCAACACTTTACATATTAAGACTTTTAAATATTGATTTCATATTTGTTCCAATGATTTGTTTTCTAATATTGTATAGTCTTTTTTCAATTGATTGTGGTTTAAGACGTCACTATTGTAAGCTCCCCAACCGTGCTGGTTCCACAATTAGTTTAAAGTGGTTAAGAATTAAACGGTTTGGTATGATGGAGGAGTATAACCCATATCCTTGACAGTTAGCTTACAATTGTATATTTATTTGATCTAATTGCATAAAACTGTTTGTAAGCAACTAGAAAGTAGAAACCTGAAGGTGAGTGATAACTTGTTTTTCATACTCATAACTCTTTAATTCTCAAGCAATTACTTCTGTTACCGTCCTCAACGGAACATCCTAATGGTTAATTGGAGTACTCCAGAACCAAAAGGTTGGGAGTTTAAATCATGCAGGTTGAGTACCATTGTATTTATTCTACAAAACTAGTAAATATTAACCGCTCTTCGTGGCGATTTCATAATTTCCCTTGACTTACTTATGTGTGAACAAAAGTTAAGAATAAAGATGTAACAAATAAGTGGTTGCAAAATTGATAGTAATAAAAGTACATAAGAAGATCCATATCAATTCAGCAAACCAAATATCATTTTAAGATTGTTTACAGTAAATTAAACAAAATAAACTTTGGCAACTTAGGACCCCAAACGAATTTGTAATTATGATATCTTCAGCAAAATAACTATTTAACATATACTTAGAAAGATCTAATTAAGTAAAGAAGATTTTAAATTAAAGTTTTCTCTTAAAGATAATAAATGTAAAACTTTAGTGGTCAAAAGGAGATAACTTAAAAAATAAGTGTAGCAAGATTTTATATTAGAATTTTCTCTTAAAGGTAATAAATGTAAACTTTTATGGTAAAATTGTATAATGTAATACTTTAGTGGTCAAAATGAACTAAAAAAATAACGGTAGCTAACAACTTTATCTTTTATATATATATAATTACATGAGAATAGTTCAAAAAAAAGTTTAATATTCTTACCTATTTCATTTGCAACTTTAAAGTGATCTATATTATTTTAAATCTACTTTGCAAAGAAACCAGAAATATAACGCTAATTAACTAAGATCTTCTTGGACCAGATGTGTTACAGTTCACTGAAACAGTGAATACCAAAAGTGTAAGTTCTCGACACAAACCATGATATGAACATATAGAACGACCATCTGTATACTTATTTCTACCATATTAGTAACAATTTATTACAAGTATAATTAAAAATAAATAACAAAACCATATATATCATAGACAGTAATGAGTGTCTACTTTTTTTTAATTCACTTGGAAGTTAGAATGGTTACACCGACAAAATCCTCTCTCTCCCAATCAATGACAATGGCAAATCATGGCTATATATGGACAAGTTTGCTCTAGGCTAATTAATCATGGCTACCTCTTTCTCATCTCTAGGACGTAGAATTGCTTGTATATTTCTCTTTGTTTCTTTTTCTTTATTCCTCTTGCCCTTTTCTGAATCAATAGATTTCGAGATCACTAGATTTGTTTCCGATACAAAACATATACACTACTCGGGTGATGCAGTACCTTCTGCAGGAGCCATAGAGCTCAACCGAGTTGATGACTTGATGCGTGTTGGCCACGTTCAATACGTAGAACCTGTCCAGATATGGGACAGAAAATCTAGAGAGCTTTCTGATTTCACCACTCACTTCACTTTCGTTATAGATACACAAAATCAATCTAAGTATGGCGATGCGTTTGCTTTCTATCTTGCCCCAGTTGGCTTCCAAATCCCACCAAACTCAGCTGGTCGATATCTAGGCCTGTTTAACACAACTACCTATAATTGGCCACTAAACCAAATCATTGTTGTTGAGTTTGATACTGTGGCAAATCCGGATTTCGATCCACCATACGGTCACGTAGGTATCAACATCAACTCGGTTAGTTCCGCCAAAACCACTGCTTGGAATGTTAGTTTTCATAGTGGAGATCCTGGCGATGCTTGGGTGTCTTACAATTCTACAACACAGCTGTTGAGCCTATCTTTGCGCTATGGGACTGGAAACCAGTCTACAGATAATACCAACCTTTGGTACAAAGTTGACCTCAGGGACGTTCTTCCTGAGTGGGTAACAATTGGATTCTCAGGTACTACTGGTATGTCAAAGGAGAAGCATACTCTTCAATATTGGGAGTTCAGTTCAAGCTTGAAGTCAGAACAAAAAAGGGGTGATAACTCAATCGACTGGAAACTAATAGTGGGATTAAGCATTCCTCTTTGTGTTCTAGTTGTAGGAGGTCTAGTAGCATATGCTATAATTTGGAGGATACAAAGAAAAATTGCACATGAATCAGATGATATAGTTGCCTTGACATCAATAAACGATGATCTTGAAAGAGGAACAGGACCCAAAAAATTTCCTTTTGGAGATCTCGCCTTGGCTACCAACAACTTCTCATATGATCAGAAGTTAGGCGAGGGAGGATTTGGGTGTGTCTATAAGGGCTACTTATCCGGTGAAGGTATCATGGTAGCCGTCAAGAAAATATCACAGGGTTCTAAACAAGGAAAGAAGGAGTACATGACTGAAGTGAAGATCATCAGCACTTTAAGGCACCGAAACTTGGTTCAACTCATTGGTTGGTGCCATGATGAAACTCAATTTTTACTAGTGTACGAGTTTATGCCAAATGGCAGCCTTGATTCTCATCTATTCAACAAAAAAAGTATCCTCAAATGGGATGTGAGGTACAACATCGCTACAGGTTTAGCATCTGCATTGCTCTATCTCCATGAAGAGTGTGAACAATGTGTGGTGCATCGCGATATCAAAGCAAGCAACATCATGCTTGATTCAGGATTTAACGCAAAGCTTGGAGATTTTGGATTAGCTCGACTCATGGACCATGAACTGGGCCTAAAAACAACTGGCCTAGCTGGAACCCTAGGCTACATGGCTCCTGAGTATGCAGTAACCGGGAAAGCCAGCAAAAAGTCAGATGTGTATAGTTTCGGAGTGGTTGTATTAGAGATAGCTTGTGGGAAAAAGGCGACAGGTAAAGTTGACCCACACTCTGATCTTCGGTTGGTTGAGTGGGTCTGGGGTTTACTTGGAAAAAATGAGCTGCTTTCTGGTGTGGATCAGCTGCTGAACAAGGAATTCAACGCAACAGAAGTAGAGCGTTTGATGATGGTGGGGTTATGGTGTTCACACCCTGACCGGAGTCTGAGGCCATCTATCCGCCAAGCTATTCAAGTACTGAAGTTCGAAGGAGCACTCCCAAATCTTCCTACAAAGATGCCTGTGCCCATCTATTACTCAGCACCGGATGGCTCAGAAATTAGTTCGTCTAGTGCTACAGTGACTAACAGTAGCATCGATATGGCACGCTGAACAATCATTATTGTTGAGAACTAAAAAATAAACATGCTACATGTTAGTTCGATCTTATCAATATTTATGTATTGTGTTAAATGTTAATTTATTTGTTGCCAGATTGTATTTACTGTAAAATCAAAACCTATGGACTATTGTCCAACCCTATTATTGTATATGCACTTTGTTGTAAAATATTAGATTCTCATACATAAAGATTATCCCGTGTGACATTAAAAATGAGAAATTACCACATGAAAAATTGGGTAGTACCTACATATATATGCCATGGCAGTCCACCACAAAGGTGATACATATTTTGAGGAGCTAATGGAAAATATTGGGAAAGGAAGTGGTATTTACATATGGTTTTCTTTGATCTCGAAAAAGCTTATGGTAGTGTGCCTCTTCGAGTTATTTGGGATAGTCTTGAGAGAAGAGAGATACCTGGGAGGTAAAACTGACGTGGTTAGGGATATGTATGGTAGTCTTAAGACACTGGATGCCAGTGGGGGGATATAAATTCTTTTATAGTGAAGGTGGGTCTTCACCAAGGATCTACATAGACTTCATTTCTTAAGCAATAATCTAGAATTAGTTGCCAAAATTGATTCAGAGGCCATCCTCTGGTTCATTCCTTTTGTGATGATATGATGTGAGCAACTTATTGTAAGCAGGAACTAAATGGGAGACGAGAGGAGTGGCAAGCAACCTTGGAGTGTAAGGGCTCACTACCAATAAGTAAGCTAAAAGAGAGTACCAATTTATTGTAACTTCAATGGTGTAAAAGATGAGGAATAAACCCAAATAACTATTGAAGGTCAAGTTGTCTAGCACATTATTAAGTTCAAATAATTATGGTTGTTCGTCCAGAGTGTGGGAACTTTGAGATTGATCTTGCTTACCGCATTTGGGATGGTTTTGCAAATGGAGACAGAAGCTTAAGTTTTGTGAAACAAACAGATCCCCATAAGACTAATAAGGAAATTCTATCAGAATATGATACCTAGGCTATACTATACGAATTCGGAATCGGCCATCAAGGAAGACCCAAACACAAAAGTTGGAGTTTGCAAAGATGACGGTGCTGAGGTGGATGTGTGAGTACACAAGGTCGGATCATATATGAAAGGAAGATTTTTTACCAATAAATTGAGGAGACACACGTCTCGGATAAGATAATGTATGGGAGCTTAAAATGGTTTGGACTTATGTAGAGGAGACAAGACAGGATACATACAACAACTGTATGAAAAGCGAATACCCTTAAAGTTAAGGGGGTGGAGGGAAAGTAGAATACCCAAATTGGCATGAAATAAGCAGATTAAGTAGGATCAATTACTTACACCTATCCAAGGACAAGAATGGTGATAAGAGTTCTTGAACACATGGGATAAAGGTTAGGGATTTTTTCAAAAACAGAGATTTAATTTTACCTATTCCTAGTTGGTCTAGGAGTGTCTTAGCTCTTAAATTTATTTTTTAGGCATATCATTCCTTTTATTGTCTTCCTCTATTTGTTTATTTCCTTCTTTTTCTATTATTTCCCCTCCACGACTAGTTTGTCCTATATGTTATTCGTAATTGTATATATAAAAAAAGTGTGTTGGGTCATCGTCTTATTGAAACAATCTTTTTATCTTCTCGGATAGAGGTAAAGTTTGCCCCTCTCTCACCTACTTAGACCCCACGTACAAATAGTACAATACTGAGTATGTTTGTTTGTTGTTTTGGTGGTGCAAACAACTATAGTGTTTAAGGCTAAGTGGTTAGTGCTTGTCAATCGCTTAATGCCCTTTTCGTTTCTAATATAGGCATGCACATCATCCATCATGGCTTAACTCTACACAAACCTAACTTGGGCTATAAACTAATGAGCCCTAATAATGAATAGTAATAATTATAATTGACATCTCTATTCAAGTTCTAGCACAAATGTTAATGATTCTCAATTTGTTATAAATAAAGGAGTTAAGAATCATTTAAGTTCCTCTAGTTTGTTCATTTATACCATTGCAGGCCAAATTTCAAACTTGTATCATTTTTGTCTATAACATTCTCAAAACATGTTATTTCAGTCCAAAAAACTAACTCAGTTAAGAAAACTCGTAACTCGGTTTCCAAAAAACATAAATGGCACATAAAGTATAGAGACAAAAATGGCACATACCAAATTTCGCGTACGAATTATTTTCGGTATCGATTTCGTACCCACATTTTGGCGTTTTCGAGTTGGTACTGGTACTTTACTGAATTTTACCTTTAAATACCAATATCTTACTGGCACGTACTATACCGGACATTTTCGGTACTTTTATTGAGCTCATCCCTACACCCATACACACAGTCCCCCCCTACATCACCACCACCTTAGCCATCGCCGCCACCACCACCAAATCATATCTCGATAGAGAAAGAGAGGGAGGGAGAGAGAGAGCTGTTATGA